>CM031236.1:216997649-217506698 GCA_018340775.1 Taxus wallichiana var. yunnanensis | reverse complement strand
GTCTAGTACTGACAAATGCTTGACTAAAAAAGCAAACTTGGAGAGTCTCTATCATGGGAGTGGTAGTGAACATCGCTTGAAAGCTTGTGCCAATCCACACGATCGTGCAAATTATGTGACAACAATTTTTTAGATTAATCTTTAGTAAAGATGTATAAAGATTTGCAATTTGAATTTTGTAAAGGTGCATAGTGAAACACTTTGTTATAAAATGAAATGTACACACGAACGATTACACCTGATTGGTTATGCCAAACTTTGCCCCCACATTGCAGAATTTTGAAGAATACCGTGGGACTTTTCACCCTCATGCTAAGTTAGTGCTGAGATTTGGATACACCATGGGATGGAACTTTCTCACCCACGCCAAGTGAGTAATGAGATCGTGCTAACTTAATAGCCTTGCTTGTAGCATGAAGATCTCGCTGCAGATGAAAAAACTCAAAACACATGCATCCATGATGATGCCTCTCTAGCTTTGTTGGTAGTGTGGCATGTCAAATGATACCAACTTTTGGGTTGTTGAGGCCAATTTCAATTTTGTGGGCTGCTGAGGCCAATCTGCTAACTTTGTATAAAATTAGTGAAAATTGTGTGCCATTGGATGTCCTGATCATGGGACTGTTATTCGTTTTCCCAATAACACTATCAACTCTGTGCATGTAACAACTGCTATAAAACCCCTTTTAACACCATGTATTCTCCATTGAATGACCTTGATAACAACCGCTAGAGCTTCTATAACACTGATTGCACTCTGATTTGAAACTGTGTGAAATGTCACTATTTTGTCTGAATTTGTGTAACTGGTTGAAAATATCTGTGGACTTCTAAATAAGCCCACAATATGCCCCCACTTTTAAGGGGAGGGATGCCCCTGCGTATCATTCACCTCAAAAGAACGTTGTTAAACAAATTATGTATAACAAATGTATATAGATAAACTAGATAAAACACGAATAACATGATTGGATAAAATTGGCATGCACAAGATATAACATAAGCACGAAAGATAAACATATGTGAGTATTGTTAGAAGCCCAAGCAAATAATCAATGCAAAACACTATCAAGCTCATAAAAGTGTGCTAGCAGAACACGATATGACACAACACAAGGGATTCTTTGACACACATGACACAACATGATGATATACACCACAACACAATCACGCACGACATCATGGGACCTGTCCCAACAACTCGACCATCCCTTGATGAAGCCTCAATAAGAACACCATAACAACTACGCCGAAACAAAAAACATGCAAATATCATGGAATCAATTAGTTTAGCATATCAAATCAATCATAATTAATGAAGTAGTAACACGGAGTAGGCAATGTCATTACATATCAGTGTCCCCTGATTTCATCCCGAAATCTGTGGACTACTCTATCCGAAAATTTTTCGTACTTTTAAAATAATGGGTCGTTTTGTGTTTTTATTGCCTGAAATTTCTTGTATTGCGTCAAGATATTCTCAAAGAGCCATATTAGCCTTTTTCGCGAAATACCTAGATGCCCAAAATTGTTATATTCTGTTGTCGGGATTTGTCTGCGGGAAATTTGTATTTAATTATTTTGAGCCCCGTTTGAGGTTATTTGCGCTCCGTTTTAACTCTGTTATGATCGAACATATCATTATTCCTATGTACCAAAAGGGTTTTAACAAGGAATAAGTTCTTGGGCTTTATTTATGACTTTTGACAATTTTTCGTGTTTTTGTGTTGTCCTGTTTCGTTTTTTGTGAAATTTCTCTGGACCAATTCCTTTGTTGGGTAAGCCCGATTCTTGGCCTAGAGCAGCTGGAAAACATATACGCACGTTATGCCCGGAGGAAGTCACCATCGGAGGTTTGGTTCACTGGGAAATGGCGAAGTCGTGCACTGAAAAGCCCCTGCGGGGTTGGGCGCATTTTTGGAAAACAAAGGATTTAAGCTGCAGTGGGAAAAATAGAAGCAACAGGCAAGGTGAGAATTTTGTACCTGCCTAGCAGGGTACTTTTTCCCATGATATAAAATTCACTTAAGTTGCAGTGGGAAAGTTAGAGGCAACAAGCAGGCGGGAATTTATTGCCTGCCTTGCAGGGTAAAAATTCCCATGGTGAAATAAAAGAAAAGTGACTTAAGTGAAATCATGGGATTTTATTGCCTGCCTTGCAGGGTAAATAATTCCATTGTCAAAATCAAAACACTTAAGTGGATCATGGGATTTCGGGGCTGCCTTGCAGGTAAAGAATCCCGTTGTCATAAATTCTTAAAAATAGAATTCTATTATGCAAAAAAGTGTGCCCCCTTTGGTGAGAAGATGGCAGCCTTAAAGAGGATTATTTTAATTATTTCTTCTTCTAAAATAGGCGCCCAAGCATGGAAGAAAGTCAACAAGGCAAAGGGGAATAAAAGAAATAGAATTAAATGGTCTAAAATTAAATAAATTAATTTATTTAATGGCTGCCCCCTTCATGTCAAAAAGTGCACCCCATTTAGGATAGATTTAATGTTTTTTGAAGCATTAAATCATTAAATAAATTCCTATTTTCAGTGGCTATGGTCAAAGCACACTGTGAAGCTTAAGTGAAGTGAAGTGTGGATGATTAAATTGAATTAATTTAATTTATTGGATGGCTGTCCTTAAACATGCTATTTTTACACATCAGTTAAAGAGAAGAGCATGATTTTTAATTAATTAATTGCCAGGAATAAGAAGGGCAATTATTAATTATAGAATTATGAGGGTTATATAAGCATGGGCTGCCATAAGGGTGAATTAATTAATTCACAGGTAAAGAATTGCAGCCAAGAGGAAAAGTGCGCCCCATTTGAAGAGGATTTTGCTCAGACAAAGGTGAAACCAAGGCTAAAAGCTTCCAATTTTGGCGTATGCATTCAAGAAGGTTGATTTTTGTCCGCATAATTGTTTGCTTATTACAGTGCTTAGGTGAAGTTGGAAAGATTCATGCTCTTTTGCATGCAGATTAAACATCAATTTTTGGGGCAACAGGCTTGAAAAGTACAGATTTTTACAATTAAAATTCACTATTCATGCTTCGGTGGCCATTTTTGTCGAATTAATTGCAGAATTCATTACATGTGCTTTTATAAAGAAAAAGAGCTCTAATCAATGTTTAATACATTGAATATATCCTCCGAATCAAGAATTATCCAGATCTGCACCAGTATTGAAGAAATTCGGCCAAGTAAGAAGAAAAAGAATTATTCAGACAAAGATAGACAAAGCCATGGCAAAGAGAGATGAAAAAGAAAGCACAACGGAGTCATGCATCGCTTCCAAACTTGCAGACATAGGAGACACAGATCTAGGTCCGGAACCTCTTTCCGAATTGATTGATAGATCTAGAGCGGGAAAGACTTCACTCATGCGTGCGGTTAAAAGCAGTGGAATTATTCGAGCTGCAGCCTTTCCATGCACAACCCAGTTGCCAGAGTTTATTATGGAGTGCGCTAGATCTTACCATCCTTCATCCAGATCAGTGCGAGATGCTACGAGGAAAACAATAATTCGGTTGGACGCCTAGTTCATCAATTATTGTTTCAAGATTCCGATAAAGGTGGTAACCTCCATTAGCCTTTAGGATGCCTGGCAAGGCAGTGGGAGAAGCATAGAGTTGATTGCGTGAGCATAATGAATAAAGAAATACATGAAGAAGCCTAGATCTCCTTCCAAGTTCCCTAGAACTCTTCCGCGGTCCATTTGGTGCAGGAGGTGATGATATTGTCAAATTGTTATGCAAGATTAATGGTGAGGCGAATGCTTAAATTTTCCGTACATGGATGTATGTTTTCATCGGGACCATCAAGTCGACAAGGTTGATTCTATAATCAATTGGTCGGAAATTATTAAGAACAACATTGGTGAGCAACTTCGAACGTGAAGCGTACTTTCGACTTCAAAATGACTTCTACTTGGTGTACGTTGCAGACTTTACAAGGCATCTTCTCCAAGTTGGATAGATGTGGCGTTCTTTCTAAGGACCGCATTTTCGAGTGCTACCCACAACTTATCAGACTGCGTGCGAGAAGGATTTCAAAGTGGTCAATGATGGATTCTTCTACGATTTCATTTCAGAGGCTGACAAGGACCTAAAGGTCAACAGGTAAGCAAAGAAGCGTGGGAAGCCGTATCCAGGTGATCGATCCATAGTAGGAATACTCACTATTCATTCAGCTTGCCAAAAAAAAAAAGATTTCACATTCCTCGTGGTTATTTGCTTTTCTCGAGAACCAATAAAGATGCCCAAATATCCGAATAATAGATGGATCGCCATGGAGTTAAAGCAGCAACTTGTGGAGATACACGACTTTCAAATCGAAATGACACAAGTCTACGGGCTTCTTTCCAATTTATGATGATCGACATTATCGCATAAATTTATATCAGAGCATTCATAGAGCTTTGAGGGATGGAGGCGCAGATGTTATATAAGTATGAGCAAGAGTTCTTCACGGCATGCACGAACTTCGATCCATTGGAGTAGCCAGAAGATGATCTCCCAGAGTACGCACATGTGCCTTCACTGGAGGATTTTTGGATGAAGTGCAAAGGTGAGTACGAGGTTAGAAAGAGGGATTTCTTCTCCAAGCTGGATAGATGTGGCGTTCTTTCTAAGGACCGCATTTTCGAGTGCTACCCACAACTTATCAGACTCGACCCTTGCGAGAAGAATTTTAAAGTGGTCAATGATGGATTCTTCTACGATTTCATCAAAGGCTGAAAAGGACCTAAAGGTCAACAGGTAAGCAAAGAAGCGTGGGAAGCCGTATCCTACTGGATCGATCTATTCATTTAAGTTTGCAGATTTCACATTCCTCGTGGTTACAGGCTTTTTCGGAGAACCAATAAAGATGCCCAAATATCCGAATGATAGATGGATCGCCATGGAGCTAAGAGCAACTTGTGGAGATACACGACTTTAAGTCGAAATGACACAAGTCTATGGGCTTCTTTCCAATCACTGTCGTCGGACATTATCATTGCAGCATTCATAGAGCTCGAGGGATGGGAGCGCAGATGTAATCCGAGTATGAGCAAAGTTCTTCACGGCATGGCCGAACTTCGATCCATTTGGAGTAGTGGGAAGATGATCTCCCCAGAGTACGCACATGTGCCTTCATCTGGAGGATTTTTGGATGAAGTGCAAAGGTGAGTACGAGGTTAGAAAGAGGGATTTCAATAGGCTATCAAGAAAGCAAGTGTTTGACTTTGGACTAGCGTGGATACTGTGGATCTTAAAAATGATGGGAATGTGTTACTTGACACTTACCATCGATGGGAGGAGATAGAGTCATGCATCGAGGATACCATAGGAGGCCGCCATACACTGAGGAAAGATCGGAGCTATGTTGGTGAATACTTCAAACCGGTTCTTTAAGGGATATTGCCTTGATGAAGCATCGATGAATCAAGTCACGGCAACTTCGGCGCAGGAGATTCTCAAGAGGAAGCACACAGAGAAAGCAAAGCAGGAAGGTCCGAGAAGTCAAGGTGCATAGAAGATCTCAATCAAAGGAGAAGATCACTTCCACGACTATGACTTTAGCTCCGGCTTCTCCAGACCCAAGACTTCACTAGTTATCGCACCGCAAACAGACACTTCCAGTGCCTCCATCGATCCAACGACATTCATCTTCTCTCCTCAGCCACTCTATTCATCACTTGTTCCAGAAGAGATGTTAAAGCTGCAGATGGCGGAGTTCGAAAGGGCTTTGTCCTTGGATGATTCAGAGGATGGCAGCCATAACACTGTGGCACTTTCTGATGGAGAGGATGCAGAGCGGGAGATGGTAGTGCACTCAGCGATTTCTCATTCTCCGAGAAGTAACTTCTCGGAATGGTTGGCTTCGCAGTTGGTTCCAGAAGCGAGAGTGGAGATGAACTTGGAGGAACACGACTTGCAGCTACTCTAAGAGCCTAGGCGGAAAAGACAGAAGGCCTAAAGTTGCTAAAGCAACTTCTAGGTTGATCATCGAGGAATCAGGGCAGAAGTTTGCTGAGATATCAATTCCGGCAGAAGGAAAGGAGGAGCTCACGAGAAGATGTTACAAGAACTAGAGTACCCCTGGCCAAGCCACCACGTATGATCAAGCAGATACGCAGACATATGATAGATGCTCTATTCCTTAGGCTTGACAGCGGTGAAAAGACGGAGAAAGAAGAGCTTCGTAAAGCAGTGTATCTCGGTAAAGTGCGAGATCATAGCTAAGGTTGTTAAGCCTTCCATTCGGCTCATTTGAGAGCGGTGAGTGATCATCTTATGTAGGAAATGGAGGATGCAAGCAATCAAGTAAAAGCTATTGACAAATGGAAGGATTTGATTATTTTCGTGTCATTGCACAACTGGAGAGGTGCCACCCGCCTAAAGGTTATGAATGATGCGGAAATCATTGCGCAAAGAATCGGTGATGAGCATAGTGGACATGAACACAGTTGCTGAGAGTAACCTGAGTACTTTGGCCGAGATCAACAAGCTGCCGAGAGATGTATTGGTTGCAGAGCAGATTGTACCAGACGGATCAGTTGAGAAGGGGAAGCATTGGAGTTCGGCAGATCTTTCGTTTGGAGATTTGCGGCAGAGTTTCGTTGAAGAGGAGGACGCAGCACTTGAGAGTAGGACATCATCCTTACCAGACAGTATCATTTCTTTCACTAAGGAGGACGTGGTCGGAGGTGTTACTTCATACGTGCGGATCATTCCTAGCAGAGTGCCTAATTCCCTGGAAGGGTCTCTTCTGATGGTACAAAAGAGAATTGATAAAGCTACTAAACCTTTCACGATGAATTCCATTAGCAGACTGGTGGCACTACAGGCAGATATTGCGAGGTTTGGGCCGAGCTTGGAAGATGTGGAAGCGTGCATCAAAGTGTTGAATGAAGGATTGTTGCAGTTTAGGACAGAGAAGGAAGCAGTGGCTAAAACAGATGGGAAGATGTTGAATCACATGTTCGACAAGTATATCCGATATCAGAACAAAAAGAAGACATAAATGTTACAAGTTGACATGACTTCTTCTATTCTTTCTTCTTCTATTTTCTATGTTCCCAGATGAAATTGTAAAACTTTAAGTTATTGGTTTTGCAACCATTACTTAAAAGTCATGTGGAACAATTCTATTAGTTAAGTGATACATGTGTCACTTAAGGAGAAGTTAGTTGAGGATGATTGCCAAATGTCATCTTACTTGTTGTTTATGTTTTAGTTCAATTAGATTTCCCATTTGTACTTTCCCTCCTACATTCTATAAGTAGGAGAAGAACCTCCGGGTTAATGATCAGAATTTGTAAGCAACAATCTTGTGTTCTAAACTTTGTGCTAAACCATTGAGAGCCACTTGGAGCAAAGGAATACAAAGGAGCAGATTTCCGGATAACTTTGTGTCACGGTATCTTGTGTTTATTGCTTTTAATCTTAAATCTCTTAATAAACTTTGTGTTATTTTAGATTGGATCTAGAGTTGCCTTTGTTTTAGAATTCGGTGTTTATATCTATTGGATTTTTCTATGTGCATGCAATCGCCTCTCGCCATCTACCGATTGGGATTCACACTTTCCCCATTTCTTCTATGTGTTTATGTAATTATCTATAACTTTTTCTTTTTTTTAAACAGCTGCTTACTTGCTGCAGAACTGTTCAATTATGGTTCATGAACTGAGTAGTTAAAGTAAAACCCCATTTAGATATTAGCATACTTTAATTGACAAATCTGACATGGGAGCCTCACCGGTTAAATGAGGGAGATTTATCTCATGACTACCTAGGTTTTGTGCTATGCAGAAAATCTAGCCAACACATATACACAAGCCATGTCATAATCGATTAAAAACACAACATCATATGCATAACACACATGTGTCATGAAGTAAAAGCTAACACAAGTCATCAAATAAGTGATTCTATATTCCTAATCGGGCCTAGAGTGGACAAAAATATCATCCGAAACACTCTCTATGAGGATGCCCCAGTGTAGGCATGCTCTCAATTTGGAGAACATTGCCCCGGGCATTGGATCAAGAGTCACAAGACATGAATGTACCCATAACAATCAGAACTTGTATGTCCTATGGGTAACTCTTGTATAATCAAGTTAAATCACATGTGTGTAGAGCAATAAATATGTGAGACAACATTATACCAACCATGTGAGGATAGACAACATTATACCAATCATGTCCGGATATCATGTCCTAACAAAGTGAATAACTAATATGTCTTGAATTTTGCATTTGATTGTGTTTTCCTAAAGCAGCTATGAACAAAATCATGAGACATACATACAAAACATAAGTAAATCATGTAATAGAAACAACTCATCACTAGTAAAGAAATGCGCCCTGCGGAGCAAGCAATGTCAATAGATATATCCAAACAATTTCATGCTAAGTAAAGCAACATAACACACCCATTGTAAAGCACATGTCAGGGTATAAGTTAGTGCAAGGCATCATGTAAGTAGCTCTTGTATTGTTAATGAATAGGAGACTCTTGTGTTGTTGGCAACACAGTTGGCATGGAAGTGAGGTAGGCCATATAACAGGTCGCATAGGAGACTCATATGTTGGATATGCCTCTTGGATGTAGATGATATAACATTGATGCTTGTAAGTAGATTACAGCATTATCTAGTCCATTCGGTGGTCTCCGACTCCCCATGTGCGTAAACATGTGCATGATACACTCACTAGTTTTTGTCGATAAGTTTTAGTGAATCCCCAAAACTTGGGTGCCTCTCTAACATATGTGATACTGAAAAATAATTGCTTTTGCTGATTAGCCTTCCTTGATGGCTTATTAGAGGTTTCCTTCCATATCCTTTAAACCCGTTTGTTGTTGATCCATTATTGCTGGTGCTTGTGACTCAAAGTGTGTGGAGATTGAATGCCTTGCTCTTGATTGGATGCTTGGAAATTGAATGCCTTGCTCTTGATTGTATACTTGTGGAAATTGAATGCCATGCTCTTGTGCTTTTTTCTCTTGTTCTTGTTCTTCTCCTTTCTTTTACTCGCAATATGTTTGCCGGTGAAACTTCATCTATCATGAACTTTCGTGGTGCCACATATGTTTTGTCTCTTGGTAAAGAAATTATTTCCCCCCACCGCATCAAAGGTTATGTACTCATGCTTGTTGTCGATTGTAGATTTCATTTTCTTTAACCATATTTGCCACAATATTGCATTGAATTTATTGATTTTGGTATCACAAAATGTTGTATTGATTATTTTAGGCCCGACAACTATGGGGATCCCAATATGCCCCAATGATCCCTCTTATTGAAACATGTGCTTCATTTTAATTATGCCCTAGTTTCAAGAAAATATGTGTTACATGTACTATGAGCATGTTTTTTCACAACCAATATTCCTCGTTTATTTTTATATTCCATAATGACTTGGATAACCATGGGTTCTACTTCACATTGCTTATTCAATATGTTAACTTGAGGGATTTTTGTGATTGGTGTCTCCACTTAGGGATTTCATTGGCTTGCTTTATATCTTGATCATTACTATAATTGTTGGCTTGCTCACTTATCTTGTCATTTCCTCAAATATGAACACATTGGAATGTTCCATAAAATCCTCTTTTGATTGCTCCTTTTTTTCACATGATTTATAATAGGATTTGTTAGTGTGGGTGTTGGCTTAATATTTTCTTTTTGTAATGACACTCGTGTCCTTGTACTTCATAACTTCGTACTAGATTGATCTATTGTGATGCGGCTAGAATGGATGAGAATCAATCCGCTTTGCAAATCCCAAGACTCATATGTAATACGTCCATTGATTATATGATAAACAAAAATAGCCTTACCACACAACAAGCTACATGCAAGGGAAAACTATTAGCAAGTAATGTAATAAAACACTTAGTATCCTTTGTTAGATAACTCTTGGTTGATATGTATGTATGCTAGTAGTAGTAGGAGATGCTTGCTATCAAGTGAATTCCTATCTCAAAGTCTTGAATTGTTATAACCTACCTTACAAAACATAACAATTGAATCTAAAGGGGTTTGCTTATATGACATGAGCTTAACATTCACTACAAGAACTAGAATTGTCAATAGGATGTGTGGAAGGAATATTAACATTATCATATGTCACAATGTGAGTATAATATAATTTTTCTTCATCAAAAGAGTCCTCATCATGTCAATAATCGCCATTGTGATCATGGTTGTTGGCAACACATAATGTAAGCTTAGGAAAGGAGGTAGGGTATGTAACTTTGGTGTAGTATTGTGTCGTATAATATTATTCTTCTTCATCAAAAGAGTCTTCATCATGCCAATAACCGTTGTTGCGTTCATGGTTGTTGGAAGCACATAATGTAAGTCTAGGAGAGGAGTTGGGTGATGTAACCTAGTGTATTGTGTCATATGGAAAAGGGGGATCCATACCATATAATGAGAATGCATGTATATAAGGTATATCCAATGTAGGTAAAAATTTATCTAATGGATGAGCCATAAAGTCGACAAGAAGTGGACAAAGAAGTTTCAAACTACTTGAAAAGGTCAAATTAAAGAAACACCCATTCTTAGTATTCTGCAATGATTTTTGAAAAGCAAAAAAAGGTTTTTGTTAAAATCAATGCAAGTAAGAAAAACCTCCAAGCATTTCGATAAATAAATATATCCTTCGATTGTTAGGTTATTTTTAGGAACATAAATAAACCTTAATTTTGAAAAATCCGCGGTAAATTTTAGGAAATAAGAAGAGGTTTTGTTTACCTCAATGTGATTAAGAAAAAACTCCCAAGCGTTTTGAAAATAGAGTCATTTTGCAATAAGATATCATTTGAAAGGTAATGAAGACCCATATCAATCCTAGTAAGAAAAACCCTAATATGAAACTAACAATGAAATGTTAGGGAAAATGATGAAAATTAGATTTTAGTTCGTGCCATAAGGGGAAATAAAAAATTAAATCTGAAAATCAGACCCTAATAGAAGAAAAATCTGAAACCCTAAGGGTCAAGAATGAAACATTAGGCTACTCGAAACAAGGATCGGGTTCACCAAAATGTTATCAGAAATTAGGTTTAATTTAGTCTAGCCTAAGTAGTAAGTATATTAATTGAAAACTATAAAAGAGTAGTTATACACAGTCCTAAATTATTAGAAGATTTGATAATTAACCTTATGCTAATAACGTGACAAACAATAATCAAGGTTAAAGAGATGAACCAGTCTTTGTGTTCGAAGGCGCGACAGAGAGCTCAAAATATGCACATAGGTGGATCAAATTGTTGTCAAGTTGCCTTAAAATATCAAATAATGTGCAGCAATTTGGAGGGGTTTGGTGGGGGAGTAATACCATTGTTGAACTTGTCTTATGTGATATGAATTTGTTTTGGGTGTCTTCTCACTCGCTTTGGTTTGTGTGGATTCGTTTGTGCTTGCTTAGTTGTTTTCTATGACTAGATTGGTGATGATTGTGTCGGGATTAGATTGAGCCTCTTCTTCACCCAAACCCGAACTCTTGTGCTTTGACATAAAAACGGGGTTAGCAGACTTGGGCTATGTTGCCTCACCACACCCTCACTAATGTGATGAGTGCTGCGTTACATACCACTACTTTGAAGAGGGATCAAGCCCATATAGCTCCCCCGACTCTTATGATGAGACACGTGATATAACAAACATGGATGGAGCCCTTGATCCGACCCTCTCACTTACAATAGACACTTATACTTCAATTTTGGCTCGTGATTGATCTAGGGCAGCAATTTAGATATCATAAAAAATTCAATAACTTGTTATTGCGATAGTGCTATAAGGAATTGGATGCTTCAACACTTACTCTTGACCTTCTTAGAGTGATTGTGATAGAGGATCCCTAGACGTTCCTATAACTTAGGGTGAATGTGTTTATATAGGTGACCATACGAATGATTTTCTTGTCAACCGACCCAAAAGTCTCGCCTACATCAACCACACACACGGGCCAAATGATAATATGACCATTAGAATATGGGAGGATGGGTTAGTGGCACGCGGACAACATTGACGATGGTACCGCTAGGCCATACAAACTTGTCTTGTGATGACAAAATCTCGAGATAGAGATGGAGGGGTGTCTGGTAGATATTCAATAGCATACTTCTAGTGTTTCGATGTGCTTAATTGGAGATGGTGGTTGTCTAGTGGATCTAGGGTGCGGGAAAGTACTCAAAATTGGCCAAGTAATATGTAAATGGTAGATATATTAGGTTAAGGACAAAATGCCATATTGCCAAGTGCTCGGATGAGGCTTTGGACACTTTAGTTGGATTCATCTTTTGTGTAGGAAATAATTGCGTTCCCATAAACAACAATCCTTTGTGTAGGAAATAGTTAATTGCGTTCCCATGAACAACAATCCTTTGTGTAGGAAATAGTCCAACCATGGCGTCCTTTTCAGGCATATTGATTTTGTTCATGCTTTCCACGCATCCTGAAACCCCTATCCCTTGTGTAAAGCTCTTTTATGAAATCATTAGTAAATCTCTTTTGTGTAAAGATCTTCTACTCAATGTATTTGCAAATCTTTTAGATTTTCCACTCCTATTTTTCTAGGCAAATGAGTACCTTTGTAGATACTCCACCCATTTCATGTTTTGGATTAAGCTTACCTTGACTATTGATGAATTGGAGTGCTTGGTGGTTTGTGTACAACACAAAATCCTTGGGCAACAAGTAGTGCTTCCACTTCCTTAGGGCTTGCACTATGGCATGGAACTGCTGATCATAAAATGAATACTTTCTTCGCACCATTTGATTTCTCTCTGAAGTAACCAAATGGGCTTACCCTCTTCGACTCAACAAAACTCCTATTTCTGTGACACTTACATCACAATCAATCTAAAATACCTTATTCAAAATTAGGTAATGCCAACAATGGCTGCTCGATCACCTTCTTTTTCAAATCTTGGAAGATTTGCTTTGTTTTTGCTGTTTAGACAAACTCTTTTCTATCTCCTTACATTACGTTTGTGATAACTCAAGTTTTGAATGATTTTCCTGCAGAAACTTGCCAATCTGTGAAAGTTGTGCGTTTCAAATGAGCTTCTTGGTGACAACCAATCAATGGTAGTTCGCACCTCCTCAAGATACATCTTCAACCCTTCATGGGATATCACAAAACCCAAGTACACAAACTCCACCCAAATACACAACGACAAGCTTACCAAGAAAATGTTTCAGCATTTCATTCATGAATCTCATGAATGCACTTGGTGGGTTAAATATCCCAAATAATATGGCTAATCCTTCATGTGTTTTGAAAGCAATCTTCCATTAATCTCCTTCTCTTATTCTAATCTAGATGACAACCACTTTTCAGATCAATTTTTGTGAAGTATTGTGCTCCACTTAGGTAGTCTATCAATCATCGATGCACAACAATTAAAATCTGTATTTTATGGTTATCTTAAAGATTGCTTTGAAATCCTTGCACATCCTCCATTCTCTCTTTCTTGGGCGCCAATATCGTAGGTACCATGCATGGTTGCTTAGAATCTTTTGAATCAACCGCTTCTCAAGTAGTTCTTGAACTTCCTTCTACACCTCATTCTCCTTCGACGTCATCTAGTATGCAGCCTTGTTTGGCAAACTCAAACTTGGAATCAGGTCCATTTGATGACCGATACTTCACATGGGTCCAACTTAAGTAGTTGATTCTAGTATGGGTACTACCACAAACATGAAGGTTTGGTACGTTGGCATGATGATGTTTTTGGGCTTGCTCGAGACTCTTTCAAATCAACCGCTTCTCGAGTAGTTCTTGAACTTCCTTCTACACCTCATTCTCCTTCGACGTCATCTAGTATGCAGCCTTGTTTGGCAAACTCAAACTTGGAATCAGTCCATTTGATGACCGATACTTCACATGGATCCAACCTAAGTAGCTGATCTTTGTATGGGTACTACTACAAACATGGAGGTTCGGTACATTGGCATGACGATGTTTTTGGGCTTGTGTATGGCTTTGGATACAATTGCACAAAATATATAAAATATTAAAAATATAGCCAAATAAGCAAAATTAGCCATAAAATATGCAAAGTGAACATAATAAGTTAAAAATCACAAAATATACCGATAATTTACTATCAAATCAAAATGCCATGATATTTAGTTATCGAACTTAGAACAAGTACATTGTGCAAATGTTATAATGTATTCATAGAATTCAAGATAAATCAAAATGCTCATTAGATTCATAATCAAAGTGCTCTTCAATGTCTTCATCGAGAGCATCAACACCATCATTTGGTTCATAGGAATCACAAGTAGTTTCACTAGTGCCGCTTTGTTAGCTCCATCAAGCAGGTCGCATTTAAGTACCCTTTAGATCCATGTCACACAATGAAAGGTGGCCAATGGAAGCTTCCAAGTTAGGAGTCTTTGGGTAAGCATCCCAACACTTTGAAGCCCCTTGCTTGATTACTTATCTTGCTTGTGTATTATAAGGTGTAGGTTGGAAAGTAGAAAGACCAAATCTTGTTCCTTATTTTGTGAGCTTGTTGTGCTTGATTGAGTGGATAAAGGAGTCTATACCCTAGTTTTGCTCACCAAGAGGAACTCAACCTATTGAGGCAAGCCACAAAGTCAATTCAAAATTAAAATTTATAAAAGTGAAAAGTTCAAACAAAATGTCGAAGATAAAGAGTAAGAAAATTTAAAATCTTAGTTGTGATAAAACTTTTATTACAAGTGGTAGGAGGTGGGTGGATCTTTGCCCATGGAGGTACCACCACATATGAATGTCTTGTCTAGACTTGTCACAAAGGGTGTTAATGGAGTGATCCTTAGATGCTATGAGCTTCCCAAACTCTACCCTAATCGAGTCTTCTACTTATGGATTGATGATGAGTCTAGAGAATACTTGCCTTGTACCTCTCACTAACCTCAACATCCCTATATGGTACGACCCTCTTGGGAAAAGAAAGGGTCTTCATGTTGTAGTATTTTGGAGTCAAGGGAAAAGCAAGAACATGCTATGGTGTGTCATTTTGTAAAATCTATCAATGAGATGCAACTACACTTCCTGAAGAATATTTCGTAGGACCTTGCTCTTTTCCATTTATGGACTTAATCTTCTCGATCATTGAGTCGATTCCATCATAAATCTCACTCAAACATGGATAATCCATATCAACAAATCTAAGCATACTCATGATGGGCTCGGTAAAACTAAGCAAGTACTCCACATGATCCCACCACATATTATTGAGGATCAACCCTTTCACCTTTTTGGTCCTCGCAATGTTTGCCTACCTCCATACACCCTAGAGGTTGTTGATAACCATGTCGCTTAATGCTTCTTATACCTTCACAAGTAATCTCAAGATGAGTGTGTGTGAGGTAAATTGAGTCTCAACAACCTAACAAGAAATCAAAATACGTAAAACTAAAAACAAGTAAATCATTTAAAATCAAAATTCTACAAGTTATAAACTTACAGATATGCTTGTTGACTATTAGAAAATAAAAAGGATAATTTATTTACTACCTTTAATAACTGCAACTTCGAGAAGCTCCTAAAGTTGGTTTGGAATATTTGGTGGTTGCTAATGAACATTTGGATCTTACTCACCTCTTCATAGACTTGTTTGATCCAAGTAATTTTGGTGCCCAATTTTTGTAACATTAGGTTGATGGAATGAATGGCACAAGGTGTCCAAAATATGTGCCTGTACCTTGCTTCAACCGACATTCCGACAACTTTGCAATTTTTTACATTGTTTGTTATAACTTGGATGGCTTTTTAAGGCCCCACCGTCTTGATGAACTTTATGAGGATGTTGGAAATGAATTGGGCATCCTTCATTTGCCCCTCACAATTAATAATCCTGAAAAACATTGCTTCTTTAGGGCACACTACAAACACTTTGAGCAATGGCCTATTTGTTGTATCTTTCCATTCATCGGAAATAGTGGACACCCATATTTTGACCTATGACTCCATTATGGTCTGTGATGAATCTTCGACTCATATGTTGTTCCTTAAAAAAACAAAATCCAACACAATTGAAAATGGTGAAGTTCATGGTAAGCATGGAAGAGCATGTTGGGAAAGGTGGCCAAAATGCAAGGGAAGTCTAGGAGAAAAAAAAGTGCTTATTCTCATTCATATGGTAGGTTAGTCAAAGTTTTCTTGGAGTCGGTAGAGGTCTTGAGTTCCTTTTTTATAATGTATTTGTTTTTACATTTTAGAGTTTGACTAGCTTTAAGGTCAAAAATCTCTAATGGGGAGGGCATGTTCTATACCTAAAGTTTAAACCCAACACACATTTATGTGCTTCATTAGTATTATATTTTATCATGTTATTTTTGGGTGTATGGAGTTAGTGATAAGGTAAAGCCTTGGGTTAACTAGGGTTTTTAATGGTTGAATACAAAATGGGGAAAACCCCTAAAGAACCAAACCGCCATTGTGTGAGAGCTATTTTGTTACAGTTGGATTGACAGGTACAATCCAACCTCTTAGGAAGCAGGTGTTCCCATATTTCTGTTTATTAGCATTTTTACTCTATATTTTGCAGTTTTGTTTTTCTTGGTATTTGGAATGCAACAAGTTTTGGGAAGCACTATTGGTTGTTGGTATATAGAGCTATGCACAAATTTACTGCACACAACCCTTTTTAGAACTCATTGGGTGTCCAACCTTTGACACTCATTGATGTAGCTTATCCTTTGTCACCATCAATAGGAGCAATTCCAACTCAAAAGGAAGTTGACAACATTCCTAAGCTCATCGAGAATTCGACACATTCAACAACTATAGACCATTATGTAAAAGGTTAATGCTAAGTACAAGAAGCATCGTGATTGGCATCGAGTTACACACAACTTTAGGCTAAGTACAAGAAGTTCCATGATTAATATTGAGTGCCACACAACTTAATGTTGGCAATTGAGTATGGCTCTACACTGTTAGAAAATGTGAACAGAGACATAATGGAGAGGAATCAGAATGTACACATTGTAGATTGTGTGCCCATCATTTTATTATGCAAGAGAGTTACAAAATGGTTGCGGAGGTTATACCCAGACATTAGTTAATACATAACTAATAGTGACTTTATTATAAAAGGTAAGCCTTATATTCTAATGATTCTAATACCCCTTAAGGCTTTCTGTACTAATAGCAAAACATAGTGACACACTGACTGAAAACTAAAACCATTAGAACCAAATAGATCCATATATTCTTTAGAAGCTTTTTCTTTGAAAACAGTTCTTGGACCAAGTATAACTCTATCAAGCTGCTTCAAAACTTTCGTAAAGGTGTAGCTCCAGAGTTTCCAAATTCCCAAATTCCCAAATTATGAGCCTCCCAAATTATTGGACAACCATCCATGTTGAGCTGCATTCGCAGTGCTCCAAATTGTTTTATGACTCTCGTAAGGGTATAATTTTCAAGATCCACAAACTCCCAAACTAACTGGGCTGGTCATCTACACTAAATCCCTTCTAGTCTTCAAAGTGTGAGGTTCTTAAAATACGTATTCGTCATCAGCGAATTCTTCACCACTCTCAGATGTACAAGGTGGATCTTCAACAATGGCTATAACCGGCCTTCCTTCCGTGCCATGTATTGTTTTATTACAGTCTTGATATTCAGTAATAGTAAGAATCTTATGACTCCAAACATTATAGTTTTGACCCATCAACTTCGACGCTCTGACAGAATAAGGTTTTGAATGTTTGCCATTTTCACACCAATTTTAATTTCCGACCCACAAATTAATGCAGCAAAATGAAAGTGACAATCTGTATTCTGAATTTCAGACTTCAGACACGGAAATAAATGCAATAAAGAGATACAATTTTGTATTTCGATTTTGTATTCGTGATTATATGTCTGCATCTTTACTTGACTCCTAACTGCAAAAAAATTAGAACTGTAAATGTCCTTGAAATTGCCGTCTTCTCGCGTCTGGATGAGTTTGTGTCCTCAAACATCCACCCGAGTCTGGTCTGTGACTGTCGAAACAGTTTTACGCTTTCCACCTTCAAAACACGACTTTAACAATGTTACCAGACGACTTTATGACTTTCCTCTTCGATTTACAGGTTTGCTCTGATACCGGTGTTAGAAGATGTGAACAAAAAAATAATGCAGAGCTATTGGAATGCACACATCCCAGATTGTGTGTCTATCATTTTACTTGCAAGAGATAGTTACAAATGGTTGAGGAGGTTACAACTGAACATTAGTTGATGGATAACTAATAGTGACTTTATTCTAAAAGGTAAGCATCGTATATTAATATACAACACCATGCAATTAGGAGATAACACTTTTGAATTCAATCTACCTTCCTACCTTGGTCTACATTCAGTCTTAAATACAAAACTCTTGCTCCATTATTTTCCATCTTTATTGGACACTTCATATGTTGTAGAGACACTTTAGCAGGCAGAGATCAATCATGACAGCAACACCCCATCGAAATTGTATCAAATAATTGATGCCAACGTCAAATGAACAAGATAACAAAAGATCCTTCTCTTTCAGATCGTCAAAGCAGGGCCAGTTCCTTCCCAAGGAATATGGTTTGCTGTAGTACATGTTACTGACAACTTCCCACATCATCTTCTGCAATTGCATACAATGGGGACAATTACTCTTCAAGGAGTGGCTACCGAGCCAGGGAGATCTGAGTTTTTGATCAACTCGTTGCATAATGGTGTATGCTGCGCCATGTGTCATCATTTAACATTTTCAGGACCGTCCTGACCACACGTGGTCATACGGCTCAGTCTTTAACTCCTCTTTGTTGATGCCTAGTAACTCTGACAATGCTGGTAGTGCTCTGCACAGTTGTTTTACACAAAATGGCAAAACAAAGATTCTAAACAGTTATGAAGCAAGTGGTTATCATTCTTGTAATGGTTCAACTGTCTCTTTGCCCTCTACACTTATCTTAATTATGCTGAGAGGCATTCTACAATTATAACACGAGTGGAGCAGTCTCATGTCATGCCCGCCAAAGATAAACAAAAAAAGTTATACATTTGTATTATGTCATTCAATTTTGGAAAATCAAAACAAATAAAGATGTATTTTTCCCATGGCATTTAAATAGGGGCCTTCTTTCTTCCTCCACTTTTTTAATGAATATATTAAATTTATTATTTTAGGTTTTCCAATAAAATACATATGGGTGAATTAGTATTGATTTAAGTGTATATAAATAATTCCTTGAACATCTATTTTCAATTCCAATTACTATATATTGTACATCTATGTAAAATCTTTCCAAAGGTCTCATTGTAGAGGCTATTAACAAAGTAAATTTTAAAAATGAGGTTTATTATGAAATTAGGAATTGTTGCACAATCAATATTTCATAAGTTTGTATGCCCGAGTTGGCCTAATGGTGAAGAACATGTGCTCTTGAAATAGAGGTCACAAGTTCAAATCCTGCAGGGGGTAGGGTATGTACGCCTTGTTTGTAGCAAAGTTAGTTGCCTCCCGCACGTGAGTACAAGGTAGTCCCATATGCTATAAGCCGCTTGTAGACCCAAAAACAGGCCGCCCGGCATCGTGGACTGTAAAAACCATTATTATTATTATAAAACTTCTTTAACTTAATTTAAAAATATATATAATTTACCAAAGTAAATTTGTATAATTATGTTTATTAAGTAAATTTTATTTTCAAAATTATCTGTTAAATTATAATTCACCAAAACTTCCTTATTACTTAATTTAAAATATATATAATTTACCAAAATAAATTTGTATAATTATGTTTATTAAGTAAATTTTATTTTCAAAATTATATTTGTTAAATTATAACTTTTATATAATTAATTTTTCCTACGTAATTAAGACTTAATAATAAACTTTTTACACAATTAAATATTATTTTATATAATTATGGTTTCATAAAATTATACTATGAGTTGAATGAAATGGAAATAGTGCATTAAAATATAAAACCCTGATTTAAGGGTTGATGCCAACCCAATGGTTTTAGTACTATTAGGGTATACATAATTATGCCCTGAGGCACTCTACAATTATAGCATAGAGTGGAGGAGTCTCATGTTGTGCCCCCATGAAAGAAAAACTAAAAAAGTTATACATTTGTATTATGTCATTCAACTTCAAATCAAAACAAATAAAGAAGTATTTTTCCTTGCTGCACTTTTACATAATTACATAAGGTTTGTTATTTTTGTTATTTTAGGGTTTGTGTAAATAGTAAATTTAATTTAACCACGACATTTATCCTATTCCACTTTTGATACCTCTCGACATCTTTTATATATATTTATCTAATATAAATATGCTATGTATTCTTCCATTCTTTGAATAAGCAAGAGATAGAAGAGGAAGTACAATGGTTAGACATCTTGTAACATATCCGACCTCTCGGATCATTGCAAAAGTTATTGCATAATAATTTCTTGCAACTTACAGGTCTAATATGGTGTCTACCATTCAACCTGTTTCTCCTTGTCTCATAACACTGTAATACATCCTTTGGCCTTTATCATTTCATACATGCTTCTGCCATGTCACATTTAATATGTTAAGTGTGTCTATCCACGGGGTACCTCCTGGACCCAAATCAGAAATTAAAATAATGGGCATACGTGGCATGAAATATATTTTGATTACTGCAATTTGTAAGCCAGCATATGCCATTTTCATTTTCAAAATGTTTGCAGAAGGGGAACAATAAGAAGAAATAGGAATAGCTATAAGTTATAACTAACTTTTTTATTTTTATTTTTTGGGTAAGAAATACATCTTATATCATACCAAAAACATTAGAGTGTTTTGTTTTTTTCCACGCAACTTTATAATCTTTTTGTTACATTTCCAACATTGGTAGGAACTATTTTATCTTGAGTCTCGATCATTTCACAGTTACAGCTAGCATATATATGTGGCTTAAAATGACACTCTTCTTCTACGTTATTTATAATGCAACTACTTTTCTTGTAATTGATTTAAGACAATGATCTGTATTGTAGTTGCTTTTCTGTTTATTAAACCTGTTGATTATCGTCACTGTTATCATTGAATTTTAACAGTTCCTTTGCATTCTCTAATAGGCATTTGTGTTCATTTGGTTCTGGTTCTCTTGGAAACAAGTTGGTTTGAGTTCATGAATGTTTCAATAGCATGTTTCTGCATAGGAGTATTCTCTCTCCAGGGAAAGGTTCAATGTTGGAATTTATAGTAGCACAATCGGTATAGTTTCATAATAATTTCAAATAAAACTACTTTGTAGAAGCAGAATATATAGAACACTGAAAAGACCATGAAGATGAAATTGGTAGTACAGGAAGCAGGGATGTTTGTGCATATTTGTGAATTGCCGCCAATGTTTTTAGGTTCTTCAAGTTTGACGAGCACTATATAGCAAACCCATTATCTGTTTTTGGAGTTCTTTGAGATCTTATAGCATGCTTGTCATTTTCAATAATTTTTTAAATACTGAGACATTTCTGTGTATTTTTGGGATAGATGGCAGCAGGCAAGTAGAAATCTTAAAGGTAATTTTATATTTATGTTTTATCGGTTAGCTGTTTTTTGTTTGTATTCTGTTGCTGTAAAATATTATGATCAGTTTTTGCTTTCAGACATTGATGTAAAGTTTTTCCTTTACCTGACTAACATCTTTATTTGAAGAGCATTTTTTCTCTTATGCTAAGAGATAATTGTTTTTAATATTGTGTTTGGTATACAGTCAAGGACTGGAAGAGAAGCAACTGATGCTTCACAGTGAGTATATTGCAATTCAATGGAAACAAATGAAGTGTTGGAAGATGCACTCAATTAGGTCTTATCCATAGCTTTTAATATTTAAGCTCACTCGGACTTGAAATTCCTTTGTGCCTCACCAGGAGGGAACTTCTAGATGCAATAGATGTTAGGCTCACGGCATTAGAGAAAGAATTAAGGATGGCCTTTGCTCGTGCTGCAGCTGCTGGTTTTGAGATTGAACACATGGGCGATCTCATGATATTTGCAGAGCGATTTGGTGCAACTCGTTTGAGGTAAGGTCTTTTTCTCATTCATTTCACATAGTTATTATTCAAAGCTATAACATCCATATTCTAATACTTAACACATTCTCTGATGTTCTTCATCTTTACAATTTTTGAGATACATGTAGTCAAGTAGTTTTTATCTGTTATTTCCAGACCCAAACTTGCAATGTCAAAAACTACTGCGTATGATAAATTTTGACTTTAAATAATGGTTACAATCTGTTGCAGCATTCTTTGGGTGCTGGGGTTCTCTCCTGCTATGAAAAGTAGAATTTATCCTTTATCATATGTGCCAGTCATTTTGTAAATTTTTGGCAATCTTGATGGATTCTAAACAATATGGTTTCAACAGGGATGCTTGTGCCAAGTTTATGGCATTATGCCAGAAATGGCAAGAAGTTTACTCCATGGTTAATGAGTCAGATGCGATATCTCCAAGTTCTGATGTGTCCACAAATAGATTACATGGCAAATATCTACCATTTTCCTTACCGAAAAAGGGTAAAGTATCTGATGCTCAAGGGGATATTAGAGAAATGATAGGAAGAAATGAGGTGGATTCTGTAAGCAGTGGCATTACATCCCAAATATCTTTAGATTTGCAACTGACCCATTTTGCAGAAGCAGCAAATCACAGGTCCTCAGAATCTGCCTTGTCAGTTTCAGACACAAAGCAAATTGGAAAAGTCTTGAAAGAAAATCAAGTTTCTATTACCCCTGTACAATCACGTAAGGATCAATCTGCACCAAAGTTCTCTAATTTTCTCTCTGTCTTCGCTGGTAACCAAGAAAGAAGCGGTTCCTCTTCCCCAGTTGGGGTTTCTACCATCAACTCCGACCATAACAGCACATCGGGAAACTCATCAATTACTGATGATTCCTTTGTAAAGCCTGATGCATATTCTAGAATCAACAATCTGACTGCTGAGGCAAGTTCCGAGTCCATGGATATAACTTCCATTGAATTTGAACAGATCGAGTCAGATATGGGTAATCAATCACTTGGAGAAAGAAATAGGCATTTGGTTAGGTCTCCTCACAGAAGACGGTCATCTTCTCCAATGAGACGGGTTCAAATTGGGAGACTAGGGTCATGTCGATCTAACTCTGCAGCGATTAAGAGTATAAACTACTTTCAGGACTTGCCTAAGAAAGTCACAGATCCAAATAGGGAATCGAGAAGTAGTGACAGTGATGATGCTGAGAGTAATAATGGTAGCAGTAATCTATCAGAGCCTGCTGAAAAGCCTCCGTCTAGCAGAAGACTGAGTGTCCAAGATGCCATACATCTCTTTGAAAGAAAGCAAAAGGAGGTCAGACAATCTGAAAATGAGGGCATGAAAAAAATTGGAAAGGTAGACGGTCAAGGATGATGTCATCTGAGGACGGGAATTCTAATACAAATGAAAAAGTGGTCTTGAGAAGATGGAGTGGAGCAAGTGACATGAGTATGGAGGAGCTGGCACCACAGCAAGCCAAAGATGGAAATCAAAATCAATATCAATATCAAAATGCCTTTGTGCCATTGTCCAGAATCAAGCCACATGCACAAACCTCATCATCTGACCAAGTAGTGCAATTGTCAGGTGGTATGGTGGACACTCAAAACACAGTTGAACTTGAAGAGTCTCCTCAGAGTGAATTTAGATCACTAGCTAACAATGACCAAGGTGTGGAAAAGAGGAAAGATACAGGTTCAACTTACCTTGTTCATCGAAATGATATAACTAGTTGCCTATCTCAGAGCTCATCAGCCTATGAACAGACCTCGAGTACAGATCAAGATATGATGCCAACAACTATGCAAATGAACAATGCAAATGTGGGCACAAAAGAGGTAATGCAAACACCTTTCCAAATGACTGCTTATCCTGTCAGCAAAGTATCAGAAACTGTTGGTTTCTCACATATAAGAAGGTCGTCTAGTGGGTGCGAACCCATAACATCGATGCATCTTAAAGTTACAAAGCCAAAGGGCAGTCAAGATTGGAAAGAGGAACTTGGAGAAAAGGCCAATCAATTGGAGGCCTTATTTGCTGCTCACAAACTCAGGAGCCAGTCACAAAGATTGAACAGCCAAGCAAAACTGCGTATGATTTCCAAGGAAACGAGTGTAGAAGTTGAACCTAACAATCTGTTCACAAGGGATGTGCAGAATATGGGGAAGGAATCACTTGGTAGCTCATGGAACAATGGAATGGATTCTGATGTGAAGATCTCAACGAGTATGGCTGATAGCAATCATGTCGAATGTCATAGTCAAGGGGAATTGTTGGAGTTTGCAAAGGACGAGGTTAGAGGAAAACACTATTCCCATTACAAGGAGAAACGAGATGCAAAGTTGATGGATGAGCAGACAACAAAAGGGGCAGAGAAAGAAGCCCAACTAAAAGCTATGCAATTAGTATTAGAAAAAGAAAAGCTGAAATGGAAGCAAGGAACAGAACCAAAAAGATCCTTCAGTCCAAGATGGGAAGAAAACATTCAACTCTCCAGATGATATGCCAAGAGACCTTCCAAACACAAATGGAGCAAAGAAAAAGTCTTCAAAACTTATTCCTGCAAGCAGTTCCTTGTCCTTGGAATCATCATCACCAAGGACATCCTTACCTGCTAAAATACAAAATTCCAGTAATATTTCTTCTGGTAGACGCAAGAGCATGCGTGAAAATCCTCTTGCTCAATCGGTTCCCAACTTTGCTGATATTAGGAAAGAGAATACAAAGCCTTCACAAGGAAGAATCAATTCCAATTCATTGGTTCAAGGAAAGGGACAAGGGTCTCGTGGAGAGCTCAAAAGCAACAGCAAAAGTTTTGGCATTAGAGAACACTCTTATCCTGAACATGTTGGATCTGGATCTGTTCCACAGTTAGCCAACAACAAGAAAGATAAGAAACAACAAAGTGCATCAGCAGTGAGAAAAAGTATTTCTGGTCCTCTTACGGAAGAGGTAAGTGGGAAAATTGTCAAAGTAGCAGCATCTGAACCAAGCTTCAGCAAAGAGACTAAAAGAGGAACTGTTGCACCCTTGGAGTCTAAATCATTTCTCCGCAAAGGCAGAGGAATAGGTCCAGGTGCTGGATCAGAAGTTACCAAATTGAAACAATCATCTGCGGCTAATGATGGCATGAAGAATGCAAGTGAAGGTCAAATGGATGGTCAAAATGGAGAAGAAATGGTGGATGAATCGGGTGACTTATTACAATCATCAAATACTCATGAAGTAAATGAAGCAGGACTGGCTGAAGAGAAAGAAAATGAAGGTGACAAGGGCACGAGTGATGATGTTGAAATTTCAGATAATCAGGGTGATTCAGACAATATACAAAATGACATGCAAGGTGATGATGGCAGTGCTATCTCTCCTTCTGAATTGCCATCCTCTCTCACAGACACAAATAATACATATTCTGAAAAAATTGGAAAAAGGTTCTATGCGCTGAAGCTTCAATCACAGCTGCTGCATTACCATGCTGCACCACATCCTTACCACGCGAACATGCCGCAGCTTCATTGTCACCCATATCAAAGTCACCGACTTTGCACAGATATACTGCATCAGATCATTTTAGTTCATCAGCATCCATGACAATGATAGGAGACTCGCCACATGGAAGCCCTACATGGAACTCACATATGCCACAGCATCCTCAGATCTCGGAGACCTCTGCCATGGAAACTGCTCGAACTCGTAAAAAATGGGGAAAAGCACAGAAGATTGTTCTTGCTACTGCTTCTCAGCAGCCGCGCCACAAAGATGTTCCAACTGGGTTGAAGAGGCTTCTGAAATTTGGTAGGAAAAATAGGGGTTCTGAAAGAATAACAGACTGCGCTTCTGCATCTACAACCTCTGAAGGTGACGAGGATACAGAAGAAACAAAGGACCTGACCGGCAGATCTGCGGATCATTTCCTGAGAAGGACCAGAACGCAAGCTAAGACCATTTTAACAGGGCAGTCCTCATATGATTTTGGAAGTTCAAATGGGCATCAAGAGATTGAGAGTTTCCCAGAGCTTAGCTCAAGTATGTGACATTTTCCCGAAATTCTAAATCTTTTTCAAATTGTTTCTTATATGGGCTCACCAATATTCAGTGCTAATTTCCATTAACAACACAATTGCATTGTGCAGCACAATCAAGTGGAAGTTCCATTCCAGCTCCTCCTGTGAATTTCAAACCACGAGAAGATAACTTATCTGGAGTCACAATGATAAAAGGTGAATCTCCTCGTGCAAGTTCTCTATTTCTTTCGACACATTTATTTAAGCCTCCGATTTTTCAGCCGAGTTAAATCTCTAAACGTTTCTGTCCTAGATTTAAATTCTTGTAGGTCTTGCAATGGCGCATCTCTATTTTTTTGGGATGGATTCTTTGTACATCTAAATTTTAATAAAAAGAAAGAAATAGGTAACGGCTCTCGGATTCTTTCAGCTTAGTGCTGAGGGTATCCTTGCCGCAAAATTCGCCCTATTTACTTTGATAATGATATTAGCAAATATCAATTTTGTGCAGGACCCCGTTCTTTCTTTTCACTCTCATCATACAGAAACAAAGGAAATGACTCCAAGCCCAGGTGATCCTTAAGCCGGGCATCTACATTTCAATTTCGCTGCAACATTCCATTGGAGGAGAAATTGAGGGAAACAAAATAGCTTTCATGCTTGAAGGGTCATGTTCTATGTCCATGATAGGCTTGTTACAGCTAGTTATATGCCCTTTTGCAGGGACTAGGGGAAATCTATCATCTTTTGTAAACATTTAAATTAGTTCTTTGCTCTAAAGGAGTAGAGAGAGGAGGGCAACATCTTCTGTTGATATATATGTTGTAAACTTGAAGATGTTGTCCACGAGTTATTGCAATAATACAAAGTTTCAGTTTTGCCTGTGTTATTGTGTCTAATCTAATCCTATAAAATATGAAATAAAACTTGGACTTAACCACCTCCCTTACGCATCAGCAGTACCCCTTCTCATTAAGTCCAGGAATAAATAAATACTCTACATGTCTTTACCTCCAAAATTTATATATGGTAGTAGAAATATTGGGAATTTATTTTAAATAAATCAAAACAATTCCAGTAGAAAGGAACGGTTAAATGATTAAACTATTTAGAAATATAGATCATTAATAAATTAAATTGGAATCTTATTAAGTAGTGTACATTATTGATTAAATAAAATAATGTTTATACATTTTTAATGTTATATGTTTAAATAATTCAAAAGTTTAACATTAGACAATGAATTAAATGTTCCTTAAAGTTTTATTCTAAGATATTTTATTTCTAAAAATAATTTATATTCAAAATAAATCTTTCCATGCTCTAGGCCCTTGGCTTTGGCCCCAGATTTTATTCAATCTATAAGTATGCTAAATGTAGATGCCTTTGCTCATATTACTATCAATGACATCAACTGGGAACCCTTTGGGCTTTTTTCGCCCATTCGCCAAGGTTGCCCTTTGGCGCATGTGCTTTATGTCGGTTTGTCAAGGATTTGGATATTTATTGGCCCACGCCAAATCTCAGGGGCTTGTTAGGGGAATCTCGCTACCTTCTGCACCCAATTCTCAATTGCTAAATGGTCATTTCGCAGATGATTCCTTTCTTATGCTCATTGAAGATGAAGCCAACATTCGCAATGCCATGCATTGCTTGGATATTTTTTGTTTAGCGTTTGGTTCCTCAATTCAATGGTGAAAATCTAGTGCTATTGGTAATCCTTCTTGTGCTTGATTGGCTCGCCACTTTTGAATGGAAGGTTCTGGCTCATGGTGAAATATTTAAATTCCTTGGTATTCCTTTTGCCTTTCAAGCCTCTTCGGCCGAGCTCGCGTATGTTATTCAAAGGATAGCCGAAAAATTGGAATATTAGCTTACTGTGACCTTTATCATTCATTGAAATTCCAAATCTGTTCCAAAGTTCTTGTGGCCACACACATGTATTACTCATCGTGTTGGGTTCCTTCCAAAGCCTCTATTCAAAAGCTGGAAAAGTTGCTCAAAGCCTTTCTATGGGCTAACGCTTCTACAGGCAAAGGATTTCATCGTGTGGCTTGGGAGATATGTTGCCTTCCCCGTAACTCTTGGGGGACTTGGCCTTATTGACATTCAGCGTCAAGGGCGGGCACTTTGCGCGAAATGGATTGTTAGAAGCATCACTGGCCAAGAAGCTTGGAAAGTGCTCCTGCGACATGGCATTGAAGAAGGCTCACCTTATGGCCGCCCTGCATGGAAAGGATTGGGGTTTATCAATCTGCTCATAGCTCCAAAGTGCTTGTCAAAGTAATTGGCACTTTTGTGCTCAAGAGCATTTGGAAAGCATGGGAATGCATCAAACCCTAGCTTCAATGGAAAGGTGATGGTTTTCATAATGGGCTTTCCATTAACCATCAATCCCTCTGGTGGTCACCGATTTTCCAGACACAAGATAAGTGTTTGGCAGAAGCTCCGGGAATCTCCGCGCTCAAATTTTTCAAACACAAAATTCACACCATTGAAGATTTATTCTGCAAGCACTCACAATCTTGGTTCTCTTGGCCTGAAATTAAAACTCGTTTTCAGCTTTCCAACCAGGACCAGGATAGTTATAATGAAGTGATCAGCTCGGTCCCTAACCACATGTTGCACAAAATTGTTGTGCATTCCTCTCGCCCTTGGTGGACAAATTGGAAATGGTATGCGGATACTCCATTTTGCAACTACTCAACCAATAAAGGCTACCGTTGGCTTTCACCTCATCTTCCCATGGTGGATAAACTCAACACGCGATGGGGAATTCATCCACTCCGTCCTCCTGGAGTAGGTGATTTGACATTGTTTGGTCTATCTGTGTGGAGCCCAAGATTGCCCACTTCCTCTGGTGTATTTTGCACCAAGGTCTCCCTATCGGGGCTCGCCTTGTTCAAATTGGGGTCCGGCTCCCAAATGCCCATTTTGCGGCCATTTGGAAACTATTATGCATCTTTTTCTGGTTTTGTCCCAAAGCTCAGCTTGTCCTGGAACTGGATTCATTCATTTTTCTTTTCGCTAAGACCGCATTGCTTTACTTGGTAGCATATCCTTTTGGGAGATAATCCCAAGCTTCTGCCTATGTTCACCCAGATTTGACATGTTTTCAGAGGGGAAATTATTTTTGGATATGGAAAGAAATAAATGCTTTTTTCTTTGCTAATTCTCGTAGTTGATCAACATTTTTCCGTTTATAACAAATCTATGGTGATATCGAATGTGCTGCTGCAGATTCAAGTTTAGGCAAACAAAGTTGCGTTGGAGGTGGACCACCTACATGCACTCGATGCGACTTATGCTGGGGGAAGCCCTATGTAATGTTGCTCGTGTGCCACCTTCTCCTATTAGGCACTCCTCGCCTCCTAACCGTGGTGGTCGCCATAGCATGTTCAGAACAATGTCTTTTTAACCGGCCTCGGCCCTCCCCGAGCCCTCTTCACCAAAGAAGTTACTCTCCAGCTTGCCGACGTGGCCGGGGGTCGTCGTGGCCTCACCAACAAAGGAGTCCTTTGCCGGCCCGCCAACAGGTCATGGGGTCACCACTCACCAACTCGGTTGGGGCTTTCTTCTGCAACCACCGCGTAGCACATTGTTGATGGGTGGAATCGCCTCGCCGCCACCGTCTTCCGACAAATTCCTCATCTCAGCCTTGCCATCCCCACTCGTGGAGAGGTGGACCAAGAAGAAGAAAATCCCATTGGCTGGGATATCTCGGATCTTTGGCAAAACCTACGGCTCGGGCTAGTTGGATGATCATGATCCGTCTGCTTTGGGCATGTTTGTTATTGCTTGATTTAACTTTTTGTTAGCTTCAGGCACTGCCTAGTTTTTGTGTTCTCCTAGGCTCGACCTAGCTTGTTTGTGGTTTTGGGGCATGCTCTCATACCGCCCGCTTTTTTTTGAAAGTTATCTTGTATCTTATTGAATTAATATAATATAAGATCTCTTTTCATAAAAAAATCTTTCTTATATAAGATTAAAATACTTAAGTACATATTTATATGATAATTGTTAGTATAATATATTTAGAAATTATTAAAAATATTTAATTTCAAAAACAATTTTCTCGTAAGAACGCCTCACTTGTTAAATATTGTTTCGTCAATGTATTGTTTAAGAAAGGAACAAAATATTAATACTGAAATTATAATTGATGGAACGTCCAAAAGCATGTTACATTATTTAAACAAAAATAGATAAAAATATAAACATGATAAATGAAATAAGTTATTTATGAACTATTGTTTCTTTTTGGATGCTTTATTATGTACAACTATTAGAACACTCATTTATGTTTATTTTTGTTGCAATAAAAATATTTACAATATAGTAAGAAATGTATATTGAATATAAAGTATTAATCCAACTCATGTTAACGATTCTTCTATCATGAAAAAACAAAGCAAATGAATCCTCTACTTAAAAAAATAATGCAAAGAATTCTTCGATTGTTAAAAATAATGCAAAACTTAGTGATGCATATTTTTGCTAAGACAAAAATATATATTGAAGAACAAATGCAAGGAACTTTTACAATGAATAGAAAGTGAAAGGTACAAAAATCCCTAATAAAGACGAACAACCAATTAATCAAGTACCAAGGTTATTGAGAAATTAGTTAAACCTCCCAAAGAGACCGATCAAGGCATTTGTATCATCCCTAAACTACCACAATAGAAGGAACGACTTACCTCTATAAGCCTCAATTCAATAGGTGATCATTCTTGTAAACATGTTCACAAGATATTATAGGCGGGTTAATCCATTTTAGCGACCAAAACCTCTCAAAGGCCAATAGTTTTGAATATGAAGTTCAACAACCTAGTTTCATCATAAAAGTGCTAAAAGTAGACATTGGGATCACAAGTGTGCAATGTGAGCTCCATGGGATCAAGAGAGAGATTTCATAAGTGGAGAGAGAAAATTCAATGATGTTTGAAGTATTTTCTCAAGCAACAATAGTCACTCGAAAGACCTACCCGAACCCCCATCCATTTGTGTGTGCAATATGACCTGTTTGTACAATGTGTCCCAAATGAAAGTAAAAGGAAAGATGTCATCAATTCTCGTTGAGTAGGAGCCAATCATTCATTAAGGTTAACTAAAATTAGAGATGTGTACAAAGTGCCACAAATAAATATACTCATCCTTGCTTCCAACTACTCATTATAATACCACATATTTATTATGAATTGGTAGGCTAGCTAGAAAACCAAGATATGACAAGGGTCTCATTTAGAGTGAAGTGTAAGGAATATGACAGTTGGTTTAGGGTGAAAATTTTACAAGAGTTAGGGAAGAGAAAGTTACATAGGTCCCTAGTAATAGTTACAAAATATTATATATTAGTCAATTATCAATATATAAAGAGCTAGTCTACGATGAGCTCTAGGTTATCAAGTACATTCTCACCATCAATTTCATCCATATCATCTTCAATTTCAAAATCTGAGTAACATGTAGGAAAAGTAAACATTAATCCTAATAATTTTGTCTTGAGCCCCTTGGCCAATAATACTTGACCCTTATTATGTTTTTGTAGTTCATTTATTATTATGTTGATGGTGGTGGCTATTGTTGATGGCCATTGAATGGATCAAGCACTCAAGGTCCTTCTAGTCTTCGTGCAAGGTAAAAGACATAATAACATTTGACAACATGTTGGTGCATTGGTAAAGACCACACACTTTTCCTTCCCACATATTGCTTTGTTGGAGTGTGTGTTCATACCGACTAGTTGTTTTGGTTATTTCGAATTAAGTTAGTGTTGAGCCGTGTTCATATCTACAAAAGGGTTAATCTCGATTTAGGAATGGTTGGTGTGACCGTGTCCAAGCTCCCCACAACTCTTGGCTCGGTGGGATCTTGATTCAAGTTGTACTCAACTCGGCGAGTTCACGTTTGGAGGTGAGTTCGACGTTGAAATCATGTGGTAACTCCAATAGTGAACCTTAGGTGTTAAAAAAGCCCCAACTCGGCTCAAGAATTCAACATTAACATATGTTCTAGCTCGGCTCGGTTCGACCCATGTGCAACCCGGCTAGTGTACCTTGATTTGGCTCCCATATTTCATCGTCTGCCTACCTTTGCTTGAATCTTCTCACGGTGACGGCTCGACTTCTATCCTTGGCATCGTTCCTTTGTTTTGTTGCTCCATTTGCGGTGGCACTTCTCTCGCATACCTCCCAAATTTCCCTATAAAAAAATTGCTTGCAATATTAAAGGGCAAGTACCAAATCTCGCATTTGAAAACCTAATCTAATAGGGAGAGGGGCTAGTAGTGGTACACCCTAAGTTAAGGGGTCCACAAAATCAATTGTTTATCATATGGGATTGTGATTTTTTCACTAATATGTAGTTCAAATTTGTGTTAGCTTATATTTTTTCTTTGGAATGTTCAATTGGAGGGAAAACCATATTTTGAATTGATTTAAAATAATAAATTTGAGTTACACTACAACCATGGTGGAAACCAATACTTGAATATGGGTGAAAATGCTTGAACATTGAATTTTTTATACTTGTACATGGGTGAGAGGTCTTACATGTCATGATGTGATTGGCTACTCTACATAATTATTATGTCAAAAATAAATAACTACTAGATAGTACTATGAAAACTATTGGGTATTGTGTGATCAATAATCATGTTGGACCATGTTCACCTATTGGCCCCTCTCCCTAGTAAGAGTACAAGTTAGATTTTCAAAATAAAAATAGAAAATTTGGGCAAACATTTTTAAATGGACCTTTATAATGAAAGGGAAGTGAGAACATTTTCCATGGGATGGACTATTTATTATAAACGAGATATTTGCAAAAAGGCATTTCGTTAAATGAGCAAAAATTGTAAGGGGGAATCTTTTCACATGAGCAATATTATTGTAAAAAGAAAAGAAAGGAAATTTTGTTTGTAAAAAGGGGATTTCTTTGTTGTCTAAAAAGTGATTTTTTGTTGCCCCTAGACTTTACAAGGGACATTACCCCTAAACCTCGTTGGTGGTTGCCACCCCTAGACCCCATCTCCATAATTTGTTGTGCAAGATATTTGGGGTGTAATTTACTTTGGTGGCATATTGTTCTTGAGTGTCAAGGACCAAAGGGCTAGGTTTGGTCCGATAGGTGGTTAGACCCTCTCACATACAAACTTGCTTTCACTTTTGGTTTTTGCATTATATTTTGTCTTCTACTATGGATTCTTCTCTAACATTACAAGAGGAGATTTTGAAATTAAAGAGGAAAAATAACTTTTGACTCCCTCATTATGAGAAAAGATGCCCTCCTCCTACACTCCTTACAACAAAACTTGTAAGTGTGGATCATCCTTCTCTTATTGTAGACCTTAAAAACCTCGTTACTAGTCCACTTGTAGCTACTACTCCCATACTTACCGATCGTGATTCGTCGGTACTTGAGCATGCTCTTGTTTCCAATGCTCATAATGCAACTTTTGTTATTATGCCTATTGCTCTTGTTTATGCACCTTTTGTTTATGAGTATGATCATATTGTAGTTGTATATAATGTGAGTACCGCTTTTACCTTTCTTGCTTACGTGCCCGGCTACTTTGAGAAGCATACCACCGCATTTGGTTCTCAAATGCTCCATTCTATGAGATTTTTTTGGGAGAGGCATTGACAATGTATTGCTTTCCTATTTACTTTGTCAAGTACCATTTTCATCACGATATTGGTTATAAGGCAAGTAATTTGTTGGGATCACTTGTTGACAGAGCTCCTATTTTTGTTTGCTCGACTCTTAATGAGGATCATGAGTTATACATGATTTCTACTACACCTTCACTTAGGCTTGAGGAACCTAAGATTTAAGGTTGTTAGACATAATCAACTTGGTACACATTTAGATGTTTCCTTGCATGCTCTAATCGTGCACTTTTAACCAATTCATATGCATACATCCTCCTCAATTATCCCATTTGGGATGGATCTCTCGATCACTTGTGACAATAACGTAAGCATTCATTGTGAGGTCACTACGAGACATGGCTCTACCATTCAACTTCTTGATATGCTCATTGCTTCTCTTGCATTGCAATGCTCCTTATTGTTTGAGCTATTTTATTTGGTAGAAGTTGTTGAGTGACTCGCTTGTTTTAGATGATGTCCTTTAGATAATGAAAACGTTTTGGATTTTTCGTGCGTAAGGTCACTTGGTGATGTTATTTTGTATGGAACCTTTTTGTAGTCATACTGAATCTACAGAGTCATGGAGTTTTTTCATGCAGTTGCGCTCCATTTTGAGCACTTTTCTTTCCTTTATTTGCATGACTTTCCCATTGCCACTAGGGCCATCTTCTTGAGAGGTATATTTCATCTGTATCTTTGGCACTTTTTAGGCATGTTGACATCTCCTTCATCTTACCTTTAGCTTGTCCTCCTTATGAAGTGTAGTTACTCGGTGAAATCTAGTGTTATCTTGTCAGTGTTCAAGTAGTTGGTTTTGTCCACTCATATAGATTTGTAGCATCACTCCACCCATTCAACATTATGTGTGGGTATGGTGTTGATCCTGCTTCGGGTGTCATGTCCATTTCTATGGCGTTTGTTTTTGGTATTTGGTGCATCACATCATTTGAAAGTATATCAAATTTGAAGTTTGGTGAACTATTTCACTATTGACACCATTGGAAGTCTCATTTGCATGGAGATAATTTGGTGAAGTATAGTGTTAGCTATTTTATTTTACGTGATTGAGTTAAAGTGGATCTAAACCACTAGTGAAGAAAGAGTTTAAGTGAACATGTCTACTAAACATTTCTTGTGGTTAACAAAACTTTAGCTCTAAGGAAGAGTAGTGGATTTTGATTTGGTAGTGTTTTGTATGTCTGACATCCCCAACACTTGTTAACATTAGTAGATTTGGACCATGTGTTCTCATCAGATCTGTTGTGACTTTCGAGTCCATTGAGTGCACTTATGTTTGATGGGATTCATTCCATCCAAGACACCTATTTTAGTATTATGATTAGTCTTTGGGTCGTGCTTCTTGGGATGCCTTCATGCATAAGTTTTGCTCTACTTTAGTTGTTATATTACTAGTTTTTGGGTGCCTTGTAGTGATACATTTCATCCATGATAAGAAATTTTTTAGTTCTTTTGATCAATGTTTTTTTCTTAGTAAGCCTCGTACATAGTACCAATTTCTATATGACTTGGCGATTACAATGAATTGACACCCATGTATTTGGGTAAGATGCACTTATTACAATAGGAACACTTAAATTTCAGTGTATTTGTACATAGGCACCTCATTAGGCCTAGTTGTTGGCACCTATTAGTCACTTTGCTTCCTTTCTTCTCATTCCCCATTCTACGCTTAAGGGAGGGTGTTGGAGTGTGTATTCACATTGGCTAGTGGTTTTGGTTATTTCGAACCAACTTAGTGTTGAACCGTGTTCACACCTAAAGAGAATTTGATCAAATAAAAAAATACAAGAGAAGAAATACTTAATAGATTATTCAAGATAAACAAAATGAAAATGGTATACACAAGATATCACAAGATTTATCATGGGAAACCCTTTCTCGAGAAAAAAAACGCAGCCCAAGAATCTCTCTCTCTCTCTTAATTTTTTTATTAGTGGTAAATGGTTTTAAAGGGGACCATATCCCAAAGTACAAAAGAGGCTCAAGAGCTAGATGAAGCAATAATATAATAGTGGTTTTTTGACAAGTGGGAACCACACCCTAGATAACAAGGTCTAAAGAACGAGAAAAATGGTAAAGAATAGTGGCAAAGGACAATCTCGCTATCAAGAAGCCAAAAATAGCTAAACCACAACATCACAACAACCGCATGTCCATAGAAGACCAGAAAAAAGACCAAACATTAGAGATCAGACAACCTTCATTTAAGAGCTTTGTTAAACACTTTTTTTAACTCCTCCAAAGCTTTGAATAGATTGAGTGTAGTGTGCTGAGAGGGGTCCTTAGTAATATAAGAGATTGCCATTTTATTTTCTTTTCCTCCTTTCCAAATTTCGAGGAATATCACCGACTTCACAAACATGTTTGACTTGCATTTCGAGGAATTCAAGGAGAGTCTTTTGCATGGAAAGGTGGTCAATTTGATTGTTTATGATCTTTGCCAAAGTTTCTTCCATGCCCTTGTGCTTCTTAGTGATTTCTTCAATCCTTTCTTCAAACATAAGGTAACGATCAGAACTTGCTTGTCTTTGGCTCCATCTTTGAGTAGAAGAACCACATCCTTCTCAATGACCTTGATTCTCTCTCGCATGTTCCCTTAATTGGGCCTTCATATCATAGCTAACAAACGGATTTTGGTCGGTTTGACTAATGGAAAACAAGCTCCCGCCTATGGCCGATCCTTTCCTTTAACACTACTCTCTCTTATTGCATTAAATTAACCATTTATAATATAATAATGTACTTCCAAGTTCTTCTCTACCCTATTGCATGTCTAGCTATATGTAAGCACATCAATAGGAAACCGTCAAAGTGGTTTTACAATACAATGGGTACCAAAACCATGGGCTAAGAAAACAACCCATAATGGTTGCCCATAAATCATGGGTGTACAATATAAAAAATATACAACATATTTTAACATTATCCCACTTGTTGGATACTTTGCAAAAGTGGGTTACATTGCTTTATATAATCACCATCTTAAGGTAGTAAAGCCCATTGATTTTTTTGCACCGAGAAAATTTCCTAGCACTTACAACATGTGTCAAAGAGTCAAAACAATATCCTCTATGTCCACCTTACTTAGAAGTATTTTCTTCTTCTCCACCATTTCTCTTACAAAATGGTATTGAACATCAATATGTTTCGTTCTTGAATGATACGCAGGTTTCTTTGCTAGACAAATTGCACTTTGACTATCAAAATCAATCCTTACAACATTTCGAGAGAATCAACAAAGGTGGAGATAAGTCTTGAAGCCAAAACATTTCTTTACTTGCATGAGTAGCTTCCATGTACTTAGCCTCTGTGGTGGATATCGCAACACTTGCTTGACGTTTACTCATCTAACTTACCACTCCACCGAACAAGTTGAACACATTCTAATTGGTATACTTGCACATATCCAAGTCTCCACCCCATCTCAATCCAAAACCTTGTAGATCCAAGGTTTTACTTTCACCAGTTTACCTTGATAACAAATTGCATAGTTAGATGTCCCACATAGATACCTAAAGATTCTCTTCACCATAGTCCAATGTTCCTCTCCAGGATTTGACATGAATCTAGTCATTACTCCCATTGCATGTGCAATATTAGGTCTATTACAAACCATTGCATACATCAAACTGCTAATTACACTAGCATATGACACTTGAGACGCCCTCTATTTCTTCTTTAGTTTTAGGAAATTATTTAGAAGACAACTTTTGACCAACAAGAAAAGCAATACTAACGGGTTTACATTCTTGAATTTGAAATCTTTACAATATCATATCAACATAATTTCTTTGATTTAACAACAATTTCCGTTTACAAGGTCTCTTTTTATTTCCATGCCCAAAATAAATTTTACAAGACCTTGAGATCCTTCGTATCAATTTGAGATGAGAGTTGAGATTTAACTTGTGATCAATTTATTATTGTCACCAATTAACAACATGTCATCTACATATAATACGTTGATGACATAATCTTCACCTTCCTGTTTAAAATAAACACATGGACCAACTTTTCTTTTTCAAGCCCAAGTCTCAACACATACCTATCAAATTTCAAGGTCCACATTCTTGGCGATTGCTTCAAGCCATACAATGAATTTTTTAGCCTACACACAAGATATTCCTTTCCTTCGATCTTAAAGTTTTTGGCTACGTTATGTAGATTTTCTCCTCAAGCTCACCATGTAAAAACAATGTTTAACATCCATCCGCTCTATTTCTAGATTGAAAGCAATAAAAACAACTAAAATAAATCTAATAGAATGTAACTTAGTAGCAAGAGAAAAAATATCACCAAAATCAAGTCCACCGAGAGAATCCCTTTTCCATAAGGTGAGTTTTATACTTATCCATTTTTCCCATTTGCATTATACTTTTTCTTAAACACCCATTTACAACCAACCTATTTTCTTGTAGGACGTAACTTCACCAAGTCCCATGTATTATTCTTGTACAAGGACTTCATTTCTTCCTCCACAACCTTTTTCCGAAACTTACTTTCTTTTGATCCAAAAGCCTCCTTCACATCTCGGAGTTCATCATCGTAATAGAAAAATTGATACAAAAAGCCTCCTTCACAATCTTGGGTTCATGTATTATTGCTAGTTGCCAACTTTACTTTACCCCTAATATAATAAGTGGATTTTACTCCTCTCAAAGGATCAAGTTGGGGTCACCATTATGGATTCGTGACTTTAATATCTCAAAAAGGCGTACTAGTTAGTTGGGTGAGGGTACCTGTTTGGTCATCCAATTCCTCAAGGTGCCGACTACTTTGGGGTTGCTGTGGTACTCCTCACAATGAGTTTTTGGCCCTTGTCCACACACTTCCCATAGTTGTAGTGGTATTTGGGAAAAATTGATAAAACAAAAGCCTCCTTCAAAGTCATGGGTTCATGTATTATTGTTAGTTGTTGGCTTTACTTTACCCCCTAATATGGTAAGTCTGGATTTTACTCCACTCAAAGGATCAAGCTGGGGTCACCATTATGGATATTCGTGACTCTAATATCTCACAAAAGACATACTAGTCAATTGGGTGGGGTACTGTTTGGTCATCTAGTTCCCTCAAGGCACCGACTACTTTGGGGTTCTTGTGGTACTCACAATGAGTTTCTAGCCCTTGTCCATGCACTTCCCATAGTTGCGGTGGTATTAGGAATAATCCAATCACCAAAAATTTAATTAAAATAAATTTTATAAAATTTGTAATAAAAATGGGTGATAAAGGGGTTTGATTGAATCAACAATCAATGACAACCTGCAATTAGTAGTTTAAGAATAATATTTATAAGAATGGTCCTACAAATAAGTTAGAAGTTTTTCCTTGAGGTAGACAAAAAGAAAACAATGAAAAACAACAAAATCACGTTTTTGATTCTCAAGATCGCTTTATAAAAACGTGAGAGAAGAGAATACATGTGAAGTTGCTACGATTAAACAAAGATAGAAGTTAGTTAATAGAATACACACTTAAATTAGTTAACTATGAAAAACTTGTAAGAAATCAGTCATAAGTAATCCTAAAACAAAGGTTAGAATTAAGAGAACTTGTTGGAAAATACAAAAAATTAAAGAAAATAGTACAAGCATGCTAGCACATGTAATTGAGTGCGCTCGTGTTAATTTTTATGTTAGCACACACACATGATTTCGTTAGTGTTAACAAGTAACACTAGCGCATGCACAAAAATAAAAACACACACAAAGACACAAAAATATGTGTAATTAAAAAAGTGTTTGTAATAAGGATTTCTTTGTAACACTAGCATATAGATAAACACGTTGGCGCATGCACAAAGACGGAAATGCATGCACATATACACTAGCGCATGCACATGTACGCTAGTGCAGAGCTCTTGAAACGCTAGTGCAAGGAGTGCGGAAATGATCAAATTTTATCAAACACGACCATAAACTTATTATTTTTGGTTTTTTCCGCCTCTCACGCACTTGTGAACCTAAAACTTGGACACCAAGAATAAAAACAAACAAGAAAAACACATCAATGATTAGATTAATAAAATGTAAGATAAAATGGATAAATGAAGTGTGGGTGTCCCATCGGGCGTGCCAAAATGTGAGAAATGAAAATCTCAGCAGAAGTTGAAAGACAAATAAATAAATAAATCAGTATACCTTTCTTTTGAGTTTTTCCTTGCAAAACTCAAGTAAGATTATGAAGCACTTAGAGTTGTAAAATTTATTATTGTAAGGGATTGTGGGTGCTCTTGATTGTTCTCTAAATGTGGGATGTAAATGCTATGAGCTCATAAACACGAGGATGTGGGTGGAAAATTTGGCAGAAGTTGGCTGCAAATTGCATAAGCTTCAAGGATGGATTTACAAAGGAATGACCTATATTTTATAGTTGAGGGTGAGGCCATGAGAAGTGGATCATAGTTTGAATGAGCTCTAGGATCTTAATTATAATTTCTTGAAATAGTAAGAGGATTTGGTCTATGCAGTTGCAACTTTGCAGGGGCAATGATGATTTTGATTTTGTGTGGGAAGATGGTTGTATGTGTAGTTTTGCTACCCCCACCATTATAGGGTTCTAGAAGTGGAGTGGAGTGTGAGTAGATAAATATGATTAATTAAATAACTAATTTAATTAGTTATTAAATTGTGAGAGGATAATTAGCCTTTTAATTAGATAAAATTTTAATTAAATTAGCTAGAGGATGTTAGGAATTAATTTACTTAATTCAAAGAGCATGATAGAATCCAATTAATTAATTCTAAATGTAAGTATGTAATTAGAATTAATTTCATTAATTCTAAAGGGTTACGATTCAAATGATAGAATTAATGTAATTAATTCTAAAGGGATATATTCTATTGGGATTAAAATAGGCTAAAAATAGGTATGTATTTTTAGGGTGTCTACAAATTGACTACAACTAAATTTTTGTAAATCCATCAAGTCATGACAAACCGCTTATAATGGTGAAACCACTATGCATTGAAGAAAACCGATGTTTCTGGAAAGGTCGTCACGACATTGGGAAAATTCACCAAACTTCAAGTGAGGCCACCGTAACATAGGGTAAAACCGTAATTTTAGTGAAACCGCCAAAAACATTGAAAACACCACGATTGTAAGCGAGTTTTCCATTCTAGGAGACGTCATCATTCCTCGCAGCCAAGTCACCGATACCCAAGAAAAGCCACCAAAATCAATGCAAAACCGCCACCCTATAGCACAAAATTGTTGAAATCGACAAATGTCAATTTGAGCGACTTTTGCACAATGGGTAATTTTTGGCATTTATTGTGACTAAAGTGAAAATTTTCAAAAATTAAAAATGAACTACGAAATATCACCTACTTGAGCTTCGTGTCTTCAAGGCCCATCGATACTCCCAAACTCATTCTCGTAATAAGATCCTTGCGTATAATAAATGAACAAGCTAAATAATATGCATATTATAACACAACACTTGAGATATTGGTGGGCTAAGATGCCTAAATATTCATATAAATAGCCTTAAGGTATGGAAACACCATACAATGCTCCTTCAGGAAGGAATAACTCCAAAATCTCCCAAGATGGGAATCCACTTCGAGGGGGACACCTCCATTATACCTCTACCAAGTAAAAGAATCAACTCATACATGACATCCTCGTAATGGTACTCATCTCCTTTATATAGGCACACATTACTCTTAATGGATGGCAACACCTGATCCCGATGTAGGTCAACTCATTACCCAATATAACTAATTCTTATGTGATCCCATATATTATAAACATATAACTAACTTAGGGGATGTGTGCCACATGTTGGCATCTCCATCAACCCATATACATTATAATGGCATATCCCAAGATACATGACATTACCTTCCTCCTGACATGTTTCATCCCCGAAACATGAGGAGAATCCATATAGTGAGTGTGTTTTAGATCGTTACACACTTGTTGCCATGCTTAAACATCCAATTGCCCATATGATATCTTAATGGATGATACACATCTAAAATTGGTTCCACAAATTGCTACATTACTCGATTCCATCCCTATCCCTTATTTTTCCTATTCGGCATCCATACATATCCATATTAATTATCACTATGATTTCATGTCATGTAATTGTCGATCCATTGATTCCATGTATAGCCATAGTGATTACTCCTCTAATTCCCCGTATATCAATATATATTGTTTCCCTCATGTGTCCTAAAATTATTCCATAGTTTTTTCCTCCCCGATAATGTGGGTTTCTATATGGTGCCACCTTAATATCCTCAACCTTATCAATGTTTCCCTTGCCTTTATTTTTCTTCCACCATGTTGTTTGCTATTTATTTTTTCACCTAAATAGATGATTTTTTCCCTTAAGTAGATGAATTATTTGCTCCATATTTACATTACTCTTTTCCTCGCATAGTGTGATATCCTACAATGTAATTTTATTTCTCTTGGACCATAATTTCATGAATTTCTTTTGCACATTAATATTAATTGTTCCGGTGGTATCTAACCAAGGATATCCAAGAACAATATTCATACCATCCATATCTAAATCATTAAAATATGAATGCAAAACATATTTATCCATAGAGAGCTTTAAATATTCAAAAATTGAATCTTCTTACCATCCACTTGAGCTTCCTTTATATTCTTTTCTTGAACATGTAGATGTTGAGCTACATCCATATTGATGAAGTTTTTATCATTGCTTTAGGATTTATGGTAACAATTCTTGCTTTTCCTTTGAATGCACCCTTCAAACTGAAATATTGAGGCTTCCTTCCTTGGAGATGCATTATTTGAACTCTTATCTTGATCTATTGTCTCTCCTTTTGTGATTGGGAGAACATTCTAGGTGGTCAGAAGTTCCCTAGTTCTCCCTAAACCATTACAATACAAATGATCTACATCTGGGTGGGTGAGATTGTTTAAATAAAATGCATGGCACATAATGTATTGGTTGTACAACTTCTTTTGGTGGGCAATGCAATCCGTAGTGGCCAAAGTGGATAAGAATAAGGCTATACATAGTGTTGTGGCATGTTTGAGTTGAAACGTGGAGTGCTTAAACTTCAATGTGGATGTCATGTGGGAAATATGCGTTAGAATATGGCAAGGTGGGTTTATATGTGCCGAAATATGATAAATCCTTTAGTCTCTCATCCTTCCGCGTATTAGCACCAAAACACAAAACATAATGTGATATAAAAACTATATTGTAATTAGGAAAATTAAAATTACACTAATATATTCCATGACGGTTGGGTCCCCTTCCAAAACAAGAGTGGAACTCACTATTGAAAACCATTTTTTTACACGTTTTCAAAGACCGATGAATAGGCCAAACACCTCTAAAATCACATTTTTCCTCGACCAACTTCGAACTACACAAATAAACTCGTGCGCGAGCTGTGGTATGCAAGCCCGCACTTTCCCTATTGACCCAGTTTGACCATGAACTTTGACCAATGATAACGGGAGCATACGGTGTCTGATTCACGCATTCCAATAGGCATTGGAAATCTATCAAAGTTATCCTCTGTAATGTAATGGTTTAGAAAGAACTCGGGAACTTTTAACTACCCATAATGTCCTCCAAATCATTCTACATATTATGTAGCCTCTTCATCATCAACATTGTCTTCTTTATCATCATCATTTTCATCTTATTTTTATTGTGACATTCTTCTTTCTCCTCTCCCTCTTCTTCTTCCTTTGTGCCCCATCTATCCAAGAAAACTTGTTCAAGTTCCTCCCAATACCAATTAGACCTTTCCTTTCCTAACTCAAAAACCAAATCCATGCGGGGCCACTAATCCAAAATATTAACCTCCAAATATCAAATGGAAAAAATATCTCCTTAAATTTGTTCCACCATTCTCTAAAGCATCAACTAGGGTTTTAAGAATAGACCCTTTTGAACAAAAATTTCCTTACCACTTTTAGCTAGATGTAGGTCAAAAATTAGAAAATACATAACATGAACCTCAATTATATTTTTGAGAGATTTATGGAAATATTAAAAACTATGAAAATTTCTTTTAATATTTTGGCCTATGGAGCACATTTGTGAAAAATCTTAAACTTACAATAACTATCACAAAATAGATCCAAAATGTCGAAACTTATAAGGTTTCACAATGAAATACATTCAAACTTAACCCAAAAACTTTCAATAAATAATTCACCATAATTCGAAAGATATAGACAAAACATGAAAATTAGGGTTTCAACCCTAAACCTAACATATCTTTCACAAAATAGCTCCAAAAATCTGAAATTTTGAGGGAATATTATTTAATGACTACTCCACTTCAAACAAAAATATCTAAAAACTTCTCATTCTATCTCAAGATATAGGCGAATCACTGAAATTAGGGTTTCATCCCATAAATTGCCCGGATCGATGCTCTGATACCACTTGATAAGATCTTTACATATAATAAATGAACAAGTTTGGATAATATGCGTAATGTAACACAATACTTGATATATTGGTGGGCCAAGATGCCCAAATGTTTGGATAAAAATACTTAGGGTAGCGAAACACCATAAAACACTCCTTAAGGAAGGAGTAACTCCATAATATCCCAAGATGGGAACCCAATTCGAGGGGACACATCCAATATACCTCTACCAAGTAGAAGACTCAATTCATAAATCACCCGACATATCTCATATCCTTTATATAGGCATACATTACTCATGATGGATGGGTAACATATAATCCCAATATAGGTGACTCATTACCAAATATAATTTGGAATGATAATTTTAAACTAAACTATGGAAGGGGGCCTATCTACCCTATCTCACTTTGGAAGCCCGCCCTACACACACACACACACGCACGCACGCACGCACGCACGCACGCACGCACGCACGCGCGCGCGCGCGCGCACGCACGCACGCACACACACGCACACACGCACGCACGCACACACACACACACGACTATCCATTTGCAAAATGGCTCCATTAAGACCTGTATCTGTCATGGAACCAATTCCTATAACTACAAAACCCATATGAGATATTGATGAATAAGCTATCCTCCTTTTCAAATTGCGTTGACCCATAGAAGTTAAAGCTGCATAGATAATTTGCACCGCTCCTATTATTATCAACCATGGTGAAAACAGAGAATGAGCATTAGGTCATATGTGATACCATATATTATAAACATATAGCTAACTAAGGGGGATGTGTGCCACATGTTGGCATCTCCATCAACCCATACAAATCATAATATCATATCCCAAGATACATAACACTATCAATCTTATAGACTTTTCAAAATGTTGGATCTTCTACTATGGATCTTGATATATAAACCATGCCTCCTCAAACAAGTTGCTTAATTTTCAACTCTTAGGGTGTCTTCATACTTGATATGGATGTAGTTATAGGATACACACTCCATGATGCAATTTCATTATGTCTCCACACTTTTTTGTTACAAAATAAGCATATTCTCATTTCTCACTCCTCTTTGGGTGTTGTCCACCTACCAGTTTCGTACCAAATATGATGCGAGCTAGTCACTAGTTAGGCCATCAACATATCTATCTTCCACTTGATTTCTACTCCTATAAAATATTTTTCATCATTTTCCCACATGGAATTAAACTCTTTGATATAATATGTTTTTCGTAACCTAAGTTGATATTTCCACACGGTTGTCCTAAATTTCTCTCATATATGCTTTTTAATTTCCTCCTTATTGTCAGGCCACTCTTGTATACTAATGTCCCGATTTCTCATCCAATCGTTTTGTTTCATCCACAGTCTTCCTTATTCTTAGCCCTTCTTCCATCATCATTCTTGGCCACCGTTTATCATCCATACTTTGTGCATTTTTAAATAGCTTAATGTTCAAGTCATCATTGCCTCTTCCTCTATCAAGAAGGTCTCTATTTGAGATAAAATAATATTATAAGGGACTAATGATATGACTTTGAGACTTCTTGGGATTAATTATTTTTATTATCTTTATCTATCTCCATTTTAGATTTGGCGTGTTCTACCCCAAATCTCACAACCATAAAGGACCACCGAAGTGACAATTAAAGCTCGAACAAGGTTTTCTTAGTTTTTAATCGCATAACTCTACACTCTTACACCTATTTTTTAGAAAATAAAAATCCTTCCACCCTATTTGGATTCTTTTTTCCTTTTAGGTATCCCAAAAATGTTTTTGTGGAAATCAATCTTGAGGTATTTATATTCTTCCACTATCTCGAGTGGACTTTCTTCGAAAAGGAATTTAGTTTGATTCCTTTTTCTTTATAGATAAATTATCATGAATTTGGTTATGTTGGTGTTCATTTTCATACCAACCTCTTGTGAGAATATCTCTAGTGCCCTCGAATGATCTCTCAATCTATTGACTATTGTTGTAATTAGGATAAGATTATCCGCATATAAGAGTAGCTTTATTACATGGCTAGCTAGGTGAAAAATACCTCCGCCAACTTTGTTTATCCACTCATCTAGCTTATCAATGTATAGCCAAAACAAAGTGGGGGAGAGTGGACATTCTTTTTTACTCCATTGCCACTTCCAAAATATTATGAAATTCCTTCCCCATTTTGATTTTGGCCTTGAATTTATCATAAAGTGTATGAATTGTTGCTTTATACTTGTCCGACACTCTGATCTATTTTATTATGCTCCAAAATTTACCTCATGAAATTGTGTCAAGTACTTTTTTAAATTCAAAAAGAAGTAGAATGATTCCTCTCTTTGGGTATCACATATTTTTTTGGTCAAGTGTATAAGGGTGACACAATGGTCAATAATGGAATTCTTTATCCTAAAAACTACTTGTCCTTGTTCTTTTCCCCTTTTTTTCTTTCTAGCTTCTAATTTTGGGCTCTATTATGCTACCAAATAGATTTCCGAGGAGGATATTTACCATGCTAGTATGGTAGTTTGATGGATTATTGATATCTATGATTTTGTAGGGAGGTACAATGACATTAGTCGTCCAATCTATTGATAAGCCTCCCTAGATGATATTATTGAAAATGTTTTTGATGTGTATTGTTGAACCTCATTTTTAATATTCTACTTACAACCCTTTTATGTCTTGTGTGTTACCCCATGCTAGCCTCTCTATGCCTCATATAATATCCTCCATGAAAAATAACATTTTGGTTGTGTTGAGTATAGGGGAATGAATTTATCCTCATCGGGCTCATAGAGTTACTTAGTGTGTTCTAACCACTTTCGATCCTCTGTGATAATATTATCTTTTTATCTTTCTCTTTTGTTGAAGCTCTCTCTAAAAGACCTTAGAATTGTGTTTTCCAAACGAAATTATTTCTTGCCTTCTTGTGTACAAATATATTTATTTTTTTGACCAAGTCAATTCTTCATAGCCTTCTTATTTTCCTTGTTCATCCCAAGATCTCTCAAGATCCTCTTTTCTTCCTTGCACTCTTCGTCATACCATGGATTAGTTAGAAAACTACTTGTATTTCTACTTTTAGGCCTAGATATTTTATATGTGCTTAGTGCCTTGTAGATTGATAAACACTTTCTCAATTATATTTTTCTAGGCTATACTACCAAGCAACCCAATTTTTGTATGATGAGAAGTGTACTTTATCTTTATTATTAATAGAAACAATACTTTTCAATCAAAAATTCAAGACATTATTCATGCTTAATTCACAATGTTATCATGTGGTGTGTTTTGTATAAACTTGTTTGCTTCAAAGAATGTTATATTGATTTCTCTTTTTCCCTAGAATTTTAATAAGTGCTCAATCGATTCATGTAAATAATAATATTATGATCTTTATATTTTCTTTAAAATTATGATAAGTGCTCAATACATTCATGTGAACAATAAAATTATGAATTCTATAAATTTTCTTTTGTGTAAATTAACTACAATGTTTGTTTATAGACAGCCAATTATTAAAATTATGACAATATTTTCAATTAATCTAGGCGCCCATTATAAACTTGTGTGCTACAAAGAAGGCTATATTAATTGCTTCATTTTCTCTATAATTGTAATAAGTGCTTAATAGATTCATGTGAAAAAAAAATGATTGCTTTAATTTAACTATGCAAAATTTTTAATGTATAAATTGACTACATTGTTTTTGTATTCATAGACACTTGAATTAAAATTAAGACACTATCTATTTTTTATCGTCAAATGTTGTGTAGTGTGTCTAACATAAAATTTTATGCTTAAATAAATGCTATATTAATTGTTTTTTTCTCTATAATTATTGTAAGTTCTCATTATGCTCATGTGAGCAATAAAATTATGAACTCTTTAAATTTACTTATGTGTAAATTGACTATAATATTTATGCATTTATAAACAATTGAAATAAAATTAAGATGTCAATGAGCTTAATCTAACATATAATATTCAAAACAATGAAAGAGATATAATAATTCTTGGGGTCGTGATTTAAAAAGGACCACACCAATAGGAACATGAACATAAAAACACTTTGAAAAAACATTAGAATGCTATAATAATTTGAACTACACGATATCACTATGTAATATACCCATATTTCCATTTCTACCACATATTTTATTATTAACCCCACCTTCTTATACACTTTTTTATTTTAAGGACATATTTTAAAAACCTTTTATTTCTAGCTCATTTTATTGAATTCAATAATGGTGGTTATGATAAAATCCCTAGCATGTGCAAAAGGGTACCCATATCCCCTGTTCACCATCTATGTGTTCCGTTGTTCATCGCTCTATCTTTAGAAAACTAAAAACCCGCATACTCTCCTACTAAGGGTGGTACTATATCCAATATCAATGTTGGGTCCATCCTCTTGAGTATTAGGTCAAAAATATCAAGATGATTACATTTTATCAAGGCCCTCTCGATTGATCACATGATCAACTACAAAACATATCATACATAAAAATATATTAGCATACTATATGTCATCCTTCTTCCTAAGCACATATCTCTAATGTAGGAAAGGAAATAACTCCAATACATACACATACCACATTTATTGGGCCGAGCTTCTCCATGGCTACCCCATTTGCATGTTTATCTAAGACGATTTCATCCTTATCATCACATGGCATCGCAACAATAAATTAATACCATCTCAGTTTCTCCACATAAGTATCATTAGTTCCTATCTCTATGCTCAACTCCTTTTACGAGATCCATACCAAGAATGGCTCTAATATCTACACATTGAGGATAAAAGTAGCCCCATCCTGGTTTTCTCAATCTCCACTCTTGGTCCTAACCAAGAGGCCGCTTTATCTCCTCATCATTTTGACATGGGACAAATCCTCTTAGGGATATCCCCCACCTCCATGATATGCACTTCACAATATGTCTCTTTGTTCTCCCTTGTTGTCCTCTCCTCTAGACTTGTCTATATTAGTGTGTGGAGTTATAAAAATCTCTCGGTCCCTCACCTATTTCACCTCGTGGATCCCTAACATACTATGGTCGATATTGCAACACTAGAAATGACACAACTAGATGTGTCATCCCAAACTATCTTGAAACTCTTGCAATAGGATTTGTTTCGCCCACCAATGATAGTGACTTGCAATCTTGATAATGTCTTGTTTTACTTGAGTTGTAGGCTATGTGTATTATTCATTTGTTAATCCCACATATATGGGCCATAAAACCTCATCCCTCTATACTATGCGTAGAGAAAGAAAATCGACTCTAGCTCTCATTGCCTCTTCCCTCTCCCACCGTAGCATCCTTGAGGAATCCACCAATATCTATAATGAGGTCTCGATCATCTTATACTTGAGAAATATCTTATATATACATGAACAATAATTAAATAATGGCCGCAATAACTTGCTATTATTTCATTCAATCTTTGTACAAATCATGGGCCAACCGAACTTGTATGGTTAAACCCCAACTTAACCGAACACCCTACTCCAATGCCTAGATGCAAAATACCAATGAAAATAAGGGTACATCTCTATCTGATTTTTGATACGAATATGTGTCACACCCATCCTTGTCATGGCCTTCTATATACCTAGAATCTTTGTAGTATATAAAACATTGAAGCAAACTATAAATGATCATCAATGGTATTCCCCGCACTGTAGCCCACTCTACCAATTCTCTCCTCTCATCAAGTGACTCGAGCACATCGCAAAACATGTGTTACCTAGGGATGTGTTGTCCCAAATAACATAGACATTCTCTAGTGTAAATATCATATCAATCACATCAATGTCATAATGCCATATAAAAGTGTTGACACAATACTCTCATGCACCAATGAAAATTTGTACCAAGTCTAAATCCAAGGAGACTTATACCATTTGCATTATCCCTCTAAATCAAAACACATATAACTAGGTCCTATTTTCCACTAAGAATATCTCTAATAAAGATAGAAACCATGTTGTGTCTACCAATTTCCAGAGAACAATCCTTCGTGGGATCTTCAAATTTTCAAACAAGAAGCACCCATTGGTCTAAGGTAGAGAAAAATCATCATAACTCATCATAAAACATCACTTATAACATACAAATCAATCATACAAGACTATCCCTACCCCATCGGCCATGCTAATAGATGGCATTGGCCTCTAAAAACAATCCAAGATTATATAAACGACATCATTCCTCTAGTTGGACAAATTCGGTCGTGTTGGCTTTTACCGATGACGTTAAACCTCTTTCTAGATGGCATAAACCGTGCTAATCCTTTTTATGGCATTAACCATTTTTCTAGATGACATAGACCATGTCATTCTCCTAATGACATAGTTTATCCCCATAAAGGGTATAGAGCATGCTAAGCATTTTGACACCATCGATTGCCTTATGATGTCATCTACCTAACAAGGTCGATGTTGTGTACAAAAACGTTGTTCCCAAAAATCAACTGAATGACACTAAAAATAAAAATTCACCCAAATCGCCCTCTGTCTTAGCTTGATCTACATCTCGACTATTAATGGGAAATTTTTGCTAGCTTAATTTTCTTAGGAACCATTTCTAAATATTTCTCCTAACTACCTATTTCCAATTTAAATGCAAAACCTTCCCATGGACCTATTATATCTCACCTTACTCAATTGTCACCTCATCGGTCAAAGCCTCCTCGAACTCTCGACATCGTATCTCATTTATTCTAAATTAGATGAACTAGACATCCAAAATTCTAAAATTAGCAAATACACAAAATGATAAATTAATCATATGATTTTCTTTTTATAGAAAGTCCCCTACCCTCTTCTTGTAACATCTTCATTTTTTCAAAATGTGATAACTTTTACCATAACTATGATTTTTATTTTGTAATAAGCATCATAATCATATTCTAAAAAATCCAATGATATACTATATATATTTATGAAAATATTAAAAAAATCACCTGTTTTAAAGGTCCACAATCCTTTCTTATTTGATTTGTGATTATGCCTTCCTATAAATTCTCTCACTACTATGATTTATTTAATATCCTAATCCTCCCATGAGCTTCCCCTTAGACTATGGTTTATTGCTTATTTATCTTCTAGAATTTCTTTTTAGTCTAGTGCATGGGTTATCATAGCAACTCTTTCCACAATCTAGAGATTCACTATGTAAGAACATTCACAAAGAAGGTAGGTATACATGTGGGTATACTTTATTTGAATTCATGCTCTCATTTCTTTCTATTCCACACATTTTTTTCAATATTTTGATTTCAAAGTGTTCTACATTTTTTTCCTGAAGACCATCTCATGTACACTTTTTTGACATACGATGATCTTTGGTTCGGTCATATGTATAATTTTTACTTTATTGAATTTTGTTCTTTACAATCATTATTGGTGCATTAGCTTCCCCATAGTGGTGTCCTCGAGGATACTACCGGGAGCAGGGAGTAATCATGAATGGTTATGTTCATCCTTTAGTTTACATTGGGCTAGTCAAAATTGGTACTTATGATAGATATTTGATGTGTAGTCTAATTATACCACATATTTCATATTTTTACACCCTCACAGTCATCTTTTGCATCCCTAGAAGTCACCTTTTATATCCTCCTTCCAATATATCATCTTGTTATTCCCTTGTGAGCGCTCTCACACCAACTATCGATATCGACACATTCATCATTTCCTTCCCTTAGCACCTCGAGCTCCCTCCATCTAGTTTGTCTTGACCACATTTCTCTTTCCAATGGCATCAACTATGGTCAATGTCATTTGGTGAGCAAATTTCCTTATCGGATGGAATCAAATGTGGTTGATGTTGTTTAGTTGATTCTCCATACTTTTTTCCTTTTTAAAATAGCTTAGTGTTTGATTCATTGCTCTCTGTCCCCATTGAGAAGGTCCATGTTTTAGCGAAAAGAAGCTCATAAGGGACTCTTGTTATAACTTATAGACTTCTTGTGATTTAATTTTTTTATTCTCTATCTCTGTCTCCATTTTAGATCTGACATGTTGCTACCCCACATCTCACAACCATAAAGAACCACTAGAGTGACAAATAAACTAACAAGTTATTTTTATTTTCGAATCCCATAACTCTACACTCCTACATTTGTTTTGTAGAAAATATAAAGCTTTCTACCCTCCTTCAATTCTTTTTGCCTTATATGTCTCTCAACAAAGTTTGTTGTGGAAATCAATCCCAAGATACTTGTATTCTTCCACTATCTCAAGTGGAATTTCATCAAAAAGGAAGTTAATTTGCTTCCTTTTTCTTTGTAGACAAAATATCATGAATTTAGTTTTGTTGATGTTCACTTGCATACTAACATCTTAATAGAAGAGCTCTAACTCCTTCGATGCTCTCTCAAACTATTGACTAATGTTGTGATTAGGATAAGATAATCTGCATATATAAGTAGCCTTATTACATGTTTGGCTAGGTGAACATTGCCTCTACTAGCTTTGTTTATCCACCCATCTAACTTATCAATGTATAGCCCACAAAGTGGGGGATAGTGGACAATCTTGTTTTACCTCGATGTCACTTCCAAAATATTTTGACATTCCTTCCCCATTCGATTTTGGCCCTGAATTTCTCATAAAGTCTATGAATTGTTGCTCTATACTCATCCAAGACTTTGAGATCTTCTATTATGCTCCAAAGTTTACCTCGTAGGACCATGTCAAACGCTTTTTTAAATTCAACAAAGCAATAGAAAGATTCCTCTCCTTGGGTATCCCTAATTTTTTAATCAAGTGTCTAAGGGTGACACAATGGTCATTAACGGAATTCTTCGGCATGAAACCTACATGCCCTTGTTCTCTTTTCCTTATTTTATTCCTAGCTGCTAATTTTGGGCTATAATATGCTACCAAATAGATTTCGAGGAGGATATTGACCACAATAGTACGGTAGTTTGATGGATTATTGATATCTCTGCTTTCATGTGGAGGGATAATGACACTAGTCGTCCAATTTCTCGAGAAGCCTTCTGGATGATACTTTGTTGAAAATGCTTTTGATGTGTAGTGTGAGGACTTTGAACCCCGCTTTAAATTTTCCACTTACAACCCATCTATGTCTTGCGCATTACCCCTTGCAAGCCTCTATATGTCTTGTATACTATCCTCCATGAAAAAGAGTTTCATGGCTATGTTGATTATAATGGAAATGTCTTTATCCTGACCACACTCATAGAGTAACTTTGAGTATTCTAACCACTGATCCTCTATGATATTATCCTTTTTCTTTCTCTTTTGTTGAAGCTCTCTAAAAGCTTTAGAATTATGTTTGCCAAAGGAAATTAGTTCTTGTCTTTTTGTACACAAATATATGTTCTGTTTTGACCGAATCAGTTTTCATAGCCTTCTTGTTTTCCGTGTTCATCCCAAGATCTCTCAAGATTCTCTTTTCTACCTTGCGCTCTTCATCATACCAGGGTCCATGCATTAGTTAGAGAACAACTTGTATTTCCAATTTTTAAGCCTAGATCGTTTGCATGTGCTTAGCATCTTATAGATTAATCAACAATTTCCCAACTAATTTGACTCGCTAAAATTTCATACAAATGTTTCCAATCATTATATGCTTGGTATGGATCCTTAGACCTGCCAAAATCTTCGATTGTTTTTGGAAAAGAAAAGTGAGAAACTTGTACTTTATAAGAATGGAGGAGAGGATGATCGATGAGATCAAAACTGTAAGCTTAAAAACCTCACAATGACATAGAAAACAGATTTTACAAAACCATATCACATTTTTGAAAGCAAAGTTTTTTCGAAATAATTTAATGTGACTACGTTTGATTTACATAAAACTCTTAATTTTTTTAGCAAATAAAGGTCTCTAAAATTTTAGCAAACAGTGCAACACAGTTTACAAGTAATATTGCCACTTTGTTGCCTCAAGCGCTTGCAAAAGAGTATTAACATGACCATATTATGAACGAGCAACTAAACCTTTTTCCTTGGTTAACAAGGTAAGATAAGAAATTAGTTTCGAACATTGGCTGTCACTTGAAATCCCTTTCCACAAAATGGACCGAATCATTAATTTTATGAATGAGAGTTAAAAGTGGGTATGCTTATAATCTCACCTGAAAAAGGTTTAAATTTGTTAATTGTTTATAGTTATTAAATATTAGTTAGTGAATTTCTACAGTTCATATGAACTAGCAATCGCATGTGCACAATGCAATGTGAACGCCGAACGGTATATGTTATTTGATTTTAGAGGGATAGTTATTAGTTTTGTAGTTGATGTTGATAAGGGGCATGATTGATTTTGTAAGTGTAGGAATATGGTGTAGTATGGTGTAGTAGGATTTTTGGGCTTTATGTGGAATCCTTTATCATGGGTCATGGAAGTTATAATGATTATGGCCATTGCATTGGCAAATGGAGGAGTGAACGCCAAACGGTGTATGTTATTTGATTTAGATGTATAGTTATTACTTTTGTACTTGATGTTGATAAGGGGTTTGAGTGATGTTGTAATTGTAGAAATATAGTTGATCCACTTAATTTGAAGGTTGTTTCTACATTTCAAACTTGTTAGAAATTCGTACATGATTACATGTGATACCATTTTTTATAGTTAGTTAATTTTATAGTTGATGTTGTTAGTTGTGCATCGGTTGTTCAATTGGCGTTTTGTTGGAGAAACTTTTATTATACAATTCATAATGTGTGTGATTGATTGTTAGAGTATATCGAACTACTAATATCACCAACAACTCTATACATTTCAGAATTGGCTTTCACCAAATCAAAAGAAATCGTTTAATTCTAATATGCATATATAAAAGCAATGTAATTATAAATCATAATTGAGATGGAGATTTCTTACATCTTGGCATGTAGGACTTATCAAAGTGTATCCATATATGTACTTAGATGACTATCTATATTGGTATTTTGCATAGTTCTGGTGGTCTTTTGGTTTTATAACTCTGATTCATCAAGTTGGTCTCAGGGATCACAAACAATACATTATTATATGCAATAGAGGCAGAGAACAAATTTCACACAAGATTATCTGGAAGCTTATATGCAGTTAGATTATATGGATGCTACGATTCATATTTATATATTTTTTCTAATTTTGAATGCGTGTATTGCTAATAATCCCTACAAGTTGAGATTTTGTTGTTTTTTGCAATATGACGTCCACAGATGACCCCATTTTTGTCCATCAACTTCCTACACTTACCCATCTTTATCACTAAGTCGAAAAAGGTTGATCAATTATGCACTAGTACCAACAACTCATGTTAATTTTATTGAATGGGTATCCCACAATGCTTGCCACCAAATGAAAGAAGGTTGATTATTCATGTACTTCATACATTAGATGCGGGTGAATTTGATTAAATAGATTCCTCTCATTGTTTGGCACCTAGATGAAGAAGCTTGATTATCCGTGCATTGATACCAATGGATGAAATGAATTTGACTGAATAAGTACCCCTTAGTACTTGGCACTAAGCTTAAAAGTTCAATTATGCATGCATGAATACAAATGATTCAAGTGAAACTGAATAGATACCCTTCAGTGTTTGGGCACTAAGCTTAAGAAGGTCAATTATTTGCGCATTGACACCAACCATTCAAGTTAATTTGACTAAATGGATACCCCTTAGTGCTTGGCACAAAAGTGTAAAATATCAATTATTTGTAAATTGATACCCACAGTTCAAGTGAATTTCATTATTCATGCATCAATACCAAAGGATTGAGTGAATTATACTTATTGGATATCTCATGTTTCTTCGCACTAAGTTAAAAAGGGTTGATTATTTATTTACTAATAGCCATGGTTCATGTGAATTTGATTGGATAGATACTCCTCAATACTCAACACTAAGTCAAAGAATGTCAATTATTTATGCACTGATACCAACAAATCAAGATAATTTGACTAACTAAATGTCCTCTAATACTTGACACCAAACTAAAGAAAGTTGATTATTCATGTACAATACTAAGGGATGTAAAATTTCTATGAAAAATCTAGTTGCTTCCAATCATCAATGAAGAAAAGGAAAATAACCAGACATCATTGATCTCATTATCTATTCACTTCAGAATTATTCGTACATACCAGGTTTACTTAAAAAAATAACTTTCCCCAAAGGTCTGAAATAAAGTTCTTCACATGAGATAAGTTAGATTCCAAATTTCGGTTCAAATTTTCACCTTTAAACGAATGCAGTGATTGTTAGAGAATACTTGGGCTATTATGTGGTTAAGTTCTAGATTTTGTATATTTTCTACAATAGTCCAAACATAACATGCAAGACCAATTATTCGACTGTGATATTCTTTAACACTTTCATTTCCACACAGTTCTATGTCAACCTTCTTTTGTAATGTATTTTAAAATTGAAACCGGTTTCCAATAGAGTTTCTCAAAGATAATTGACTCACATATACAATTCGTACAACATATCTTATGAAAGTGAATGGTTGTGTTTATAAATCTATGAATTGAAATGAAACATTTTATTATGTCTGCATGACAATGGTACTAATGCAACTAAAACAGATGTACAAATTCTCTTGTTACAGAGTTTCTGAAAACAAATCATGTATTGAATTAAACTTGCTAAGACAATCTTGACTCCCTAAAGAACCGAAATCTTCCATATAAAAAAATGAATTAGCCTAAAAAGTAACGGAGAGACATAACTGCTTCAACCAGAAACCAGACATGATTGTCTGCAAATATTTTGGTTATCCCTGGGTGCTCTCCCTTTTGCATATTATATACCACACACTTTCAAAAACTGTATAAAACAAAAAGATCAGGCTATCCTTATAAGAGAGAAACTCGATCAACCTCGGCTGGCTGCAGTCTTGGATTTTGACATTAGATAAATTAAAGCCCATAAAATTGTTGTAACCTTTCAGGCATCTGTATTTACATAATGCAACTAACACCATAGATCATGAGATCATAAGCTGTACAACAAGTGAGAAAACATAGATGGGTTTGATGCAGAAGGAAACAATGACATCAACTTAAAACTGCTACAACACATTAAGGTGAATAGTATTCAGTGCTCTTCTTGGTATGTTTAAAAAATAGTTTGACGCATAGATAAACCCATGACACCTGTCTATCAATAAGTTAATTATGCAAGGTCTTTAACCACAGAGTTAACATATTCACTGTATGAACTCTTCCCTTGAAGTGTACAAAAGATTGTTATCAGGTGACAGGATGGTACCACCATTATCCAAAACAATGCTTGTACAGTGAGGATTATGACCCATAGGATATAAGTTGCTTCACGCATACTTTTTTTAAAAGCTGTCAAAGCAGATGTTGGATTAATTTCTATCATTAGCACCATTAAATAATATCGTATTCAACTCAACTGTAACTGGAATTTATATAAAATTTTAAAATCGATACATAAACTATCTAGATGTAAGGGATGTATTCCTCGCACCAATACGGATTACAATAACTGAAAAACCTTCCTAACTGCAAACGAGATCACAAATAACTACCTTTTTGTAAACCGATGTGAATTCTCCATACCCCAATCTTGAGCTATCTGCAACCCTGAATGCATCTCTTACATCTATCAGTTGTACACCATTAATCTGTAGCAATAATACTCCTAATTCTAAGTCGGACCATCTGCACTTGATTCCCCGCAGTGCAATCTTACTCTCTCGATTCTATGCAACTAAAATCGACAGAGGGAAATTGCAAAGCTGATTTGGAAGTGTTAGAAAAGACTGTAATAACAAAAGACAAAATTATCGCTCACATGACTCTCTGCAACCACAAAGATCGCGAGCGTTTCTGAGCCGCACACCATCTAAATACCAAATCCTACCATATGCACAGATCTTATAGATTACCCGATCCATGCATCCACAACTAATTAAACATCTCTAAACACGCACTAGGGCTTCGAATTAGGGCTAATCGATTCTCTGTATGATCCACCTCACGAAGCACAATTCTTTGTAACGAAGGAACGCAGGTAAAAAAAACTGTTAAAAATGCAAAAACGTCCAGACGGCCGTCAAACCGTCAACTTTAAGACAGTTGCAGAAACGTCCGGAGGTCCTTTACCATAGGGGAACGCCTTCGGCATAATAATAGATTTGTTTCGAAAAAAATTGTATAAGTTTGATGATGATTAAACTTACAATTTTTTTCAAAAATAATTTTTATTATTCATCAAATTTTATTTAAAATGATTATTATTTTTAATATTAATTTATACATAAATTATATTGATATGTATATATATATTAAAAAGTGAAAAAATAAATGTAGAATTGTTTTTTTAATACTTTTATTAGTAATATATTAATAATATGTTTTGAATATTTTGAAAGGTAATATTGAAAAATGATTGTTGTACCACCCTTTGTTACTTTAGTGGTTGGAGGACAAGCCGAGATAATCTTCTACCTCCACCTCCTCCAAACATCATGTTCATTTTTGCTGCACATTTTTTTGTAAGCATATGTTTATTCGAGTCTCACTTATTTCTTGCACCATTTTTAGTACAAAATTGCATATATATATATATATATATATATATATATATATATATATATATGAAAAAATAAATAAATGTAGAATTGTTTTTTAATACTTTTATTAATAATATTTTATAAGTATGTTTTGAATATTTTGAAAGGAAATATTAAAAATGATTCTTGACGGTTGTCCTATCCATTTGCCACCTTAGTGGTTGGAAGTAGGATAGCCTTCTACGTCCACCTTCACATCCTCCAAAAACCATGTTCACTCTTATTTCTTGCACATTTTTAAATTAAAATTCGCAGTTATATATAAAAGGTGTGTTGATCTTTCTTATTTATTAATAAAAATGTAAATTTCAATCTAAAAAAATAACTTGCAAAAAATCCATCGCAAATCAATTCTACCCACACAAAATAAATAAATCAATCATATTCGATACAAATTTGACATAATAATATTAAACTTAAAAAACGAATTATCATTCCCTAAACTAACATTGAATTGACTTCCAATTAAATAAAATGAATGAGCTTATAAGCTCTTCCAATAATAACAAATAGATATCACAAACTTTATAAAACCATTCGAATTCGGGAGGAAGCTTGTTTCTTAGAATTCTGGTAACATTAAACAAATTGTTGGTAAATATTCTTTGTTCAATTTAATGAAGGTTAGGGAACAACTTGTTGTGTGATTAATGTTTATTCTTCAATTTAATAATAATAATAACTGAGGTGAAGCCATATTAGAGGGTGCCTGCAGGAAACATGACACGTAGACCACTAACCACATCATAAGGACTAACGAGTCTGAAGGGAATAAAAATCAAAATTAGATAGCTGTGTTGGAATATCAAATTTAGTCAGACTAATACAAGTATAGCACAGTTTGCAGTTACAATTCAGGTCAGATTTTCTTTTTCAGTAATTCATCTGTCACAAACGTTCCTCTTAACATAAATGAGACGCCCCTTTCACAGTTTGTGTAACAGTTCAGTTTTTCTCTTAATAGTTATCTTTTATTTTGTAATAAACTGGTTATTGGGATTAAAATGAATATTTAATTACGCCGAAGGCGTCCCCCTTATGGTAGAGGACCTTCAGACATTTCTACAACTGTGTTGAATTTGACAGCCGTTTGGACGTTATTTCAAAGCGATTAATTTTGACGGCCTTTTAGGCGTTTTTCGCTTTTTTCGGCTATATTCATCTTTGCATGTAATGTTTGTATTCATTTCACTCCGGAGCATGGCTTTCCTTCTTGGGTGTAGATGAAACCCTAGACATTCTTCCTCTTGCTTCGGAATTATTGTTTGAGTTTCTATATTGCACTACTGCACAAGCCTAGCGCACCCCGCACCCCCCAAATCATAATACCAAACAAAATTTACTTACTAATACTGCTACGGTATTTGCAGAAGCTTGGGTTGATGACTGCGTCCGCATTTTCTATCGAGCAGGACGTTTCTCGAGGCTAGATTATCTGTAATTTCTCGGCTACTGATATCTCTTTTCAAGTCCATAGACTTGCTCTGTGGTAAATGAATCAAAGCAGCAGAGATATAACACTTAATTGTTTTTCAAATCTTTGTTGTTTGTTTCTTGGACTCCTTGAGTAATTAGCCCTTGAATTGTTTCAACGGTCTTAAGCTCAACAATAAAACCCCCTCTCGAATGGGATTTTCTGCAAATAAACATCCACTGGAAGCATGCGAACTGTTTGACAAAATGTATGCCGAAAGATATGTGGTCTCAATGACTGCAATGATTGTAGGGTATGCACGAAATGGGTTTCTTGTTGAAGATGTGTTTTTTGGGTGACTATAGAGCATATAAGAGTATGTGGTTATAATTAAATATGCTCCCAAACTGTTGGATGCATTTTGCACAACTGTTGGACAGAAAACTTCAGATATAGGGTTGAAAAAGCCTAACCCTAATTCAGATGTAGCCAATGTTGGGACCTCTTCGAAGCCATCCATGTTGAGTAATATGTCATCAGGGTTGAAAAATCCTAATTCAAAAATGGCCAACGGTGTCATCTCTTCAAATCCATCCTTGTTGACTTGTATGCCATCATGGTCGGAAAAGCCTAATTCAGAAAAGGGAAATGGTTTTACCTCTTCAAATCCATCTTGTGTTAAGTAACAACTGCTTGAGTCCTCAATTTATCGCCTTTGCTTTCCCAACATCGTAACTGGTCAAGGAAAATGAATTCATTGCCATGCTTGGTGGATTTGCTTCTTTTTGGTTTGGATCTTTAGGATGTTAGTGTGGAAACTTGAATGTGTTTCAACTTCAAATCCACATTAAATCTCATTCAAGTGATGGTTCGAAGTTATATTAAGCTGGAACATTTTCTTTGGAAAAGAGATCTACAAAAAAATACTGAAATAATAAAAAATTTATTGTTGTATATTTCATGAGCATTATTTAGTATTTGGATAAGAGGACACAACCTTTTCTGATTGGCAAGTTGGGATCAGCTAGGGAATACGAGGCAGGGGAATATTATGTCACAATAATGGCATTTTAGTAAATTAACACGAGACTAGGATAGTTAGTATGATCTTAGTAATAAGATCATGTAGACAAAAATTATAGGTGTCTACATTGCATTTATGTTGCTTGGGTAGATAACAAACCCAACAAAAAATCGAAGGTAGAAATGACAAAACTCTTAGTTGTATAACAAATCTTGTAGTAGGTAATTTCCGAGTTTAAGAAACATCTACTCGATATTAAAATTAGACATTATTCATACTTCAGAACTCGTAAAAGTTTAGCTTCTACTTCTTTTATAAAAGATGATGAAAGCGAGTCCCTAGTCACCTTAACCACCCTCAAATTGGATGAAGCTCGTTCAGAAGAAGGATTAGGGCTACAAGGCCTTTAGGAATTCCAACATGAACATTATAATATGCAGAGAATGAGATTGTTGTCCCACAATAATCATCATGGCTCCACTAGACCGCATCAGACCAGGAGGTAAGTAGACAAAAAACAAAATAAATCCACATGAAATACAAAAGGCAAGAACATTGAAAGGCCTCTTTATGCAAAAAAATTGGGTAGATCTCCCACCCCATGCATAAATATCAAAACATGCAATTGTGAGATCATGTGGATTCAACAGTTCAGTCTTAGACTTCTTCCCAACCATTTTGCATGCAATCTACCATCTACCAAAACAATTTGTGAGACTTAGAATTTACCATTAGCACAGACATGGGTTCCATGCAAGCATTACAATCTTCCTATTAGCGAGATTCGGACTAAGAAGACTGTGGCTCAGATAAAATCTCAGAAGGAATATTCTTGTCAATTCAGGACATGGCATGTTATGTGAGGGATGACTACATGTTGCCTTACCGAAATGCATGCGCTGAGAACCATTTGGAGATAGGGCAGGGAGTCCCGGGAAAAGCATTTGCCCTGAGACATCTATATTTTTATAGTGATGTTAAGAGCTTCAACATTACGGAATATCCTCTTGTTCATTATAAAGAAGAATCTATTCATTTTTTTCCCTTGAGAATGTTAACATTGTGCTACTGGATTACATTACAAGCAATATGTTTTGTTAATGGTGCTATACATTTTCTTTTGGGAGGGGGCTAGTTGGCCACTTGTTCCATTTATGGTTATTTCATTAACAAGCAATCAAGCCCATAAAATAGTTTTGTTGTATAGTTTCAAGTTTGTTTCCTCCTCCAAGTTAGCTTCATGGTGAAGAACTTGTGTTATTGAAAGGGAGGTTACAATTTTGAATCGTATACGACATGAGATAATATGCTTCTGGACAAAATATCTTAAACAAATGAATCGAGAAGAATATCATTCATAGATTTCTTCTATTGATATGCTTTTATTATTGATTTTAAGACATGTTCATTTGACCCCAAAATAAGTTAGTTGTATTTGAAATTCAATAAATGCTTTTATATCAGAGAATGCTCAAAGAATACAATAACAAAAATAGATGAGAGCCCTATATGACGAAATCCTTACAACAACAACAAAAAACAGGTTGCTGACCATAACAACAACATAACCAAAACTAAACAAAAAGCAATATGAAAACTCAATAAATGTTTTTTATATCAGAGAATGCTCAAAGAATACAATAACAAAAATAGATGAGAGCCCTATGTGACGAAATCATTACAACAACATAGCCAAAACTAAACAAAAATCCGTATGAAAGAAATTCAATAATGCTACCAATGTTACCATGTCATACAAATGGATAAACTATGACATTCAATGTTTTCTCTATATTATTAAATATATTGTGCAATGTCTAGCTAAGGCATCCTTTTCTTTTTAATTTGTCTAGCTCCTGTTAATTTTCCAATCTTCGCTGGCTTAGGATCTTCTGTAAAAGAAACCGTGAGAGTGTGTTGTAATGAAGTCTTTATGGTGGAGCTTGAGCACTGTTATATTGTGTAATTTTGTGGCTGAAAATTTGATTTACATTGTTTTATGAAGGCAAATATTAAATGTCTCAAAGTAGGGTTTATGGAGGTTTCGTGACAATTATTAAATCAGGTCGCATACTTTTTCTTTTATTGCATATAGTTTAAGCTTGAATCCAAGTATAATTTTTCAAAGGTATTGCTTTTATACACAAGGACAATCAAATTTTTAGAATAAATTTGCTTGAAACTTTCATGGCCTTTCGACATCCCTGAAAATATTGTCTCGAAAAAATCCTCGGAGGAAATTTGTCTCAAGTCTTTCACGGCTCTCAATTCCTTGGAATTCACAACTCATAGATTGTGCAATGTTTGGCTAAGGCATCCTTTTCTTTTTAATTTGTTTGGCCCCTGCTAATTTTCCAATCTCCCATTTGGCTTAGGATCTTCCGTAAAAGAAACCGTGAGAGTGTGTTGTAATGAAGTCTTTATGGTGGAGCTTGAGCACTGTTATATTGTGTAATTTTGTGGTTGAAAATTTGATTTACATTGTTTTATGAAGGAAAATACTAAATGTCTCAAAGTAGGGTTTATGGAGGTTTCTGTGACAATTATTAAATCATGTCGCATACTTTTTTTTTTGCATATATTTTAAGCTTGAATCTAAGTATAATTTATCAAAGGTATTGCTTTTATACATCATAAAAAGTCAGGGACGACATTTTCCCTGTTCCACACAGAAGGTGAATAAACAACAATTTATGTAGTAAACTTAACAGCGGGAGCAATGACTAAGTTGTGTAGTTAGTTTGTGTTTTTGCAGGGTTCGAGTGTGAGGAAAGGGGGCTTGCGCTTCTCAATAATTACAAACATGGTGGGAGCAGGGGACATCATGATAGGGAGCGTGAAAGGAGCTCAAATAGGTGGATGCCAAAGTCAAGAAAGACCCCTCCATATAGTTTTATGAAGCTCTAATTTATGTATTGCTAACGAGGCTTAGGGTATACGATCCACATTTGGAACACATGTATCAGGGGACTAATACAATTAATTCTAAGAAAAATACTCTCTAGCCCAGTAAATGGAGGAATCCCAATGGTCAAAATAAAAAAACTTCTACCGTTCGGTGTTCACATTGCATTGTACACATACGATTGCTAGTTATAAAGAGTTCAAGAGCGAGATTTTAATATAAGGCTAGTGTCACCAATCAATTTATGGAGTAGTTTGTAATATATGTTATGAGTAAACTAGAAATCAAACTCACTTCCTAAAATTATGACCGAAGCCAAGTGAACCCAACACCGAAAACACCGCATTATATTATGTTGAACAAATGAACAATTTCGTTAGTCTAATTAAAGACAAAGTCGGTAAGATTTTTTTCCTTTTTATGATTTATTTATTTTTTCCATAAAATATGATACTAGTTTGATTTTATTTATACGTTTTAAAAATTAAAAACTATTCGTATTATCTGTTGCAGCAAAATCAAACAAATAATATATAGGGTAGTTAGATTTTTTATATTGGTTATTGACCTTAAAATTTTAAATAACACTAAAAATATGTTGGAGCTGGTTTAAGTTGTCAAGCAATATGTAGATTATTTTTAATTATCCAATATTCTTTATTTAATATTAGTCTTTTTAGTCAATTATTTATACAGGTTACTTACTCACCAAGAATATCGATTTCATGGGCCACATAGCTTCTGGTTGTGGGTTGTAATGTGGTTATAAGTAACTATAAAGAGCCCATCCATGAAAATAGGTAAGAGCTGCAATCAATTTGATATGGTATATATTGTTTAACACAATGTCTTATATTTTTAATATGGTAAATGTTCATCTTCTAGGGTGTGCGAGGAATGGAACATTCTCTTATCTTCTACCAAATTCATAGATTTTTTAAATAGAAACAATAAGTCAAATACAGGATACATTTCAAAACTACCTAAATACATTTCAAAACTATCTAATCTGTAGAAATCTTAAAAATCTAATAAAAGAAAATTATATTATTATATATCAAAATATTTATTTCTTCCGATATGCACACAAAATAAATTATGAAATGCAAATATTGTTTTCAGACATCCTCAAAAGGATTATATGTGCTTTCCTTATATGTACACAAAGATATTTTTCTTGTTTTTGATTAAAATGTGCGTTGTATTTATATTTTAAAATAAAATAAATAATAATAAATTGACTTTTAAAAAAAAAAAAATTGTGGTTGATAATATATATGAATTTATATTAGTTACTAAAATAAAATATTCAACTAAAACAAAATTTCTTGAACTCTAAATTTAAGTTAGGGCTGATTTAGATGAATTTGTAAAGCTTAATCTATTACTTCACCTTTAAGAGTTATGGGAAAATCACATTAGTAAAAATTTGTGGAGTACTACATAAATAAAGGTGTTGACCGATTGGTAAAGTAGTGGACTCTATCTATGTTCAACTCTCACTAGGCACATATCAATTTATAGATAACTGATTTGGGTTGTCTGTAGCCGAATAAAGTGAACTGAATTTAATATTAGTTCTTAGCTATAGTGTATATAACCCAAAAGCTTGATTCAATTATCAAAGCAATCACTTATAAGAGTTTTTAATTCTTCACATGATATATGGTTCGTTCTGCTCTCAATTTTTTTTTTTTTTTAGTTTTTCTTGTTATGATTGGGCATCAATACCTAAAAGATAGAGATGATTTTGGAGATGTTTGGAAGAAAATTATATATGCAAAATATTTAAACAAATTGAAAAGTGAATGGTCTTTTTAGAGTTTAGGTTTATGAAGTTACATACACCAAAACAGGAAGGAGATCAGATGAGACTTTTTGGTAGATATGTATAGAAGATGTAGAAGCATGCAATTGGCATATGAATTATTGTGTACATTATATCTACAATTTTTTTAATTGCAACATTCAGATGTCCAAATCCATGTCATCACCGAGAATTAGTTGAATACAATTATTTGATTCTTGTATAAATAGATTTCAAAATTGTATTGTTGACAATTTTCATTTCATTGACAAGTGTGATGCAATTTTCAAAAACATTGCAAATATATTTTTGCTTGATACACTGTCATGGAAAAAAAAATCAAAGCATTCTCAGTTTAGTGGAAGGAGCTCAGATCGATTGAAGGGTAACAGAAAAACAAAATGAAGTGTGATGCCCCCAGCATTATAAGCAGCCTTACCTGTGAATGCCAAAATATGTCATATGAACATTAGTATTATCTTAAATTCTTTCATACTATAATTTGGAAATGGATTTGCAAACATCTTTACATGTATATTTTTTTGTGTAATTGATTCATTTTTTTGGTGTGTTTTTACTATATATTTGAATGGTGTTATTGTTAATTAGATCTTGAATTTTATGTCTTTTAAAAACATCAATTTTGTTGAAAGTCGTAATATTTTTCAATCTTTGTAAGTGGAGATAAAGTAATCAAAATGCAGAGTAAAAGTATTATTGGCAGTGGTTTCTATATTTCCGCAATACGAGATGCGTCCTCTATTACTGCTGGGTATATTAATACACTTCATTTATTATAACTACGAAGCTGAGAATCTTCATCTCAGTGATATTTGGAGCCATCACCTTAAAAATGCTTGATCAGTTTGCTTCTTCAAACTGTTATCTGCTGAGAACCCAGCAGTGGTTTTACTTATATCACGAGCAGAACGATCTGTGTGGTCCCTGCACTCCGTGAAAGGGATTGAAATATTCAAGAGCATCTCATAAACCATGCACACTTGACTAATTGTACTCATTTCAAGAATCACGTCCATATGCAAAATTCCTGTAGAGAGCTCTCTTATAAGGGATCTGATTGTCCTACAATGGCTAAGATCCCTCAGAGACCCTTCTAACAGTCCCTCATGGAACTCCCTTGTTATTGGGTCTTTAAGGAAGAGGCTGGAGAATGAAGGGGTCACTCAAAGGAATAAATCCACCCCAAAAAGTGGTAAACAGTCCATTGGTTGTTGACCAGTCAGTCTATGCAAACACATGTGATGGATAGACTTTTCCGTCAGATCCGTGGATGGAGAGTTCAAGAAAGAGTTAAGAAGAGGTTTCGACACATCTCCATGTTCTCCAAGTGATGGTTCTAGGAGAAATATAGTTAGAATTAATAATTCTGAAGACACCGGCAAGAAGGAGAAAGGACTAGGCAATAACAGAAGCAAAGGCATAGTAGACCCTTACGCAGGTAGAGTGTTAAGAAACATGATTGTTGAGAGTAATGACGAGGAATTGGGAGATGAGAATCAGAAAGTTAATTCCAAGATTGGAAGAGTGGAAAATGTAGAGAGGAGACTCACAAGGGAGGAGTACAATTTAAGTGGAGGAATGGAAGCTGATGATTCAGTTGCAGGGAACATGTTAGCTATGTCGAAAAAGACTTCCAGAAGAAATGAAGCCGATGATAGTAGTAATATCCCAAATCAAAGGTCTGGCCGGTCTAAGAAGTTCATTGTGGATAGCCACGAACTTCAGTATCCACTTTTTCAGCGTAAAGAAAATGGAACAGACACGAGCTCTGCAGCAGAGGACATGGGCCAGGAAACTTCAATTTGTCACTACCATATCTCGGCTAGGGAGTCGAATAGGCCTAGAAAGCGTAAGTTTAAAGGGTCAAAGAGATCACATGTGCATGCAGTGCCTAGAGAAGTAGGAGATCATGAGGCTTCAGGTCTTTCTGTTGCTTCGAATTCTCTAATTCATGGTGCGTATAGGACAAGAGAATTTGCAGTTTCTCAAGAGAGAGAATTGCGATCTGGGGCCAATGAATTGGAAGTCACACAAGCTCCTAAAAATGGACATGGAATTCCTTGGAATTGGTCCAGAATTCATCAGAGAGGCAAGACAATATTGGACCGTGCAGGCAGGAGTCTATCATGCGGACTATCAGATTCAGCAGCATGGAAAATGGATAGTCTTACCGACCCGACACACTGCCAAAGCTCAACAAAATCTAGACATGACGAAACATAAAATCAAAAAATATCCATAAAATCAACTCGACAAATACAGTCTTACCTTTTGTTTTCTTTCTCTGTTTTTTACTTCTGGAGGTGAAAGACTACAGTCCCCTAAACAATTGATTGCCTATATTTTCCAAATTGCTTTTGATTTCAGTTGGCCATATAGATGAGTGCTGACTATGATTTTGCATGCAACTATGGAAAACAATAAATTCTAAAAACATGCCACCCCACATGAACCAAAAATCATGCCACAAAAAGTTAAAGAAATAGGGGACCTCCAACTGCCCGAAGACAAATCATCCCCTAACAAATCTCCTTGAAATTTGAACACCCAATCAAATTAATTTCTAAATTTTAGGGTAGAAGAATAACTCTCCACCTATAGAAAAATCAATTGATGACAAGGGAAAAAATTAAATTTATTTGATCAAAACTATAGTTCAAAAGATAAAATAGTGGAATATTCCTGAATAAAGGGATAGAGAATATTCTCTAAAAATTTGATGCAAAACATTATAAAACACATGAAATATTACAAATGGCACATTGCTATTGAATAAGGTAAAAAGATTAATGATCTTGGTGAATACAATATAAACATATAATAAAAACAACTCTAATGGCTAGCAAACCAATATTGTGTAGTGTGTCTTATATAAACTTCTATATGCTCAAAAGAATGCTATATTAATTGCTTTATTTTCTATAGAATTACTTGTAAGTGCTCAATAGGAAATTTTATTATGTGTAAATTGAGTACAATGACACTATTTACAATGTTTTTGTTTTTGTCAAATTTTATTGATATTTTTTATTGAAAATAATCTCTATTGATATGGTGTAGTTGCTAACAACTTAGCCTATGTGTTCCTTGTCTTTTCTCCACTTTGCTCAATTTGACTATATTTTTCTAGGGTGTGTACCATACCACCCAATTTTTTTATGATTAGAAGTGTACTTTATCATTATTAATAATAGAGAACAATTTTCAATCAAAAATTGAAGACATTATTCATGCTTGATTCCCAAGTGTTATCATGTGGTGTGTTTGATAAACTTGTGTGCTTCAAAGAAATTTATATTGATTTCTTTTAATTCCTTAGAATTACTATAAGCTCTCATACTCATGTAAATAATAAAATTATGATTTCTTTATATTTTCTCTAGAATTATAATAAGTGTGAACAATAAAATTATGAATTTTATAAATTTTCTTGTGTAAATTAACTACAATATTTGTTTATTGACAACCAATTATTTAAATTAGGACAATTATTTCATTTAATCTAGGCGTCTAAACTTGTGTGCTTCAAAGAGTGGTATATTAATTTTTTTATTTTCTCTAGAATTGTTATAAGTGCTTAATAGATTCATGTGAAAAGTCAAAATTTGATTGCTTTAATTTAATTATACAAATTTTCTTATGTATAGATTGATTACTTTGCTTGTATATTTATAGAAACTTGAATTAAAATTAGGACACTATTTATGCTTAATCATCAAGTGTTGTGTAATGTGTCTAATATAAACTTTGTGCTTCAAAGAATGATATATTAATTGTTTTATTACATCAAGAGGCATTACTACAATGGCGAGACATAAGGTCAGTAATGGAGTGTGTCGTTTAATTTTATCCTCAACATTAAATTTAAAGTTCATTTGATGAGTCATTTGACAATTCATTCATACATTTGAGTTATATTAGAGTGCGACTTAAAGAATTTTATTTCTATTTTCTTGGAGAATTCGATCAAAAAATAGTATGATCTTGGCCATGTAGTAATGTTTGGGCTATTTATGGCATTTTAAGTGACCCCTTTAAGTTTTGGGAGTTCACTTAGCAAGAAAATAAGCCCTTAGACCCTACCTATTAGGTAGGGGCTTAATTTCAAGGCATAGAGGGAGTTTCCTCCCATTTAACCTCTCTTTTGTCACCATCCATGTAAGATGGATTGGAATGTGTGTGTTGTAAAAAGTTGCACAAACTTGTCTCATTTTTTTGGGCAATTTGGGAGAAGGGTGTTTAAATGTGAGTTTATCTTTTCTTCTTTTTGTTTTGGGAATCTTTGACTTGGAGGGAAGAGAGGGTGACACATGTCACCCCCTCATTGGTGAGGAAATTTGTTTGTTTTTCTTCAAATACTCCCTCATGTGGGAGAAAGAGAACTTTTTTTTTTGGCTTTTGCTTGGTGCTTGGAGACTTTTTGGAGCTAGAGTTTTCTTGGACAAGGAATTGGGAAAAACTTAGAGATTTGGAGAGCTTGTGGAGGTAGGCTCTTTGATCTCATTTTATGTTATATGACATGTTAGATCTTAGATTTGCTTATAGTTGAAATGTGTGTTTTGTATGTTGTTTTGGGTATGTTATTTGTTATTTTCTCCATCCATCATATGGCTTGATGGATTTTGGAGTTTTATGGGGAAAGAGGGAGGGATTTTCCCTCTTAAACCTCATGGCTTGATGGGCAAGCCATGTAGGTTCTTTTTATTTCCCCTCATATGGTTTGAGGTGGGAAGGTGGGTTCACATGGTTTGAACCCCTTCCCCATTCTTGGAGAGGAAACTCATGGGTTTGAAAATCCTCCCAAGGAGGATTTTAGGTGAATAGGTGGAACAATAAGGAGGGATTGTTATCTTGGAGGAATAATGAGGTTTTGTGAAGAATCTTGTAAGTGTGTATCCTATGATTGGACCACATTCTTTGGCATTTGAATGTCTCATCTACTATTCCCCATTTTTGAGGATGAATATGGTTTTATCCTCTTTTATTTGGTTGATAAATGTTGTGTGCTTCTTTAATGTATGGTTTTGTCTTATATGTGATGTGTTTGTTGTTTATGTCTCCCTAAATCTTGTGCACATTTGTGGAAGCTAGCTCTCTCTCCCATGGGCTTGGGGGAGGCTAGCATGTCTTTCACCTTTGGAAAGACATGTAATGATGCCTATAGGTTGGGTGGTAAAACAATATTTTCTCTCGTGTTGGTTTCTTTGGAAAGCACTCAAAGTTGGAGCTCAAGTTTGGAAGATGGTTGGAGTTTCTTGATATCATGGCCTCTCATTGTTTTCTCTAATTTTTGTGAACACTACTCTCATTGTAATCTCATGGATATGGCTATTTGGGAAGTTTCTTTGTCTTGTAAAGTTTCCATTTTGTGATTTGGGGATTTCTTGTAAACTAGTGTTGCATTAGTTTGTGCACCCTCTTTCAATCTTGCAAGAAATCTTGTAAAGTTGCTCTTTGTGCATCTTGGGTATTTGGGAAAAATGTTGCATTTGTGAGCTTAAGATTCATTGTAATGTAAACCATTATTGCATGAAGAAAGTTGTAAAAACCTTGTAACTTGGAAAGTAATGCAAGTATTTTGATAAGAGTCCTTCCTTGTTAAAGATATTAAATTTTTTTGGTTGAAACCTTCCTTTGAAAACAAAAGAAATGATTGTTATATGAAGTGCCAAAAAAAAAATGCTACTCTTATATTTCTTGTTAGTATGGTAAATGATTAAGGAGAAAATGTGATATTTTTAGTGGGATCTCCTTCTTGTTAGAAATCTGAAATATTTATTTTGCTAGAGCATTGGAAAAGAAATCTAGTCATGACATGGTGCTTGAGGTTTAATTTTGAATGGAATGAAATTAGTTTTGCTTCCTTTCCATGTGAAACTTAATGATTTGATCTTATTAGGAAATCAAATTTGAATATGTATTCTTCCTTACTAATTTTTAAACATATTCCAAGCCTCTCTTCTATTTGAAATATTTTGCTACATTCCTTTTATCACATAAATAAGTAAATCATTTTAATATAGATATATTGAAAATCATTAAGTTTTATACTTCTCAAGGATAACAAAAAAAAACAATCTATCATCTTACAACTTGTAATAATTTTTTTAACATAGTATGTGAAATAAATATATTAAAATATGTTTAATATAGTTATATTATATTATATATTGATCCTAGGGTTCACATTAAACCTGCATAAATTTTAAGTCATGAGAATTTGATGGGAATGAGAAATAAAAATAAAATAAGGGTGTGTGGGGTTAATTAAATAAAATGGGGGTGAATAAAATAAAAAGGGTGTGTAGGCATTCCTTTGAGACCCTAGCAAACTTATAGTAGAGATAAATAATTAAAGTTGGTATTGGACTAGTGATTACTTAATTTGGGTAAATCGAATTAATATAAAATAATTATTAATCGGGAAAAGTATAGTAATAGTATTTGTTTACTTAAAAAACAATTACCCAAATTTTTAGTTACCTTTGGTGTGGTTTCCTATGTCCCGAGGCGAGGCACTACACGACGTTTAAGCGACACGATGCCATCCTTTTCATCCCATGACAACTGCAACAAAAAAATTGCTACCATATCTCTCTCCACATAAGTATAATTTGTGCTCATCTCCACGCTCAAGTTTCTTTTACTAGATCCATACCAAGAATGGCTCTAATATTTTCACATCCAGGAGAAAAGTATCCTCCTCTTGATTGTCTCAATCTCCACTTCTAGTCCTAACCACGAGACCAATTTATCTCCTCATCCTCTTGACTTGGGTCAACCCTCCTAGGGATATTCCTCACCTCTATTATATACACATTTCTAATAGGTCTCTTTGTTATCCCTTGATGACATCTCTTCTAAAATTTTATATGCTAGTGTGTGGCATTATAAAAACATTTTGTCCATCACTTTCTTGGCCTCGTGGCTCCCTAACATGTTATGGAGGTCACTACAAGATTGGAAATGGAGCAGTTGGATGTGACCTCCCAAACTATCCCGACACTCTTTCAATATGATGTCTCTACTAACCAATGATAGTGACTTGTAATATTGATAATGTATTATGATTCTTAAGTTGTAATCACATTCATTTGGTAATCCCACATACGGAGGTCCATATAACCTTGTCCTCTATATTATGTTTAGAAGCATAAAACTAACTCGAATTTTGTTTCCTCTCCACTCTACCAGTCTAACATCCTTGAGGAATCCACCACTATCTATAATGAATTCCCGATCATCCTATACATGAGAAATATCTTTTATATACATGACGATAATAAAATATTGGGCCCGATAACCTATTATTATTTCACTCAATCTCTATAAAAATCATGGGACAGTTCAACGTGAACACTTAAACCCCAAATGAATTGAACACCCTAGTTCAATTCCTACTTTAAAACTACCAAGGAAAATAAGAGTACACCTTCATCTAATTTGTGATACCGAAATATGTGTCGCACCCATCCCTCGTCACGACCTTCGTATATCTAGAATCTTTGTAGTATATAGAACATTGAAATAAACTATAAATGATCATCAATGGTATTTCCCGCACTGTAGCCCACTCTACCAATTCTCTCCTCTCATCAAGTGACTCCAAAAATCACAAAATATGTGTGCCCTAGGGATTAGTTGTCCCAAATAAAGCATAGACATCCTCTAGTGTAAATATCATCAATATCACATCACTCCTATAAAACCATATAAAAGTGTTGAAATGATACTCTTGTACGCTAATGAACATTTGTACCAAGTTTAAATCCAAGGGGATTCATTTCATTTGCATTATCCGTCCAAATCAAAACACATGTAAATAGGACCCATTTGCAACGAAGAATTTCTCTAATAAAGTTAGAAACCATGTTGTTTCTACTAACCTCCCATAGCTGAATCCTTTGTGGGCTCTTCAAAATTTCAAACAACAAGAACCCATTAGTCCGAGGTAGAGAAAATAATCATAACTTGTAATAAAACATCACTTAAAAATCAAAATCAATCATACAACACTATCCCTACCCCATCGGCCATGCTAACAGATGACATTGATTGCTAAAAATTCCAAGATTTTATAGACAACACCATCCCTCTAGTTATAGACAACATTGGTCATGTAGGATTTTATTAATGACATCAACCTTTTTTCTAGATGGTATTAACCATGTTAATAATTTTTATGGCATCAACCATTTTTCTAGAAGACATAGACCATGTCATTATCCTAACGACATAGTCCATTCCCATAAATGGTAGTAACCATGCGAAGCATTCGACACCATCGACCACCTTATAATGTTTTTTGCAAAAATATTATGCACCCTTTTTCTAATTTTTCTCAAAAATCAACCAAATGACACTAAAAAATGCACCCAAACCAACCTCTATCTCAACTTGATCTACATTTTGACTATTCTTTGGGAAATGTTTTCTAACTAAATTTTCCCGGGACCTATTTTTAAATCTTTCTCCTAACTACCTTTTTTCCGATTTAAATGCAAAACCTACCCAAGGACTTATTGCATCTCGCCATCCTCAATTTTCACCTCTTCCACCAATGCCCTCGCCTCAAACTCGAACATCATATCTCATTTATTCCAAATTAGATAAACTAAATCTCTAGAATTCCAAAATAACAAATACACAAAATGATAAATTAATCATATGATTTTTTAATTATAGAAAAACCCTACCCTCTCTTCTTGCAACATCTTTATTTCTTCAAAATGTGATGGATTTTTACCATAACTCTAATTTTTATTTTATACGAAGTGTTATGATCATATTCTTTAAAAACTCAATGATATATTATACATATTTTTCTAAAAATATTCAAAAAATCACCTATTTTCAAGGCCTACAATCTTTTCTTATTTGATTTATGATTATGCTTTCCTATACATTTTATCACTACTAAGACTTATTTACTCTCCTAATCCTCCCATGAGCTTCCCCTTAAACTAGGGTTATTTCTCATTTATCTAATTTATCTTTTAACATTTATTTTTAGTTGTGTTTGATTACCATAACACCTCTTTCCACAATATGGAGATTTACTATGTAGACACATTCACGGGAAGGTAAGCATATAGGTGGGTATGCTTTATTTGAGTTCATGCTTTCATTTCTTTTTTCCACACATATTTTTCAACATTTTGATTTTAGTGTTGCATATTCTTTTCCAAAAAACCAACTTATGTACACTTTTGTGACATGTAATGATCTTCGGTTGCATCATATGTATAATTTTTCACTTTACTAATTTTTTTCTTTACAACCATCATTGGCGTATTATCTTCCTAGATTAGTGTCCTCGGGATATTATCGGGGAGGGGAGTAACCATAAATGGTGTCATCCACCAATTTGCGTTGGGCTAGTCAAAATTGGTACTTATGATAGATATTTGATGTGTAGTCTCGATTATATTACATATTTCACATTTTTTTGCACCCTCACAGCCATCTTTTACATCCTTATAATTGTTATTCCCTTGTGAGACATCTCACACCTACTATCGATATACTCACACATTTATCATTTCCTCTCCTTCATGCCTCAAACTTCCCTCCATCTAGTTTGACATGTTTCTTTAACCCACATGCCTGCATTATTGGCATTGTGTTATCATTGATGTTAAAGTGTGATTGGTGTTGTCATTGATTTAAAAGGTCTAAGAATCATGAAGGTAGATTGGTAGTGTCTTGTTGAGATTTCTTGGTCAAGATGAGTTGTTTTGTCTTGCTAATGTTTCGTGGTGTCTTGAGTTGGTATAGTGACTTGCTGAGGTGATGCAATGTTAGGAGGATTTTGTGATGATCTCATGAAGATTATTGAAGGATCTTGTAGGTTGAAAAGAGTGGTAAAGGGATGATGTGGTGGGTTTTGTTGGTGTAAGTGTGATCAATTTGCCTAGTTTGGAGGCCTAATCAACAGGATGAGGTATGATAAGATTTATTATAGGTATGTAGCATTTTTTTGATCTTGGTGAGATCATGGGAAACATGTAGATGAGTTTTAGGGACAATAACAAGTGCCTCATTATCCGGTATAGGGATAAGTCATGCTTTCTAGGTCTGCACTAAACCTATTCTCAAGCCCTAGGTGACCTAATGAGATAGGTTGGATATATTTCAGCATGGAAATGGAAATGTGAGATTTTGAAAAGGTGAATCATGTTTTCATAGAGTTTTTCTCAAAATTTTAGGTGTTGGTTTGCATATTTGAGCAAGATATTAAGTCTTTTCCCTTCTACCGAGTTTTAGAAGAGAGCATTTGAGATCAAGTTAGATTGTTTGATGCTCATTGGCATGTGTAAAATTTGCATGGTGGTCCAATATCTTCATGGTAGTTGTGGAAGGGTCCTAATATGACATTTCAGGCATTATTTTTTGGTTTGAAGGGCATAGCTTTATTAACAATCATTAAGAAGGTAAATAACTTCTAAACCCTTCTTAAACCCTAGGTCAAAAATGATGGAGAAGATTTAGCTCATTTATCCCTAGAATGGATTGTTTTGGCTTTAAGGATGATATGAGGTTGTATAATATTCTCTCAGGTTTATTCAGGTGTAATTTAGGTGTCATGGATGTGTGTGGACCCCACTCAAAAATGTAAGTTTCAAAGAAGTTTTGTTTTCTACCAAGTTGTACATTGGACCAAGTGACTAAATTGGTGTTTGAGGAATTTGGGAATCTATTATACATTTACATGGTGGTTTTAGATAATTTTGAGCCCTTTGGAGGTCCACGGAGGCTTATCTTGCAAGTCCTGGTTTTAGGGCAATTTTGGGCGAGTTTTGGGTGATCTAGTTGCAAAGGTTTTGGACTTATGCAGTCCAAGTGATGGTGTCATATACACTTGGTGATGACCATGAGGTCATGATATTTCCATTGATATATCACACTTTCATGGTTGAGGTGATTTGATGAGGGTTTGAGCTTCATCTTTGAAGACTAGTTTTGGGGCATCTTGGTTGTCCTTGTTCTCAAGAGGGTTTCATGATGAGAGATAGTGGTGTAGAGCTGATCAAGATTATAGAAGGCATCAAGAAGGATTATACAACATTTATAAGTGAATTATGAGGTTTTGTGATTATCATGATTGGCTCAAGTGACTTGGCTTTGGTGAGTGGGTTGATTTAGTGTTTTAGACCTTCTTGTGTCCTAATGAGGGATTTGAGTGTGAAGATGATATTACCGACCTAAGTGGTCTTATTAATGTTATTTTTAGGATGTTATTAAGTTTTGTTAAGGTTACTTTTCCTATGATGATGACCTAGATGTTTTGTAATCTTAAGTCATGTCTATAATCAAAGAGAAGAAGGCTTATTTCGTTGTTAGAGAGGGTTATAAAAAGAAAACTAGAGGGAAGCTTGTGGAGGTGTAAGCGGTATTTGTGACCATCAAGAGAGGGGAGATAATATGATATGATGTTTTAGAGAGTGATTGTATATTGGAAAGATATGCCGATGACCTAATCAGCTTGAAGGAAGTATTTATTGAGCAAGGAAGGTTAGAAGGAAGTTTTGGAGAAGATAAAAGGAACGATAGCTTCATATTGTCATCATCGATTATTGGTGCAAATTTTCAGAGATGATAAAAAATCAAGTGGATTTAGTTGGTGTTAAGTCATCTAAGGGTTTGTGCTCCTTGTAGGGTTGGTGATTTACTAAATCTAGGGGTTGGTGCTCCTTGTGGGGTTGGTGTCTCACTAAACACGGGGTTGGTGTTCCTTGTTGAGTTAGTGCTCGATTAAATTTGAATCATTGCTGTAATAAATATTTTTTTAGTGGGTTTTCTTCCCCTTGATGGTTTCCCACTTAAATCTGGTGTACTTGTGTTCTCATGGTGCATGCTCATGTGTTTGATTAATCATTGCTTAATCTATATGTTGATGAATGTTTGATGAATGTGTTGAATGGTTGATGGATGTTAATGCTTAAGTAAATGAAAAGTTTTATTGCCCACTAATTCACCCCCTCTCAGTGGTTGTGCTTCCAAAACTCATTTCTCTTTCCAATGGCATCAACTACGGTTAATGCCATTTGGTGAGAATTTTTCCTTAGTTGATGGAATCAAACATGGTCGATGTTGGACCAGGTTAGAAAATTTCCATAACCGATGGAATCCGCCACAATTGATGGCATCGGTTAGCACAAACTATTGATTAGATCATTAGTTTATTTATATTGGTGTCACAATCACACATATTATAGAAAAATATATGGAATTATAAGATTCCTAACAATTATAAAAGGTTAATTATTAAATACAAAATTAAATAATTGAATGCAAATTAAACACATAAAATTTTTACGGTGGGAAAACCTTATAGTAAAATCCCCGCCATAATAACACTTCCATATTTATTGAATATAATGAGGAAATTATAATGTTTGAAAAATTACAAACTTACCTGGAATTTTTAGGCCCAAACCCAATAATATCACCATTCTCAATTCTTTAGATAATTTTATAAATTCACAACAAATATTCTTGTTTGTACAATTTCCAATGGAAATCACCCTTTTAATTGGTGGGTAAATTTGGAAACTTTCAGTTTTACCGAATCACTCTAAATTAATTTGATCAACAAATTGATTTAACTTTATAACCAAGTTTAAAGCTATGTAGTTATCAACACTAAACTTTGGTAACTTACCTTTGTGTAATGTCATTTTTTATCATGCTCCCTTGCTTAAGATAAATGCTCACATCGGAACCCAATCAATTCATATCTATATATATCCCACGAGTTATGTATCATTACACTCTTATATATCATCAATTATGGGAATATTAAATGATAAAATAATGAAACAAAAATGGTTCTTCTTGCCCAAACTTTCATTTTTTGTTTTCTTCTCCTATGTCTAAAACCATAGAATTAGGTCGGGATGTGGGGTCCAATCTTGGCCAACTTATACGATCTTGGATCTTTAACTTCAGTAATTTACTTTTCACATTGAATATATTCTTTGAGTCATTTCATCTTCCTATGGTTGTCCTTATTAGAATATTTCATGTATGGAAGGATAGAAAAAAAAATTCAATGCCACTTCATAAATCACTAGACACTCTTATAAGATCTTATTACAAAATAATTCAAAGGATTCCTAAATTTTCCCAAATTAGTTGTACATTATTGAGAAAAGTCCCTACTATAGGTTTGAAGCACTCAACTAGGTCAAATGGTCTAGATTCCTCTATTTCCAAGCAAGCAAAGGTCATAGAGCAATATCAAGATCACTCCAACTATTGTTCAAAGGTTTCAAGCAAAAAGGTTCAGTCATGTAGCTGAGGCACACCACATCACACTACTACCACAATGGGTACATTCTATAATGCATAATCACCTAGGAGAACTACATGAGGATTGATCCTACAAAGAGGGCATGTATTGAAAAACTTGGATTGGTTTAACAACTACGATTTTGATTGCCAAGGGTAGTCTAGCCTCAACCACACTCACTTGTTTTCTCCTTTTAGTTTTTTAATTCTCTTATGAATGGTTATGCATGTTTCTAGGGTTTCCAATTTATTGCAGATGATTATAGGTCATCCTCAAGTTGTGTGAGCCTAAGTGACATATAGAGAAGGCAATTAAAAGACAAGAGAAAAGTACACATGAATTTTCATCATCGAGACTATCAAAGTGTCCAAGACAATACAACTCTGGAGTTAGGACCATGCATATCGGTCTATATCCTACAATAGTTGTATGGTCTTACCCCTATACAATTTTTAGCTCCAAAACTAATACCAAATAATTTCTAGTTTCCGATCTTCATGTTCCATCATCTTAGACATACAAATCCTCTTTATTCTACCTTATACAACTAAGTTTCTCTCTCCTCTTATGTATTTGAGAAAGTACTTATTGTTTATTAGTTATTACATGTATGAAAGAATATTTTAATTGTGAATTATTAATGTTAGAATTTAATTAGATAAGAGTAGTCCACTTTTTACAAACACTTACATCCTTGTTATTTTTATGTATCGTATAACACCTAGAGAATTCAATAAGAATACAAACATTTGGTGAACTGACGTGTAATTGAATCTTTACTTGTTTTAAACCCTAGTTTCCCTAAGGTTTCATTTTTGTATTGTATATTCTAATCCAACCCTAATTTTCATTTATCACATGCCTTGAATCTACTTTTCATAATTTTCCTACGATTTCATGGCCGTTCCTTTGCTTTAGATCTCTTGTCGGGGCTTTTCTAATTTTCAAATCACCATTGGACACATATATCAATCATAATGGATGAAATTTCAAATTTCTCTCGAGGAATTTCTTAAATTTCATATATTAAACGAAAAAATCTTTTTTATTTGGCATAATTTTAGTATAATTATTGGAAATTCAAAATTAATATTTTTAATAATTAGGGCATAATCAAATAAATATACACTTTTGTGTTAATTCCTTGGAGTGTTTTCTTCCCGTAGTCATATTCAAAATTTTCTCTTTTGCTTCATTAAATTAATATCCTATTTTCGTAAATTGTTGTTTTATTTCTTTTATGTTCATCATTTTTGTTAAAACATCACTTTTAGGCCTACCTTCATTACTAATTTTGGTATTACTCTAATTCATCTCCAACAATCATATATTTGGGATCTACATTTTATGATTTTATGATTTATTGTATGTTATCCTTTCCTTATTCTTTACAAGCATATTGTGTGTGCATCACTCTTATAAGGATAATAACTCAAGAACCCCTTGTCAACCATATCACATGGATTCTTCATCACTATGTGGTTTTTTATCTTGCAATATATTCAAGTATTATAATGACATTTTCAAGATAAACTTAAAGATATGATTACGAGATCAAACCTCTCAAGGATGAGATAACACATCTAAAGGATCCCTCAAATGCCCATGTCAATAATGTTTTTATGCATCATGATCAATCTAGTTATAAGGCTACCAAAAGGTAATGTAATGCACATGTTATGCATGTTACATGTGCTCATATAAGTGAAGTGAAATTCCTACATAGAAGTAATAATGTGTATGTTCCAAAAGATCAATCTTGAATACTAAGGAAACGAACACGAATACCACCTCTTTGGTTTGACAAAAATGCTAGACAATAAGACATTTTATATGAGCTACTTGATTAGTGGTTAATCATGTTGTTACCTACTCATTATTATCCTCCCTATCAGCTTGAAAAAAATAAAAGGTAAACCATTTTACAATTATCATGGTATTAACGAACATCGTGAAAAAGATTGTTATGTTTTACAATGAACAACCTAAAAACTTGAGCATAAGGGTTTTATTTCCTTCAATACACAATATGATAATAGATATAATATGCAATCATTTCAATTCCCTAAATATAAATGGGTACCTAAATCTATAACAACTATAGCCGATGAGCATAATGTGATATTAAATGATAAAAATTATATGATACCACAAGATCCACTTCTCCAAAAAGTGGATCTAAAAGTCATACCACCTTTGGAAGCACCAATCTTAGTAAAAATTACATCCTACTATTGTGAATTTTTTTGGAAACAATACCAATAATTAATGATAAATTGCACGTCCTTAGAGAATTCAAAGCATACACAAGCTAAGTTAGCGAGAAACACCCTAATGGATTATATAGATATCTCTACTTACCCATATCAAACCGGATAGATTTTGAGTCAAATGATGATATCGATTGTGATACTAATTCTAGTGAAAATATGAATGATCACATTCATATGACAATCATTAGTAAGGTGAAACCTAATACGCATGGATGGGATTGTATATTTCTATAGGCATGGGAACATATAGGCATGGGAACATATAGGCTTAATCCCGATTTCACTTCTACAAATTCATCTCTCACTATGAATCAAATCCCCAATAGGGGCAGCATGAAGGAACATCTCAATGATAGTACCGATGTATCATTACTAATCCATTTTGACCAAGACGGTAGTTGAGATATTGATATAAGTGATGATGAAATTGATATAGTGAGCCTTTATGAAAATTTATTTTTTTATCCTTAATGACCCCGTGGATTTATGAAATGATCAATCTAAAATCCTTAATCATATCACTCAATATTTTAGCATTGTTGACATATTCATAACATAAATATGAATTTTCTTTTATTGGTTCTAGAAATATAATTCTATGACATGTGATTTTATCTAGTGGTTGTTTCTTGTTATTCTCTCAATGGTCACTTAATATTTACTATAAAATACTCCCTTTCAAAACACGGGGTATGTGCAAATAACCCTTCCTTATTTTTTAAGAATAGGTTTCCTTGCACTATATATTAACCTATGTACTTTGGTAAGGACAATGATTACAATGCCGTTTGATTCTAATACTATCCCTACCTCTTCTACATCATATGCCGTGGCTTATATATAAAGTATACATGATCCTCCTTTACCTATCGAGTGTGATATGCATCTTCATGAGGCCATTATCAAGTAGCTCTTATGCCAACTAATTTCTTGCATATAGATATTTTCCAAACACCTCAAAATATTCAAATAATCACATAATAAAAAAGCATGCAAATATGCACAAACATACTAAATCAAGACCTCATTATGGTTTTCATGGATAGCTTATTATGTATGTATATGTTTTTTCATTTTGGTTTGATAGATAGCATATTTACTCTTTACAGATGCATTCATAAGGTATATTGATCTTGATGCGAAACACACACAAGTTGATACGGTGATAAGATCCATCTCAGTTCCTTACAATACTCTTCTAGGGAATCCTCCATGATATACATGTGCATGTTTGAATAGTTAGTTGATTCCCATACTATAATAAAAACCGTTAGTATGATAGCGATTAGAGTTTCTTGGGTAGAGGGTGAGACTTCATGTGCCAAATCTAGGGAAACCTCCTTATCTCATTCAATCGAGACTCTATTCAAACCACATCTACACAAAGAAGTGCCTCTTCCACTTTGAGATTTAAAGGAAGGATATGAGATATAGTAGATTTTATTATTTACTCCTTTTGGAAACACATACATACATACATAAATACATACATACATATACATATACATATACATAAATAGATATATACATATACACACTTATACATATATATACATATACATGTGTGTGTGTGTGTGTGTGTGTGTGTGTGTGTGTGTGTGTGTGTGTGTGTGTCTTGTGTGTAGCATATGTATATGTATTTACATAAGCATATGTACATTATAAACACAAAATATATGCACTTGGGTACATTTCTATGTTCCAAAGCATACTAATGTATACATGATTCCTAAGCAAGAAAAACTAGTGGTTGATAACTCCTTTGGCCCTTTTGGTTTATCTTTTACACTTTATTAGCTTTACATATCTTACTGACTCTATTGATATTTAAGCTGATTTATATTTTATGACCTTGGACGCTAGCGCCCAGCTAGGATAGAAGCACTCAAAGTGGTTCCTATCCCTCCTAGGTGATCTTGACCTTATTTATATTCTTCTTACTCTTTTGGGTCTCTTTTACTTTTGGTCAACTTTTAAAACTTTGGCTCGGCCTTTCAATTTTTAATTATGAAATTCTAACAAGGGAATCATATATATACTTATATATTTCTCTCAAATAAGGGGATAAGCACATAAGCATTATCTATAATTATCTAAGCTTGCATTCAAAGACACAAGAGTATTACAAGGAATAAATCTATCACACTCATACAAGGGACAAGGGCTGCATCAATATGAATATATAACATATGAGGGGAATTCATTCTATCCCATCACACACATTCTATATACTTGGTATATTCTAGATCTAGCCCACTATCATCGTGCGATTTACAAAAGGGAAACCTAGAGCATCATTACACACACAAGCATGGTGAACTACATGGATTCTGAGATGTAGTGAAACACTCGATCATAATTTCACTTTTCGGGTGACTTCGGGTCAATTTGACTCCACATTCTACATCCTTTTTTATTAGATTTGATGTGGTTTGTGGGCATGTGTAGCTAGTCATCTATTTTGCAGGTTACAGTGTGATCGAAACCCTAACAACGAAGTTGTAGTGACAAAATGAATATTGGAGCGAAGACCTTTCGACCAAGAAAATTTTAGAACCGAGCATCTAAGGACACTAGCACACTAGTGCCCAGATTGGTCACTAGTGCACATATCATCTCCACTAGAGCCCATGCGCTCTTGTCCATTGTGGGCATTTTTTTTTCCTGCATGTTTTATACTTTTGAATCTTCATCTAGCCTTGAAGACACTATTTCTATCCTATTCCAACAGATACTCAGTTCATATCACTCCGCATCACGCACAATCAACTAAGTCACATTTATTTCTTATTTTTTAGGATTTCATATCTTTGAATGCTTGTTGCTTGTCCATTCATTTATACAATCATCTCGTATATCATTAGTTACTATATTTTAAAGTTACTATGTAATTAAGGTTTAATTTAATATTAGATTAAATTATTTGGTGAACCCAAACTCTTAATTGAACACTCGGATATTAATTTTACATTCTCTCTACCGGGTTTATTCTTCTCCAAACCCAAACCCTAGTTCTAATAGGGCTCCTAAAGTTCCTCAAATCTCCTTGTATCAATTACTTCAAAAGAACCCAGTTTGCAAAGATGCTCTCACAAAATCCATACACATAATGTACCTCCCTCATGATACACCACCTTCACAAGTAAGTTCCATTTTCAATCGTATCTCATACCCACCTATTAGTCCTGATAACACATCTTATCAAGTTATCTTAGAGTCAATTCAAGCTTTACACCATGCTTTTCAAGATAAATTTCAAGCTATGGATACCACAATTACATCCCTCAAATCTGAAATACAACATCTCAAGGATGCTTCTCATGCCCATGCTAGTTCTTCTTCTACATTTCATCCTGATACCATGTCTACTACATGTTCTCATATGAGCGACGTCAAGGTCTTACCATAGAAAACACCTCTTCAGTTTGATCGAATGCTAGAAAACATGATATATTATTTTTGCTACTTGATAATCACTTAATTAATTTCTTACTTAATCATTACCACCCTCCTCATCGAGTTATTCGATACAAAAGTAGACCATATTGTAATTACCATGGGATTAATGGACATTGTGATGAAAATTGCTATGCTTTAGAACAAAAAAAATCGACATCCGTAGCTTAAGGTTTTAATTTCAGTTTTACACATCATTTTTCTCCATGCTCATATCCAGATTACAAATCCCAATGGGTTCATTAATATGATCCTGTATGTCTAGTGAACATCATGTCATACTTACTAATGTTCCTTCTCTAGTAATTCAAGAGCCACTTATTCACCAAGTATCATACCACCTTTAGAAGTACCCACCCCATTACCTCCTCTTGTTGTGTCATATGATTGTTATTGATAACAAATATGAAACCACCATCAAAGGAAGCACAACCAATTCACTCGACACAAGTTGTGATCCATCACCTACTTACATTTCCTCCATTAGACCCAAAATATGATGTTGGTCATACTCTTGCTTCTACCTACCATTGTGATGACCATATATTTTCTTATGACACATTTCAAACTCCGCCACCATGGCATGGTATTTCTCACATCATCACATATATCTCCATCACTGCATAATTGGGGGCATCGAATTCCCCCCATAGTCACATGTTCTAATCAACAGTTTCCTATCCATACTACTCACATACACATCTTTTTGCTTTGTAATTCACGTCAATATTTCTAGCAGAACTTTCTCTTATCTACACTATGACCACACATTGCTACATATATCTCTGCTCCTATTTTCACTCCCACAATTTTCTCCTCATGCTTACTTATGGATCTGTTATTCATGATACACATACATACTATACTACTATACGTCTTATGGATATTTTTCTCACAATGATCACATCATTTTTTCCGTAATCTCTTGATATACACACTTGGGGGATTAGCCTTCTCCCTCCTCATTTTCTTCTTATACCATTACTTCTTCCTATTTATACAACACAATTTTGTTACTACATACTATAACAATCACATACAATACATTTCATTACCGATGATGCACTCTTGTTCTAAGGTTCATGATTGAATGTTGAGGGTACAATTCCTCCATAAACCTCACTTGGCGCATCATGGATAGTATTTCACTTCACTTCGTGCTTACATGAATATATATTTTTAGCATTACCAAATCTTTGGTTCACATACTTTACTTTCATTACTCGATGATGACGAAATATTGTTCTATGGTTCATACTTGATTGTTGAGGGAGAATTCCTAAATGAACCTCATCTCATACACATCCATTGGGAGCAACATCATCCTTTTCATCTAATTTTTTTATATATTATAGCACACCATCATCTTCACATCTTGGTTGCATTTACTCTTGTTAGATTATACTATTTACATGTTACACTTTGTTTTCCATGCTAGTTGGATACTTAGTATGTCATTATCTTTTTCTATACACACACATGCGTTCACATGGTATCTTGAGGTGAATGCGATACTTCTACAGATTCAAACCGATACATGATGCTCTGAAAATGCTCTTTACCAGTCCCACCAAGGCTCTGGGGGCATCTACCTTTTTCTACTATCATACTCTATCCAACACATGTTCTATCATTTCATACTTACTACTTCTTGGCATTATCACTTACTTTTCACTGCTCTATACATACTTTGACATACTACTTATCTTTCTAACATGTTAATGGGTGCTTCATGTGTAGAATTTTCCTTATAGGACTCTATATACAACCCATGACTATCTATCACTTCTTGTGTGCTATTATTTGTTATTGTTTGTGGGCTATGCCCTATGTCTTGCTTTGACTATTGTTTGTTTATGGCCACTTCAGCCCTGATTGTCTTGTGACATTGTGAGTGATTTCCCATGTATGAAACCCACTTTTTGTGGTCCATCTTGTCTTCATAGTTGTTTGCTACATTTTTTTCTATTACATGCTAGTCCTTTTACACTAACACTAGTTTCTAGCCGATCTTGTTTACATGTGCCTTGGTTTCTACCATGCATATCCCCTACCCCCTATAGGTATCCAATACATAATATGCATATTAGCTTAGGTCCTCTCTTTTAGGCCGCATCCTCCTACATTCATCACATGCACCCCAAATGAGGGGGCATCTATTTGGTGAACAAATCACCCTTCTAACATCTCAAAGCTACAGATTAGAACAACACAATACAAAATTGCACAAACACATAGTCACATAGATTAGTCTAGAATATGGCATGAAGCAAAAACACAAAGCATACACTAACACCTAGTATAGATAGGAATGGTGGATGCTTGTGTCCCACATGAGTACTTGTTTCCTAGGGGAAAAACAACTAGTTTCTCGGTTCGACACAATTTATAGTAGTTTATGATACAATTCTACGTAGTATTAAATACTTCTCTCTAGTTACAATTTTTTTAATCAGAGTTAAACTACAATTGAGTTACATTCAATTATAATCGATTACAAATTGGGATGTACCATCATGTAGTGACACTTGGGAAGCATCATGGATGGAGATAAAAACATACCTCTCTCCCCAACACTCTTCTCTTGGCATAAGATTGCCTAGAAAACTCATTCTTGGTGTGAGATCTCCCAAAAAACTCATTCTTGGCGTGAGATCACCAAAAAAACTCACTCTTGGCATGAGATCACCCAAAAACCTCACCCTTTAGGCAACAAGACACTCAAATCCACAACATCTCTAAGAAAAACAGGATAAATTTCTATCTTTTACTCTCTTATATATCAAGTGCACACTTTCCTTTTACTTTACACACTTTTACTTACTTATACATATGTTACTTTGATTTTTCATATAAAAACTTTGACTACTTTTGATCTTCTTTTACATAGGTCTGTCCTTTACAAGAAGCAGCTCACATCTACAATGACAAGCTCCAAAAGCTCACTACTACACATACACTTCACCCCTAGGATCTACTTCCCCTTCCTAGCTTCCACACTTCACATTACGATCACTTCACACTTCACTTGTCCACTTGGAACACTATCGGATACACTCTTCTCTACATGATTACAAGGTACACATCTTTTTATCTAATTTATTATAGTGATATTCACTCAACAAAATAAAGTGGGGAAAATGTAGACACAAAATCTATGCACTTTGGTACATTTCTAGGTCCTAAAGCATTCTAATGTATACATGATTCCTAAGTAATAAAACTAGTGGTTGACAATTCCTTTAGGCCTTTTTACTTTTGTCTTTTACACTTTAATGGCTTTACATGTCTTATAGATATGTTAGTATTTAATCGATTTATCTTTTATGACCTCATACGCTAGCACACACTAGGACGGACATTTCCTGCAGGGTCCCTCTTGAACACTCCTGACCTTCTTTATCTTCTTCTTACTCTTTTGGGTCTCTTTTACTTCTTGGTCACCTTTTAAAACTTTAGGTTTTCTTTCAATTTGTCAATTATGAAATTATAAAAGGGAATCATATACATAGTTATTACTCTAAATAAGGGGCCAAACACATAAGCATTATCTATCATCACCTAAGCCTACATTCAAAGGTACAAGAGTATTAAAAGGCATATATATAGCACACTCATATAAGGGACAAGGGTTGAATCAATATGCATACACAACATAGGAGGGGAGTTCATTCTATTCTATCACACACATTCTACATACTTGGTACATTCTAGATCTATCCCACTATCATCATGTAAATTTCACAAGGAAACCTAGGGCATCATTACACACACAAGCACATAGAACTACATGGAGTTTGAGATGTAGTGCAACGATTGGTCGTAAGTTCACTCTTTGAGTTACCGCTAGGTTAGTTTGACTCCACATTATCATTTTTTTATCAGATTTGATGTGGTTTGTGGGCATGTGTAGTTAGTCATCTATTTTGTAGGTTACATGTGTGCAATCGAACCCTTAAAAATGAAGTCAAAGTGACAAAATGAATATTATAGTGAAGACCTTCCGACCCAAAAATGTCAAAACCTAAGCATCTAAGAAGACACTAATGCCCAGATCGGTCACCAACGCTCGGGAGCTCCCTGTCCCTATTGTGGGAATTTTTGTCTTGCATGTTTCTATACTTTTGAATCTTCATCGAGCTTTGAAAACATTGTTTTTAGCCTCTTCGAGTAGATACTCAGTCTTGATCACCCCAAATCACGTAAAATCATCTAAGTCACCTTCCTCTCTCATTTTCTTAGGATTTCGTATCTTTGAATGCTTATTTCTTGTCCATTACAATATACTATCATATATGTATATCATTAGTTATCTGAAATTAAGGTTTAATTCAATTTAGATTAAATCATACATATACATATATAGATACATAAATACATACATACATACATACATACATAAATATATTATATATATGAAAATATTTTGACCTATGGTGTTTGTGTCATAATGGATTTACAAATGGTTTTAATTTTGATATTAGCAAAAATGTGATGAAATCTATGGTTTATAAAGAGTGAAAAGGTACATGTAATAGAAATGCTAAAAATAGAGATTGAATGAAAAAGATAGAAAAAATCTAAAAACCAAAAGATGTAATAAAATATGTGATAAATAGGATGGTATCTCATATAATCTAAGAAAGTAATAAAAGGAATTGAAATACATGCCAAAAATGTTAGACACATGATAAATCCTATGAGGAATCTCAAAGGAATAAAGGGGCATGCAAATAACGTTTGTAAGACACCTAATAAAATATAAGAAAATAATCAAGTAAAATAATTTTTTTTTAAGATAAGTATTGTAAGACATTTAATAAAATATAAGAACGCAATAAAGAAATTAAAATACATGGAAATGAGATGCAATAAATATCAAATGAAATATAGGGCATGGGAGAAGAAAACATATGATATGATGAAAAATATTATGATCAATGCTTGCATTGGATTTTCTTAGAAGATAAGACATTACCATCTAATGTCATTATTAGGATGTGTAAAGATGAAGATGATAATGGGTATAAATGATTTTAAGGAAGGTTAAAAGGTCTTACAATCAAACTCATAAATATAATATGTTTTGAGTATGAGATAGTAGTACCAAAAATATGTAAACTCATGGTCATGTATAGACAATATCCATCGGGGAAGTAAAGGGAGTAAACATGAAGAGATTGAAGAAGACACCAAAAGGGAGATATAATATCCTTAGCATAGATGAGACAATATAATCCAAATGATATGAACAAGTAATTTTAACACCAAGGAGAAAAGGAACCCAAAGTAGTGAAATTGACTTAGGCCAACTAGTGAAGTGTAAAGTTATATCCCAAAGTGAGCTATTATAAAGTATGATAGAAAATATGATAGTAAATATGAATCCTACCTCTCCATGATGTTTTACTCATTCCTTAGGACCCGACTTAAGTTTTTATGGGCCTACTATAAGGATTAGGTATTGGTGTGAAAAATAAGGGGACACTCGAATGATATATATGATATACTACCGCATTTAAAATACCTAATTGCTGACACACACCCCATTTTAAAAAATGGTTGCATTTTAAAAATAGGGACCATATTTACTTAAAAATAGATAGGTGATTGTACGAAAGAAAATCAACACGTGACCTTCCTCGCACCCGACTTCCCGAGGTCGTGCCAAAAAAACCGGTGTAGAATGGAAATGGATGTGAGTGTGGTAACGATGAATAAGCTAACGAGGCAACCTTATATATTTAACATGCAATATTGGGATCTACGAGTCTAAGGAAAAGAAATCCGTCCTAAGCTGAAGTGGTGTGATGGATTGATCAGATAAAATAGCTACTTGGAGGCTCTAGTCAATATTGAGCTCTGCTAAGATTTGATCTACCGGTGTGGAACATGCGAAAGTGACCTATGGAGATGGCTCGGGATAGATTTCCAGATAAGGTCATGGAAGTGAGAATGAGAGGTGTAATGAAACCACAGGGTCTATGGAAGGTTTTCTGGTCTATTCCAGAAAGCCTTGGCTTGATCGGCTGCTATGTTCAATACTGAAAGTTGTGTAATGATGTCAGGTGGAAGTGGTGATGATCTAAATACCAATGCACACAAACCAATGTCGATGTTTAATTGGTCAGTAGGCCCGTTGGGTTGTGGGACCTAGGGATCACAATTGTGAACTCGTGGAGGTTGTGGTCCTTATATGGTCATGTGCGTAATCAAGCCATGTTGCCAGGAGTAGTCCAATAATCGTAGGCTTGATCAGCTGCAATGTTTAATGTGTTTAATTGTTCTATCTTCTCATAATACCTAGCAGGTGTGCATAAAACTAACAAGTGTAAACCCATATCAATGTCGGTCAACAACTCGCCCGTTGGGTTATGGGACCAATGGATCACAACTGAATATTTTCTCTTGTTGTAGACCTTTGATGGTCATGTGGAATGAATTTAATTGATTTTGATAAAGAAAACTAATTGTCAAAGTAAATCCATGTTTTTGGTATTTTCATAGTATATCTGAACAAAACAATGGAAACAAACTAGTCTAATAAAAGTAAATATTTGTGATCTTTTCTAGTTTTTTAAAAATGCTTCTAATCTAATAAACGAAATTAAATACAAGTAATCAACCGATTGTAGTTAATTACTTGTGCAAGTATGTGAATCTAGATCTAAAACAACTGAACTAATTTAATCAAAACCCTTTAAACCCTACCTCAAAGGTAGAGAAAAATCATAACCCTAGAAGAGCTATTGTTCCCCACTACTTCCCCGATAATGTCAAAGAGCAAGATTTCTAATGATTTTCTCTATTTGTAATTACTTGATTAACTGAAATGAAATTTTTGCTACTCTATTTGATATGTATTTGAAATGAATAACTCATAATTGATAACTTGACAAATGAAGTAAACAAACAAATATTTACAACTTGGATAAGCAAGAACTTTAGCAAATATGGTTGTATTTGTACTTGTCCCCTCAATTTATCCCTTTATTTCTTTGTGTGTCCATATGAGTCCAAGGAATTGGGAATGCAAAGGTAGAAACAGGAGAAGGCACTTGAGCAATGGCAACTGAAGGCAGTTTGGTTGCAATGTAGGTGGAAGAGAGATAACACAAGTGAACGAGCCTAGCTATGTGATTTACAACAGGATTGTGGCAGCAATACTATGTAAGATACCTAAAATTCTCAGGCCATTTGCTTGAATACAAGTATGGAATATATAGGAATTGGATGGGATGTGCCTTCATGCACAAGGAAACCTTGGAGTGCCAAATCATTGGGTGAAGAGGTAGTTTAAACTAATTAAACCTATTTAAAAATAAAACAGGAAGGAATACCAAACAATCAAGAATATTTTTAGGTAACTTGGTTTACAAACGCACCCTAGAAGTCAAGTTAAGTGAAATCACATGTGTTAAAATCACACATGAAGAATTGGAAAAGTGCGTAGGACCGTAGGACCGCCCCTACCTTGGCGGTGATTTCAAAATGCCACCTAGGCAGGGCAGAGGTCCTGACACTAAAGGCCAAAACATGCACAAAATGAAGCAAGAAACTGGAAGAAAGAATGGAAATGCTAAGTAAGGATGTCTAGGCTTACAAATATACACTACGAATGGGTTTAGGAACTCAAACACCTTCTGAAAGGACATGAATCATCATTGGGGACTTTTGTAACCATTTTCGACAATGTAGCACATGCAATTTTGGGTGCATATAATGATACTTAGGTGTTTACCTTTGATCTTTAAAAATGTTCCTTCATTTTTTGAATCATTATTTAGTGCCCTCATTTTGAAATTTCTTAGTACTTGTACTAATTAGACTAAGTCTTTAAACTTAGGATAAATTTGGTACTCACACTTTGAAAATTTAGAACTCAAACTTTATGTTTACAAGGACTCACACTTGGTTATTTAATAATCCTCACACTCGAAATTCAAATTTTCTCGCATTAAGAACTTGTGCATCATTCCCACTTCAAAAAACTTAAAGTTTCATACTATTTTAGTCGCTCACACTTTAGATTCTTTATAGAAATCACACTTATGTTTTCTTTAATGGTCACACTTTCTCTTACTCACATTTATCAAAGTATCAAATCTCAATTCAAATTTGTGGGGATTTGTTAAAGGATTTTATAAATTTGAATTTGATCCTTTTTCAAGTCAAAGGAGAAAAAAACTCACAATTTTCAGGTGTGAGAATTCAAATAAGCACATCTCACAGAGATGCAAGTATTCAAAACTCACACTTCACAAGTGTGAGGGTTTAGAGGTCACACTCTAAAGATATGAGGACTCAAAACATTATGTGAGAATCCGTAACGTAAATCTTACACCTCACACTTTATGGTTATAGGGACTCACACTTTGCAAATGTGAGAAAGGAAAATTCAAAGGAAAGTCAAAAGAAACTTAAACATCAAGAGAATAGTGATCCAATCACTGTATAACATGTGTTTTATTGAATAGAATATATTGGAATCCAAAATCAAGTATCCAATTAAGGTTTATGGTTATGATTAGATTTGACATGTCCAAGTGTATGTCTCACATTAAAAAGGTTGAGAATTTCAAAAATTAATGTTCCTTAGGTGAAAAACATCAAGTCATACATTATGTACCATTAATTCAGAGCACACCGATTTGGATGAAATATTTAGACCAATCTACAAGGCCAATACATTAATCAAGATTGTTCAAAAAATCCTAATTTCATAAGCCATTTGTGAGGGTTGAATCCACATATTTCATAGTAAGCCACATTTTCTAGAAATTTGTAGTGATCTTGCAAGTTGATTTCCTTCAATAATGGTGGATGAACCGGGGCCATCAAATGTCAATGATTTCTTATACTCCTATGTAGAATAGAGGATACTTGAGAGATACAATTTTTTAACCTTCCACATTAAACCATGAGTTCCCACACTATTTTTTTCATCTTCTCGATAGTTCAAAGAGAGATAAATTTGGTGGATGCTATAGATGAAGCAAAAATTTTATATATTAAGCACAAAGATTCACAGACATTAGGGAACTAAAGAAAACTAGGCTACATCAAGTTACAAATAAACTAGAGGTATTTCCATGTCTAGAATTACTCTCTCCCATTCTCATTCATGGTAAAGTGAAGAATTGGACATTATACTCCCAAAATGAAAATAATAGGATATATTTCATTGTTGGTTACACTTTCAAATCCTATTATAAGTTTCCCGAGGCCAAAACTATTTATAATTCAACAACCATTGAGTCATGGATGGTTGTATGACAAGTGAGGAACATTTTACATGAATGGATAAAGAACCAATTGAAAACATGGATGATGAAGGTTTAAACATTATTATCATCTAGATATTCAAGCATGGAGTAAGGATTGACATGGATTTGATGATCCAATTGTATAAAAAACCCTCCATTACCAAGCTAGATATTTCATGGATTCCCTTACTTTTCATAATCATAGATGAATGAAAAATACCTGCACTAGGGCACATAGTTGGATTAAATTTATGATCATAAATATATTATTATGTCCATAATAAGAAATAATTTTTCATGGCCTCTTATCTACTAGATAAAATATATGGAGTCTTACAGTGTCTTGAATTTTTCCCCTTTGGGAACCCTCATGCCTTAGATATGTTAATCAAGAGTATTCAAACTTGTATTCCCATATGTTCAGGGAATCACATTGAAGAGATTTTCACCTCCTTCTACCCCTCAATATACAAGATAATTTTTGAAACACCAATGCCTAGAATTTTTGTAAAAGTTCTCAAGTCTATCAGACAGATGGGAAATGTTTTTTCTATCCCAAATACATAGTGATAATTATTGAGGGATTCCTAACTCCACCCTTGGATTTTCCTTATTATGTTTATGATAAGTTATCTAAACAAGAAATTACCTTCCAAATTTGAAATGGAGGTGCCGATAAATTATAAGGAGAAGAAGCTTAAAACCCATCCTTCCTTGTCTTTAGTAGTGGGATGCAAAGAATTTAAGAGATGGCCAAATCTTAAGAATGAAGCTACCCACATAAACTCATTCAATTTTCCTGAGCATCCTCCAAGGAAATATGACACAAGAAAGAGAGTGGAAAATCACGTAGAATCACTTAATGGGGAAATCAATTTTACATATTCCCATGAAGCAGATGTGAAATATCAATTGTGGATCACACAAGATGATGATAACCTCTTCCAAAGTAAAACCCAAAAATACGGGGTTAGTTCCTTCACCGAGATAAATAATCGAAGATATTTCATAAGAAGGGGGTACCTGCATACATGGATCCACCTAGAAAAACCTCGGGATACTAGTTCTCCCACTCCTTCTCTAAGGCCTTTAGAATCATAGGCTACACAAAAAAGTTCAAAAAATAATTCTTGAACTAGTTACAAACCCTGCCTTGGTTGCTATGAATTTTCCTCTTCAAATGATGAAGAGGAAACCAAGGAAAATATATTTGAAGGGGTTACTATAAAAGTAATGAAGAGGTAGAACATGACCAAAGAATACAAGAACAATCAAATACCACAATTACACCTCCTCTATAACCTCAACAAGGATGGATTGAATGATCTCTAATTGCAGAAATGGAACAACCAAACTGGGTTTCCAAAGAGGACCCTATGATTAACATAGAATTTAATCCAAATATAGGACTTTGAGAAGGGTGGCAAGGAAAATGATGTCCACTCGTCGGGCCATCATCTAGAATGAAACCTTTGAGGACCTATTCTCTCTTACCAAGAATATAAAAATAAAAGGTTCCCAAGTGTCCTTTATCAAAGCCTCAATAGAAGTTCTGAATAGAAATAGTTTGGGTAATGTAAGAAAGGAATAAAGATTTAGAAATATAGGGAAAATCCACGGTCCCTGAGAACATTGTCAGTGATGTAGAAGAGACATTACTTTCCCTATATTATGTGAAGAAGGAGAGAATTGGGATGAAAAGGAAAGGAAACACATTCTCAAGAAAAATCATGTTATTATAAAAAAATGGATGTCCTTCAAAATATTCCCCAAGTCATTATGCAGGCCATGGATGAAGGAATTTGTAGAGATGCTATGGTGTTCACAACTAAGGATATTGGATTATGCTAGAAATATGCCAATTATACCAAAAAGGACGTGGAAGAATGGGAAGAAGAAAATGAGTACACTTCTCTTGTAATTAGATAATTTCATCTCAAGGGAAGATAAAAAAATTTAGAGGTATCTATAACATGGGTCTTCACGCAAAGCTAGTAGGGTGGAAATAATGGGATATTTTATAGAACTCCTTAAATAACTCATGGTATATTTCTAAAAGAAAATTACAGAGGATAATGAGGCATAGGAAGCCAAAGTCATTGAAATTTTGTCCTAAACTAACCAAAATATCTACAAGATTGAAACTTTGAAGGAAATTATAGGGAAGATTATGGCCTCTCAAAGGGTCCTATTGAGAAAATCTCCCGATTCTTTAGGAATCCCATAATCAACCTAAAAATATTGATAATGACTATTTAATCTACAAATATTCCTCGTTATCTGCTAAAAGGTACACACACCACCAACTCTAACCTAGAAGGGGCCTAATATAAAACAAGAACAATGATTAGATAGTAGGAATATTCTAAGTGGCATGTTGAGCCATGATTCCATTGTAATCATCCTAACAAAAATCAGTTAGGATATTTTTGTAAAGGAAAGTTGTCTACATTTGTAATCCTAGGTATCTTTCCAAATTAGGGTAGTGAAATGAGGCCCTCATTTTGTATAAGTATGTGTAATGCCTCCATTTTCAAGGGAGGTGAATTATTGATTAATGAATGCAAGTTGGTTGAAATTAATCCATGCGAGTTGAAATTATCTTCTCTCATCTCCATTTTTTGTAGATTTCTTTGTGAAGGATTTTTGATATTGGAATCATTTCTATGTTTTGTTTTTGATATTTAAATTGTGCTTTTGCAAGTTTAATGAAAATGTGGTGGTAAATTTTTAATTTAACTGTTGAAATAGATGTGCATCTAAGAAATTTAAACAATTTTTTCAAGTCACAACTTATCTATTGCAATCATTAAATTCTAATGTCCCTTGAATCTTCTTGCACTAGTAGTATGTTAATTTTGTGTATGAGATAAATTTAATGTTCCTAGTAATTTTAAAAACATATAGTATCCAATTACTTAATGTCAGTCTCATGAAACATGATTTGTACATGACTTCATTTTTTCTCTTCCCTTACTCTTTTTATTTATTTTTGAATATTATCCTTAGTTAGATTAGACTTAGGAATGTTTTAAAGACAAATATGGTGAGAATTTTTCAGAAATGGCATTAGAAGGATTCAAAAGTCTAGTAAACACTCTTTATTGATCTCGAAGGTCAATACCATGTAGCTTATGCAATAAGTCATCTATTAGCTCTAAAACAATGAGGACATAAGAACATGTCGTCCTCCCCGAAAGTGTGTTTGTCATACACACATCAATAGGAAAGAGAGGAAAAGATGGCTCTAGAAGGAGGGCCATATTTTTCAATCCCAAAGATAGGGAATAATTATTTACACTAGCATGCACATATCCTTTAAATTATATTTTATATGCTTCTTCCTTTAAAATTAGTTTGAATTTGTTCACTAAATTATGTAAATACATTGGATTTACCAAGAATTCTAACTAGGTCCCATTATGATACATGATTATCTCATATTTCTTTGAATTCTCCTTTGGAGGCCACATTCGATAAAGAAAAATAAAAGAGTTTGAAGGCACCACCAATTTCTCCTAAATCAAGGAATCCATCTTTCATAGTTGTACCCAAAATGTCTTGGTATGCCACGTCCTCCATTAATATCCCTAGACATGCCCACGATCTACCTAGAAACCCATAGAAATATCTTCATGTATTTGATCCTTCCAGTATTATATTTCGATGAGGAACATATTATAACCTTCAAATCATCTATGAGGATTATATATGTAACACATGAAGATGTAACATGTAGGATCTTCCCATTTTTACTTAGAAACATTGCAAATGATTGGTTGTTAAATCTACTTGAGGATTCAATCACTATTTGGAAATGCTTCCATGATATATTTGTTACTCACTTTGGAAGAATTACTATTCTAGTAAACTTGTATCATAGGTTCACCACCCTATAAAGGGATACCAAAGATCCCATTAAAGCTTTCAATGCTAGGATTAAAAATATCTACAGTCTTACCACCAATCCATACAATACCATAGATGACTTAGCTCTATAAATTTACAAAAATTCCTTAGATCACATGACCTAGGTTTTTTTGAGGTGGTCTCAAAATATCAACACCCTAACAACTACATATGCAATAAAGTCCAAATAGATGAACATGTGCTTCCTCGGAGATATTCTCGTCATTTCTTTCCAAAATCCTCATCCAAACCAATTTCCTTAAGTTGGCCAAAACATGTCAAATCCCATATATAATCCAATTTTAATTGCTTTACCAATTAGCTCTATAGCCCCAAATCAACAACAAGGCCTAGTTAGTCCTACACCCTTCATTTTTCCACAACCAAGTGATAGTCATACCTTTGTTCCTGTTAATAATTCCAATCACCAAGAACCAAATCAAGAAAATGCAAAAGGATAATTGGATTTTATCTAAATAATGGTGAGAAAACTAGGTCATGGCTTGTTGAACTTACAAATACAAGTATAAAATTATGGAAAAGGGAATTTGACTAGAAATTATAGCTACCAAAGGTACAATAACAATCCCTTCAATAAGAATAACAACAATTAGGAAGAGTCTCACAAAAATAAAATTCCGAGAGATCAATGTCTATGAAATTAAATTTTTATAATTTGGTGTAGGGTGCATAGTACAACCAAACATGGTGATTTAGATTGTGTTGATTTTTATCATTCTTTTAAAGTCTTTCAGAATGAAATAGATAATTGTGAAATAGTTCCAAATGTAAATGATATTGATAGCTCATCTAACACATCTGATAACAAAATCCACCTAACGCTGCTATGATGGTGGATACTTATTGTTTTCCTTCATAGGAAGATAATGAACTAAAAGAAAATGTAGATGAGGTACATTCCTTTCAGCATTACCAAAGGGAAACTATACATTAAGGAGTAGGAAAACAAAACTACTTTAAAGCCTCCAAATATCAACACAACATCACCAGATCCAAAGGCCAATAATGATCCTCACCCTCTAAAAGGAATTGATCCTCATCCTCAAGAAAATTATACAAGTATTTTTAAAACTAGGTACAATATTGTAGAGGATATGAAGATGATTAAAGGAAATATTACCCTACATGAACTTTCCTAGATCACACAAAAATATTTATTATTGAAATATCTAACTCTATGCATACCAATGTAAAGATCCACAAAATTCTATGCATACCAATGTTTATTTATATAAAATTAAGGTTAAGGTCCCACCCTTCCTACTTGATATTAGAATATTTGGGAAGAACCTACACAATTGTCTAGTAGACTTTGGGGCCTTAGAAAACATCATGCCTTCATGTATCTACAATAACTTGGCTCTAATCGACCGCTATTAAATTTGACATAATGGTAGTCCATTGGACAAATACAAGGTAAAATTGATATGTAAGATTCTTAATATACAAATGCAATTATCCTCGGGCCTAGGATCTAATAATTTAAGGACATACAAGTTATGGAAATTCCATAAGCTTATGGTATGTTATTGAGCATGCATTGGTCAAGAATATTGAATGGTTACATGTCCCTCGATTGTTCCCACATGTGGATGCCTTAGAGAGGCATACCAAATTAGATCATGATAGAAATATATCCCAACATCAAGCATATGATCACATAGTATAATGTCAAAAAGAAGAAGTCAAGTTGTCCTCAACTGATATGTGAATATATATTCTTGATGTGAAGGAAAAAAATTTGCCTAAGGAGACCCAATATATCTCGGGATTATGGTCTTTAAACTTTGATGGAGTTTTCTCTAAGCATGGTTATGGACTAGGAATTTTCTTAAAGGGTCGTAAAAACAAGAATATTCTACCTCCTATAAACTACAATTCCCTTGCACCAACAACCTAGTTGAGTATGAAGCCTTCGTATTAAGAATTCAATTTTCCATTAAACACAAGCTAAAATAAATGAAGGTTTTGGATAATCATAAGTTGTAGTTAATCAAGTATAAAGTAAATATCAATACAAACAATCCTATCTTAAGACGTGTAAGTATAGAATTTGGGATCTTATTAAATGTTATTTTGATGTTTTTAGCATTTTGTTTATACCCATGAAGAAAAATCAGAGTCCGGTGTATTAGCTACTTATGCTAATGACCTCACACCCACCAAAGAGTTGAAATAGGAAATAATGTTGGTGGAAATGGTTCCCAACTCCTCTATACGAGAAAACACTAATAATTTTTAGGTATTCAATGATGACTACAAAATCATCAAGTTTATGAATAGTTCATATGTATTTAAGTCACGGATCATTCGTGAAAAGGATATGAGTGAATTGATGAGAATTGTATCTTGAATCTTAGAGAAAATAGAATTCCTAAGGGAATGAAATCCTTAAAAAGACTATTTGACCCAAATAAGATAGGCCCAAAACACGACAAATAAGGTGAAGATGTCATATCCCAATTTTATGATGACTTAAATATCTTTGATCCTATATTCATCACTCATACCATACCACTAATGGAAGGCCACAAACCTTTTAGGAAGAGGAGAATACCGATAAACCTAATTTTAAAGCCTCTGATTCATAGAGACTAATGTAAAAACTACTCACTTCTTTGGGATAAGCTTTCCCATTAGAACTCAACTTGGGTGGCAACTTAGTTCCTATTTGAAAAAGAGTGAAGAAATCAGATTGTGTGTACACTTTAGGAACTTGAACAAAGCCTCCAAAAAGGATAACTATCCTCTCCCTTCCCTAGATGAGGTCATATAAATAGTAAGTGGATTTGAGATGATTTATTTCTTGATGGATTATCTAGATACAATCAGGTATTGGTAGACAAAGATGAAAAGATAAAGACAGCCTTCACAAAAAAATGAGGAAAAGTTTCCTACAAGAGAATTCCATTTGGCTTAATCAACGCCATGGAGAAAATTTCCAAAGATCCATGGACCATGCTCTATAAGGTTTGAATGGTAAGTTTATTATCATTTATATGGATGACCTAACTATTTTTTCTAAAGATAGGTTAGATCATGTAGGGCATTTATAGAATATTTTCAAATTGTTCAAAAGGTATGGTATCTCTCTAATCCTAAAAAAAAGAGCATATTTGGCATGACATAAGGTAAATTAATTGGATATGTTATCACTAAGGAAGGTATATATATTGATCTTGAAAGAGTAGATCAAAGTATTAGTCCCCTGAATAGTAAAAATAATAAATATTTCTTTGGTAAGATCAATTTTGTAAGAAAGTTCATTTCTGGTTTTGCAGAAATTATCTAACCTTTGAATTTAATGTTGAAAAAGGATACCAAATTATAATGGATATAGATGCTAAGAAATATTTACAAGATATCAAAGAATTAATAGCCGTGCACCATTTCTAGTCAACCCTAATTTCATAAAATATTTTTACATATATTCATGTGCTTCTAAACATAACATTGCAATCATGCTCACTCAAAAAAATAAAGTAGAGAAAATGAACACCTAGTTGTCTTCATGAGCACTAAATTAAAATATGCATACATAAGTCAATTATTCTATGATGGATAAACAATTTTTCACTAGTTAAGCTAGTTAAGAAGTTCAAGCATCACATCCACAAGAATAAAGTTCATGCAAATGTCATGAGATCAATCCATAAAACTAATGTTGGGAAAAAAATGAATTGGGTGAACGAAGAGGAAAATGGATGTCCAAGTTGTAAGAGTTCGACATAAAGATAAATCTAACCAAGATAGTCAGAGGACAATACTTAGTACAACTAATAGTAGATGCAGATCGAAGGATGAACACCCTATAAGTTAATGAAAATAATATCCAAACAATGAGTGGTATGATCATATTATTCATTATTTATTATATGAACATGTTCATCCAAGTTTAAAATAGAATAAAGAAGGGAATTGAGGTTGAAGGCCTCCCACTTCATGATAAAAAAGGAATCCTATATAGAAATAATTATGAAGGAATTTACTTAAGATGTCTCTCCAATGATGAAGTTGCGAGACATAATGCAAAAATTTAATAAAATTTGGGAAATGGTCATCCATCATGGAGAGCTATTGCCCATAAGATTCTAAAAGCTAGTTATTATTGGCCAACAATATTCAAGGATGCTCATTTTCATGTGAGAAGTTGTCACCATCAAACCTTTTTGCAATAGAGAAACACATTCAACTATGTCATTTAACCAAGTAATTGAGAGAATGAATTTTGCACAATGGGGATTGGAATTCATTGGAATCATCAACCCAAACTCATTGCTAGGACACAAGTTTGTGCAAACTTCCACTCACTATTGTATAAGCTAGACTAAAGGAGTAACTATCAAGAATTTCAAGACAACCGATGTCAATCAATTCCTTGAGGAGAATATTATAACCCAATTTGGTTATACTCATTTTCTCTCATATGTGATAATGGGCCAATATTTTCTTCTACTTAATTCATTGAATGGGCATATGATAATAAGATAATCATTAATTTTTCATCTAATTATTATCCCCAAGGAAATGGAGTAGTAGAATCAACAAACAAGAACCTCATCAATGTCATCAAAAATTTGTTGATAAAATACCAAGAGAGTGAAATTCCCTCTTAAAATATACATTATGGACTGATAGAACAAGATATAAAAAATATTAAAGCCTCCCTATTCGTGTTAATATATGTCCAACAACTAGTATTCCCCATCACTCTCAAACTACCAACTTATGAATTTATCCAGAATACATGGAAGGAGATACCAAAGTTGATCCTAGGATATTATACATTATTTAAATAGAGGACGCCATAGATGTGTCATTACAAATACTCATCAAGAATTAAGACATTGTCAAAAGATAGTTTGATAAAAGGGATAAAGTAAAAACATTCATATTATCATACATTGTTCTCTTATGTGATAAATCCCATGAAAAGAAGGGCCAAGAAAAAAAGTTTACACCACTATAGATTAGGCCTTACTAAATAGATTAAATATTGAGCCATAACACCTTCAAAATGAACGATTTACAAGAAAAATAAATGATGATGCCAATCAATGGATAGTTTTTAAAGCATTATTTCTTTGTTGCTCCATCTCAAGTCCCAAGGAAATAACCATGACACAGGAAGTATTTTCGTTTCCTTTCTACATTTATTGCTTTTCTTGGTTTAGTTTCTTTCTATACAAGTCATTTTTTTCTTAGTTAAGTTTTCCTTTTTTCTTTCCTTTCTTTCTTATATTTGTTTATTTGTTTATTTTCTACCGCTTTGATTTTATGTTTTACCTAGCCCTCCTTACATCAAGATCAAGTGAAAAGAGATTGGTTTCTTTTGTAGAGAATTATTTTTGTATTTCAAATTTGGAATAAATTGTAGGAAACATAAATGGAAGAATATGATAGTAAGGCTAGGTATTTTGAATAAAATTTGCATTAAGAGGTTGAATTACCCAAAGTACAAAGTGAATTTTAGAACATTTCTAGTCATCGAGAAGAATTGAGTTACACTTAAAACATATAAGGAATTATTTGGATTGATCATGGTTATTTTCAAAGAGGAGTGCCCAAATGATTTTATTTGAAAAAATCCTTAAAACATGCTAACTTGGTTCCTAAACCTCTAGAGGAATGTGAAGAAAGTGTTCAAATAAATGAAGCTATAAGGCCATTCCTAAAATGTGATTTTGGTAATCTCCACCGAGTCTATGAATGCTTGATTAGCAATGGAGAAAGGCCATGAAAGGAACCAAAGGTATCTCTATTGGGGCTATGGATGCTCTGGCTGGTAGCAGATTAATGCCCAAACACTCCCCTCCTTGAGCCATTCCATAGAAAATGAATTATGAAAATAAACAAGCCAAAGAACCATAAAATGAGCTTCTTATCATTAAACAACATACTTCAAAAGAAAAAGTTCAATGAATACATAACACACACATAGTTCATTTCCTCTTGATGTCTAAACTTAGTATGTCACTAAGTATGAGTAAGTGTTTGGTTTAAAAAAATTTATTTGGTAATACTTAGCTTTAAACTCATAATATTTCATTAACATTTTCAAAACTAGAAATTCTAGCCCTGTGTTCTAAATAATTAGTATTAATTTTGGTGTAGGTCTCCTAACACTTTACACACTCTTCAAATCTTTCACTCTATTCATGATGTTACCTTGATTTGATCTATTTAAACATGCTTTATCCGACCTAATGATGACGCCGCTTATCCCCCGTGTCCCGCTCTTATTCTCTCTTCAAACTTGGTCTTTTGCTTTCCTTTGACACTTGTTTCATATTCCCTTGACTCTTGATGAGATCAATTAGGTTGATCACCTAACATGCACTTACTCTAGGATTGTGAACACTTGGGAAATAGAGTTAGAAACCACCATTATTGGTCCACACACATTTGGGACCGAGTATGAGATTTTGATCACCTTATATACTCCTAATCGACCATCTTCAAGTATTTAAATGAATTCCATTTGATTATGAACCCATATGTTCTTCCTAGACCAAGATAGTGGCTTCTAATCCTTGAAGTTATGATTTTTAATGATATATCCCTTATACATTTTGATATAACAAAACTAATCCCGCATTCAAATGCCCATTATGGAGGTACAGAACATACCAAAATTGCGGTGAGGTTGTTTTGTAAGAAATGCCACTCCCAATGCTGTTATAAACCTAATTAGGTATCTTAGAAGGATACAAACAATATAGAAAGGGAAATGGAGTGAATTTAACCTTAGGAATCCTACAATTAGGTTTATTTAACCCTTACACAACCTGTTGCAAGAATTTTTAACTCTTCTCCTAACCTAGACTCCATGAAAGAGCAATGTAGCATGAAAATAGGGCCTATTAAGTCTAAATTGAAAGAATTTAATATAAACACTTTTGCCAATGGAATTATAATCTACACTCTTGGACAGTCTTAGTAACATTGAGATCATTACGATTTCAAAAATTTAGATATTTTCACCGTACCATTTGTGAGAATAAGAAAGCCCTAGTTCGAGGGCGGTGGGGTAAATCTTGGTCCACATAGCTTCCCTAAGTGTTTCATGACTTTAAATAAATTTCATTGACCTTAGAATAACATTCTCCAGCTACTCCAACCTTCACAGTCAAATTATTTTCTTGAAAACAATGACTATATCCTCTCAAGCTCTCGGTCATGTACAAGATCTTTAATACATGCTTAAAGGGAAATAGACAAAACTTGCAAAATACACCATATAACACTCCCAAATATTAAATACTTGTCATTCACACTTAATTACACCTACTTACATTCATTTCCATGAAGGAATTTTATATGGAGGCCAAGAAATCAGGTTTTACATCTCTAACCATACTATCCTATCTTCACTCAACCATATAACTCAAGATAGCTAACAACATCTTGACTTAAAAAATTAGTTCTAACATATTATATACATTAGGATAACATGGAGATATTTTCCCACCTAGGAAAATATATCCAATAATGCATTCATGCTCACTAAATTGGCCTAACACACACACATATGCATTATTAGAGTATACATACCAAATTACCAAATTTGAATATTTGAAATAATTTTTTTGGAGGGAAATGAAAACAAACACACTAAAGACAACCTAGATTGAATGAAAAACACTCTTGACCATATCATACTACTACTACATCATTCCACCCATGAGAAAAAGAAGATTCCTTCATGGTTGATTGTTCTTCATCAGCTCTCAACACTTGTGCCCAACTCCATAAGTCCATTCTCATCTTGTTTACTCTTCCACTTAATTTGACAGGACTCTTGGTTTCTTGCCTTCTAATTTCTTCATTTATTACTCGTTTATGTGTTCTTGGGGGTGATAAGCTTTGGTTTATATCATGCTTTCCAAATGAACAAATTTCATTTCTTAGCGTTCTCTTTCTTATCCTACCCATACCCGCACATGAGACAAAATTATTAGATGAAAACACCTCCTTTTCCACCGTAGATACTTATTAGATGAAACTTATTAGATATTTTCACCGTACCATTTATGAGAACAAGAAAGCCCTAGTTTGAGGGCAATGGGGAAAATCTAGGTCCAGAGCTTCCCAAGTGTTTCATGACTTCAAATAAATTTCATTGACCTTATAATAACCTTCTCCAATTGCTCCAACCTTCAAAGTCAGCTTATTTACTCGAAAACCATGACCGTCTCCTCTCAAGCTCTTGGTCGTGCACAAGATCTTCAATGTATGCTTACAGGAAATAGACAAAAATTAAAAAATATACCATAGAACAATCCCAAATATTCAGTACTTATCATTCACACTTAATTACACTCGCTAACATTCATTTCCATGAAGGAATTTTATATGGAGGCCAAGAAATCAGGTTTGACATCTCTAACCATACTATCCTATCTTCACTCAACCATATAACTTAAGATAGCTAACAACCTCTTGACTTAGAAAATTAGTTCTAACACCTTATCTACGTTATGATAACATGGAGATATTTTCCTACCTAGGAAAATATATCAAATAATCCATTCATGTTCACTAAATTGGCCTAACACACACACATAGGCCTTATTAGAGTATACATACCAAATTACCAAATTTGAATATTTGAAATACAAAATTTTTGAGGGAAATGAAAACACACACAATAAAGACAACCTAGAATCAATGACAAAACACTCTTGACCATATCATGATGCTCCTACATCAATTTTCCCCATTCACTCACCAATTGTTACTACTTAACACATCCCCATTTTCAAAAATGGTCCCCTTTAAAAAATAGGGACCCTCTTTACTTAAAAATAGATAGGTAATACTTAGGTTATTACCTTGATCTTTAAAAATTTTCCTTATTTTCTTGAATCATTGTTTAGTAACCTCATTTTGAAATTGCTTAGTACTCACCCTAATTAGAATAAAGATTTATACTTAGGATAAATTTGGTACTCGAACTTTAAAATTTTATAACTTGAACTTTATGTTTACAAGGACTCACACTTAGTGATTTAATAATCCTTGCACATGCACTTCAAATTTTTCTCACATTTGGAACTTATGCATCATTCACACTTTAGAAAACTTAAAGTCTCATAGTATTTTAGTTGCTCACACTTTGGATTCATTAAAGAATCACACTTATGTTTTCTTTAATGTTTTCACTTTATCTTACTCACACTTCTCAAAGTACTAATTCACACTTCACATTTGTGAGGAATTATTAAAGGATTTTGTTAAGTTTGAATTTGAAATTTTCACATTCAAAGGAGCGAGAATTTTTAAGTGCGATAATTCAAAGGAACATATCTCACATATTCGAGTATTCAAAAATTTCACTTCATAAGTGCGAGGGTTTAGAGGTCACTCTCCAAGAATCTAAGGAATCAAAACTTATGCCAGAAAATAGAACCTAAAGTTCACACCTTAGACTTCATGGTCACAGGGAATCACACTTCGCAAACCTAAGAAAGAAAAAAGTTTAAGGAAATTCAAAGACACTTCAACATCTAAATAATAGTGAGGCAATTTGATCTAGAGGATCCTCACCAAGAAACACTAACATAATATCTTCTCGTAATCATTGCAGGTTGATTCCAAGGTGTGGATAAAAATTATCCGATTCGACAATATCTTGTTTGCAGGAAACGAAGCTCGAATGCAAAAGTTATGGCTCAATGAAATTTTCGAGCAATCGGTGAATTTTAAGACTACACGCATGTTGGTCGCGTGCATGCTCGCCAAATGGACAAATGGAAATGTAACACGTGGAAAATGTAGGTGATGGAGAAAATTTTGGGTTTGGAACGCCGGTCTTGGACACTGCATACGATAAGTTGACCTCGCTATTTCTTGGTGGGGCCCTCAACGAAGTTTAAAACACTCAATTATGGAGGGGTGTCTTGGCCTCCTTTCACTTCACATTATGTTGTAAAAATTCTCGTATATATTTTCATTACATATCCACTACATGAATCATGTGGGACTAATTTTTAGGGAAACTAAAATATACAACCAGCCACATATGCTAAATGCCACACATTTTTAATATATTTGCCAAATATTCTCTAGCCAAACTCAATGCATCACATGCTAAATCCCAATTGCCATGCATAAACCTTATCTCTCCCACCTCCTTTTATCCTTCCACGTACCAAATTCAACCAAACACCCAAAGTTAATGCAAAAACCTGTGAAGATCGGTCAATGGCTCTCATAGCCAACAATAGGCACCTAAAACAAGTCTTTTTAACCGCCCACTTAATCCATATGCAAGAAATGTGGGATAAATCCATGGGAGGCAGCATAGGGAGTGGGGATAGGGGATTTGAACCTCTATCCTCTTTGGTAAAACTTAAATGCCTTGACCACTACGCCAATGCCTTTGCAAACAATATAAAAGGGGCGTTCTGGTATTTAAAATACATTCTAGACTGTGTAAAATATTGTAATGCTCATAACTTGAGCTAGAGAGGGAATTTTGAGATGAAGTAAAAATCAACCTGCATTATTTTTAACAGAGCAAGATCTGTGAGAAGGTCATAATTTTGTAGAAATATTTGTAAATATTTATTTTCAAGATTTGAATAGATCAGTCCCATTCATCTCCGGACATAGAGACGTAGGCCACATGTAGTGCCCATGATTTACACACCCAATTACAGTAAAATAATAGGTAATTTTTGTTTTTGACTTACATTGCTCACTACACACAACACAACAAGGACTCCAAGAACATTATTGTGCAAGGATAGCTTCCTCCTTTTTCCAAATACGTAGAAACTTTAAGTTCATCCCACATATAATTTACTGTTTGACCATTTTAAGTTAGCTTCTTATTCTTTATAAAGTTTCCCATAACTTACACACTTATTTGGAGTAATTCAAATGCATATAAAGTGCTTAATTATCTTACTCACATGTTAAAAATCTTCTTCTCGAACATACATTCAATGTCTACCTGTTTACTCTTACCACTCAAGTGAATGTGACTTGGTGTCCATATGGCGATATTAGGATTTTACGGAGGTTTAAAATACAAGATAGCTTTTTATCACGAAACATTCCTCGATCACAGTATAGTTATTTTCCTACCATAGTTATTCTAAATCAATGACTTAATGACTTCCTTTTTATATTTATATATATCTTTTGTTTTCTCATAGTTTGATCACAACAATGCAATACATATTCTTTGAATCACATAAAGATATTTAATTGAGATATAAGGTCTCCAAGAGCGGCATTATTCGAACCTCAACTCTCGTTGTTTACTCTTATATGCTTTATTTTCTACGTCACGTTATGACCTAATTACTAGCATTGTCTTGCAAAAGGAGTTACGAAATGGTTTTCCTAACCTCTTGAAGACATACATGATTAGGAGACTTGAAGCTACACGTGAACCCTAAGTTAACATCCAAATCAACTGAGTTTTAGATTAATTCCAACTTCACCTAAGGATCTACCCATCAACTATAAATGAGGTTTAAGCGAGAGGAAAAATTTATGCTAAACCACCTTCACGAAAGGACCAAGGTGTTATGTTGAGAGAATACCAAGGTAACACATTTAGCTGGGAACTAAGGAGTTCATTAACAATAGTTTAAGACTTAGAACAACTAAGTCACAACCTCCACCTATGTTGTCTGGATCCAACAGGATCTCATTCGATGATGAAGAAAATTAATTTTAAATCTATCTTCGGATGACAAGGTAGTCCGCTAGGCTATGGAGGAGGAGTTAGCTCTACACACTCCATGAAAAGTTTGACTATGTCGCTCCTAATAGACAGGTTTAAGGCAATGTCACTAAACATACTGACTAAGACGATAAGCCCATTCTCGGGTTCTTGTTTACTCAAACTAGGAGGTTCCATCGAGTGCAGAGATTAAGTTCATCCTACGGTTTTCAATGTCGTCTACGGTAAGGAGTATCACACATGAAAACAAGTTATACTCCGATATTGGACAAGGGTAGAGTGTTTCGATTTAATTCTCTTTATTACATTTACCAAGTATGAAAGCACAAGATGACTCATTGATCATTTATTGAATATTGAATATGCACTACAAGATATTACTCCAAATTCATTTACTTTATATAAATATCAAACCTTTTTACCATGTGTACTATGAATCAAAATTGAACCTAAGATTAAATGCACATTTCCTAGATGTCCCTGAAAACCAACATCTCATACATAGCAACAAATTATCAAATACAACCTTTTGTAACATAGGACAACATTATACATCTATTCATTTAACAATGAACTATATAAATTACAATGATACTAAATGAATTACACATCACCTTTCATTCATCATTCTTTCATCTGTAAAACCACGTGAGCATGATATCAACGATAATTCACTGGCATGACATCCACCCTAACCTAACATAATTATCATTTTTCAGTTTCCCATTTACATATGATAATAATTACAATTTGCAATCGAAATAAAAAGGTTTAGAGACATGTATTCATTACATTTCATTTTACTTTCATTTTGTAACCCAGGAGAGAGAAAGAGAAGGGAAGAGAGAGAAAACACCATTTTGTCAAAAGTTCTAATGCACACAACAAGTTACACTATAGTGTTTTAAATAGTTATTTACATGTGTTAAAATTTTCTAGGGTGGTTTGAAAACCCTACGAGGGTCCGCATAACTTTCTATTTTTACATTTTCTCACTAGCTACAAAATGTTCAAAATGGGCTCGGAGGCTAAGAAACCACTTCCAAAATTTATCTTCGATGAGAACGCACACCACGATTAACTTTCTATGTGTCCCTAAATATACCAAGAGTTCATAAGCAACTGATGGAATTGGGAAAAAGTGAACGGTTTGCGTTTGGCGGCTAGTTTTCGGGGCTATTGGTCATAGTTGGCCCAGTGTAAAATGAACAAAAGTTAGCTCGAGGCTCGAAAAACCACGTCCAAAATTGACGTTTGATGGATGAGCATGCAACAAGAAACTTCCTACTAGTTCCCTATATAAGGAGAATTCATTAGAGTCGATGGGACGGAGAACTAGAAAACCATTTTCAAACGGTGACAAGTTTTTTGAGTGACAAGTCGAAATTGGTCCAGTTTGACCTTGTCAAACTATGACCGGAGGCCTACAAAATGGCTTTGCCAAACTATCCAGAAAAAGTGTTTTTACCCTAAACTGAATGTTCCATGCAATTGTCTAGTATAAACACTAGAGGTTTGCAAAGATGGGAAATAATTTCTCTATCCACAGTTTCAAATGGTGGTTCAAAACGAAAGCCAACTTTCTAGATTTAACAGTTTTCTACTACTATAAACTAGTGTAACAGGGCTCCTATAAGAGCGTCAAAAAGAACTCATATGTTCATTCAGGGGTCAATCCAAAGGTCAAGGTGACTCCACGCATACCAAGGTACACGAATGAAGCTTCACATCTCATTTTCAGAGTTACGAAGGGTACTTAATGAGTCTCTGAAAAATGTAAAAATTAACTATTTAAACAGGGAGAAGATCAACTTTATTAATGGGAAGTCAATTTCATCTTGTCGATAAAACAATATTGAAGCGATCTAGGTGGGTAGGAAGTTTTCTAAATCACCAAAGAAGAGGGTGGAAGTTCATGTTTTAATGCAACGAGTTATAATGACTTTGTGAGTTATGACATGACACTTCATTGTTTTGCAATGAGTTGATATAAACATTTAACGTATTAAAGTCCTAATATTTTAAAATTCTATTAAGTTGCAAAAGAGAACTAAAACACGAGAATTATGAGAGGTAAGGGAAGATGAACCATGCCTAGAAGGAATGAGAGTCGGTCAAACCCACGAGGCTTTAGTCCAACATCTCACTTGGGACACTTTGTCAACTAGTTCACGAGCCTCGATCTAACCTCCACAACATCACACAAACTTCCCAATCATTGAAGTTTTCCAACAGAATAACGTTAGTTTCTTGAAATTTTTTCGAACTTTTTAACAAGGCTCCATTCTTACAAATCCCGAAGTGATGATGTGAATGTATGAGGCTCTACACCTGCAAGTGTAGTTGCTTGAAAGTTTCTAAAGCCTTTTGGACAAATCCATTAAGTGCATATCCAGACTAGTTCACATGGAAGCCGGTTCTTGTAGCTGTGCATAAAGGAAAAAAAGGACACACCCAACCAAAATGGGTGTGCTTTAGCTTTCATTCAGTGAGAGAAAAAGCAAAATGATTCTAGTATATTTCTTCTCTCTTTGGTCATAAGCAACACAAATGGTCATCTTGCAAAATCTTCTATGCCTTTTGAATTTGTGAATTTAACATCCATAAGCAACTTGAATTGTAGATGTCACAAGTTCTACATATTAGTGTGCACTTATAATCCAATGTTGTCCATGATAAAACAAAATCTCTTTGGGGTATTTCGATAAATAGTTAATGACTACCAACGTCCATGACACCTTTTCATAAGACACTTAAATATCCATAGCTATAAAACTCATTTTGTGCAGATCTTGTAATCATGGCACTCCATGAGACCACATTTCTTTGAGGCATTCTATCAAACAACTCCCACGCCTTTTCCCCAAATCCATTTTGGCACAGGCTGGAGGTACGCTGGAAAATGTAAACTCATCAGGCTGGAGACCTATTTGTTGCATGGTGAAATGGTGTGACTGCCTTATGAGGGGACCCATGTTTTTTATGTATGTATGCAATAATCACATTCCTGAGAAAGCTGTTTTGTTCTTTCATTTGGTCAAACATTGTAACCACGTCTACCAGCACATTTGCAACTACAATATCTGACAAACCCCTCTATATTTTATGCTTTGATAGTAGTCAAGTCTGGGGTTTTTTTTTTTTTAATGGCAACCACCGGATCATATATTCAAGAAATTAGAGAGGTTAAAAAGTCATAATGACGATTGTGCAGTGGTAAATTGCAAGCTCTAACATCTTCTTACATGGTGACCACATGTTTTCTAAGATAAAACCAGCAAGGGATGTGGAGAAATATACATTCAAAGCTCCAAAGCTTTATTCATGGCTTAATAATGCCATGAACGTGGAAGGCTCGAGCTCTCATAGAAATAATCGCCGCCATAAAACCACCATGAAGCCAAAAACCAACAAAGATCTACAGGAATGAAAAAATCAAGTAAGTGTGTGGCCAGGAGGGTAAGGCATCCAATCTACTCTGCGCACTCAACTCCATGAAAAGTGTTTCCTTCCCCCAACGCATGGGTTAAAACCAAGGCGTGAATAAAATATTGAAGGCAACAGGTCATAATTAATTAGAAGAGCTAGAATGGAAAAACAAGGACAAAAGGTGGCCACCTCCCAACTTGGATTAAGACCAAGCAAGGGTCAACACGTCTTCTCCTTACACAAAAGAAATTAATGGAAAATCAGGTTCCCATCCTCCAACGCACTTCCACAACTGACCAAAATTAAATAAAACTAAAGTGTGTAGCTTACAAGGAAAAAAAGATGGTGGGATGTCAACAAAAGTGGCCAACATGGGTGAAAGCCTCCAAATTTCTCATTAATTTAGATATATATATATATATATATATATATATATATATATATATAAAATACGAGAGGAGACTTGGTCGGCTTAGGTGGTAGTAATATTATTTCACCTTTAAAATGACAAATAAAATGAGTATGCAAGCAAGCCTGGTCGACCAAGGAGGGACTAGAGAGGAGTTTTGAAAACGAACGCAAGACAAGGACCAACCACAGCATCGCAACAGGATACCCTCCTCTTGTGTGAATCGAGGCTCGATCCGTGAAGCGACCAATCCAAACAATAAAATCACTTATTGATAATTAACAATAAAGTTGATAACAAATCGATGATCAGATAAAGAAGTTATCATCGATCGATAATTAAAATAATAATATTATTACTATTTATATTACTATTATTATTACGACTTAATACTACTTATTAATCACATTGACAAGGATCAACATACAAGCTTGACCAAAACAATAATAGCAAGAATCAACAATTCAAAAGGAATAATTATTATTATGTAGATGTTCCCTCTAGCCGGTCACAGCCCTAACAACAACATCAAGTCATCATTCAAACCACCTATCGAATTCGAGAAAGATATTTTTCCTTAACAGGGTAATTGAAAAGGTGAAGCCAACAAGGATCAGCAGGAGCACAACAACGTTAAATGCTTAGCAACATGGTCGTCAAAGAAGAAAAAGAAGGATGAGGGATGAGGCATTACATTCTCCTCCCCTTAAGAAAGCATCGTCCTCGATGCGACATACAATGAAGAAGGAGAAATGGTAACCAACAAGGAATGAATATGGGAAAAGGTACACTCTATGGTTAAGATTTCAGACATAAAATCATGGCCACGGGGTGGCCCTAGGAACATCAGGTAGAAATTTTAACTTTCAAGGTTCTGTGAAGATTGGTAGTTCCATTTTACCCTATTACTTAGTTAGCATTTTCCTTTACAATATTTCTTATCTCAAGATTATAATATTCATTATTTAGAATTTTTTTTCAGTTTATTAAGTTTGTGGGTGCCCAACAATAACTATCATCAAGATGTCACACAATACTTAACACAACACAAACAACCCATGAGACATCTTGCTACCTACTTTCATGATTGTATCATATCACAGGGTCTTTTAATTCCTCCATGGAATGACAACAAGTAGACCACATAGCACGGAATTTCCCACAATTATGTCATAAACAAAGATCCAACACACACATATGACTGACAAACCGGGTCAACACATTGATACATATACAATGGGTATCACATGACCCAAAACAATCCATGACTGTAACAACATAGTTCCAATCCAATATCTAATAGTCCATACCAACCAGGAGAAGAGTCAAACCTCAAACATAACAAAGTGTCAAAAAGACTCACAAGGGTACACATAACTCACTATACCAACTCCACACATCTCAAAATATCAAGAAATAACTCCATATATCTCCTGGAGCATCATAAAACAACTCCATACACCTCCCCAAAGCATCACCAAATAATCTCCATATACCTCCCCAAGAGAAAGAATCATAGTGCCAAAACCAAGTCGGGTCACTCAACCATAGAGCCCCATCAAGAATATCAGGTCACTCAACCATAGAGTTCCATAAAGAATAACAGGTCACTCAACCATAGAGGCCCATCTCCTTTCTCCTTTTAATGAGGTCGGGTCACCCTATTACCTTGGGCACATAGGGCCCCGTCACCCCAACCCAAGTGACATAATAACTCGTGGTTCAACAACCCGCTAGTTATCTATAACTCCTTGGGGCGTACCCCCATACGATGAAGTGGGTCCATAGGTTCAACCACCCATGGTTAATCCCATGACCCTATTTCAACACATTATGACATTAGAACTAGCATAACAATCCATTCAAATGCCAAGTGGCAAAATCAAAAGCCTTGGGATAGGCTACAAAACTTTTAAATATGAAAAGAAAGTTTTAAAACTAAGAAAAACAAATGGCTAATTAGCCATGGTTAGTGCAAAATCCAAATGTTAATGCAACACTCAAATAAATTCCCAAAATATAAGAACATGTCAAACAAGAAAAATAGTTGGTTCTAGCTAAAAGAGATAAGGATTAATTTACGAATAAAATACGTATTGAGAAAATAACACATTACAATCACTATGTGGCCTCATACCACCACCAAAGGGGTACTCATCGAGTTGTTGGCACTCGGACATCGAGCCTCAGCTCGTAGAAATATACATGTAACTAGAAATGAGTACATTAAATAATGTAACCGTCATCATCTCTGCCTGAATCATTCCTCCATACTCCCACAAGAATCAACATAGTCAAAATTACATAGGATTATTCAATGAACAATCCAATAGGAAAGAGCATGGGACACAAGTTTGCATAAGTTGAGCCTAAGGTGGTGTGCACCCACAATATACTGAGCAAGCTCAAAGTATACTAAATAGATAGAAGTGGGTTTTCAATCTATATAAGACTCCACTTCCTCACTCGTACTCGGCTCAAGATTATGAAAACCTAGTCCACACCTCCTCTCTCCACACATACACTCTTGACAATTTTCTCCCCTTAGGGTCATCTAGTGTAAGGTTCACAACATACACATAATACATCACTATCACAATGGTGATTCACACAATGTAACCATAACGTCTTACGCATGGTATTTATATATAGGGTATAACACAATCACTACTTTCATGGGTTACGATACATCACATTACCACATTCTGCAACCGGAGTGCAATCACTATACCATAGGGATCATACGCTCACCATATGCCCCTAAATCATGACGTAAATCATTACATATTACACAAATCATAAGTATGACGAACACAATGTCTAACATTACAACATATAGTCAATTGCAATACAACACGACGATGCACACAACTAATCACAATATGGTGATGACATCATGATGAAATGTGATTCACTTTACATCAATTTTGTCATGCAACACATCAATACACCTTCACATCACATAAATCCAACATGTTTTAACCCTCTGCAATCCTCAATAACATTCCGTTCACAAACAACAAGGTGGTACATCACACACGGATTCCTCATTGGATCCACAAAATAGAGAGTGAATACTCTCATCACAAGCACATCAATATGATAACAAATACGCACTAAGTGACATGCACCACATGTGCTTCCATAAGGTCACAATTATGACATAGTTCACATAACAACATATATCACATTACTCTTCCAATATCCACCACCATCATGTAGAATCATCACAACTCCAATCCATCCCAGAGGTTCGAGAGCATGAACCTCTGCTCTGATACCATATGTAGTGCCCACGATTTACACACCCAATTACAATAGTAAAATAACAGGTAATTTTTTTTTTTTGACTTACATTGCTCACTACACACAACACAACAAGGACTCCAAGAACATTATTGTGCAAGGATAGCTTCCTCCTTTTTCCAACTACAGAAACTTTAAGTTCATCCCACATATAATTTACAGTTCGACCATTTTAAGTTAGCTTCTTATTCTTTACAAAGTTTCCCATAACTTACACACTTATTTGGCATAATTCAAATGCATATAAAGTACTTAATTATCTTACTCGCATGTTAAAAATCTTCTTCTCGAACATACATTCAATGTCTACCTTTTTACTCTTACCACTCAAGTGAATGTGACTTGGTGTCCATATGGCGATATTAGGATTTTATGGAGGTTTAAAATACAAGATAGCTTTTTATCATGAAACATTCCTCGATCACGGTACAATTATTTTCCTACCATAGTTATTCTAAATCAATGACTTAATGACTTCCTTTTTATATTTATATATATCTTTTGTTTTCTCGTAGTTTGATCACAACAATGCAATACATATTCTTTGAATCACATAAAGATATTTAATTGAGATATAAGGTCTCCAAGAGTGGCATTATTCCGAACCTCAACTCTCATTTTTACTCTTATATGCTTTATTTTCTACGTCACGTTATGACCTAATTACTAGCATTGTCTTGCAAAAGGAGTTACGAAATGGTTTTCCTAACCTCTTGAAGACATACATGATTAGGAGACTTGAAGCTACACGTGAACCCTAAGTTAACATCCAAATCAACTGAGTTTTAGATTTATTCTAACTTCACCTAAGGGTCTACCCATCAACTATAAATGAGGTTTAAGCGAGAGAACAAATTTATGCTAAACCACCTTCACGAAAGGACCAAGGTGTTATGTTGAGAGAATACCAAGGTAACACATTTAGCTGAGTAGGAACTAAGGAGTTCAGTAACAATAGTTTAAGACTTAGAGCAACTAAGTCACAACCTCCACCTATGTCGTCTGGATCCAACAGGGATCTCATTCGATGAAGAAAATTAATTTTAAATCTATCTTCGGATGACAAGGTAGTCCACTAGGCTACGGAGGAGGAGTTAGCTCTACACACTCCATGAAAAGTTTGACTGTGTCACTCCTAACAAGATAGGTTTAAGGAAATGTCACTAAACATACTGACTAAGATGATAAGCCCATTCTCGGGTTCTTGTTTACTCAAACTAGGAGGTTCCATCGAGTGCAGAGATTAAGTTCATCCTACGGTTTTCAATGTCATCTACGGTAAGGAGTATCACACATGAAAACAGGTTATACTCGATATTGGACAAGGGTAGAGTGTTTCGATTTAATTCTCTTTATGACATTTACCAAGTATGAAAGCACAAGATGACTCATTGATCATTTATTGAATATTGAATATGCACTACAAGATATTACTCCAAATTCATTTACTTTATATAAATATCAAACCTTTTTACCATGTGTACTATGAATCAAAATTGAACCTAAGATTAAATGCACATTTCCTAGATGTCCCTGAAAACCAGCATCTCATACATAGCAAAAATTATCAAATACAACCTTTTTGTAAATAGGACAACATTATACATCTATTCATTTAACAATGAACTATATAAATTACAATGATACTAAATGAATTACACTTTGCCTTTTCATCGTCATTCTTTCATCCTGTAAAACCACGTGAGCATGATATCGGCGATAATTCGTTGGCATGGCATCCACCCTAACCTAACATAATTATCATTTTTAGTTTCCCATTTACATATGATAATAATTACAATTTGCAATGAAATAAAAAGGTTTAGAGACATGTATTCATTACATTTCATTTTATTTCATTTTGTAACCCAGGAGAGAGAAAGAGAAGGGAAGAGAGAGAAAACACCATTTTGCCAAAAGTTCTAATGCACACAACAAGTTACACTATAGTGTTTTAAATAGTTATTTGCATGTGTTAAAAGTTTCCAGGGTGGTTTGACAACCCTACGAGGGTCCCACAACTTTCTATTTTTACATTTTCTCACTAGCTACAAAACATTCAAAATGGGCTCGGAGGCTAAGAAACCACTTCTAGAATTTATCTTCCGATGAGAACGCACACCACGATTAACTTTCTACATGTGTCCCCAAATATACCAAGAGTTCTAAGAAACTGATGAAATTGGGAAAAAGTGAACGGTTTGCATTTGGCGGCTAGTTTTCTAGAGGCTACTGGTCATAGTTGGCCCAGTGCAAAATGAACAAAAGTTAGCTCGAGGCTCAGAAAACCATGTCCAAAACTAACGTTCGATGGATGAGCACGCAACAAGACACTTCCTACTAGTTCCCCTATATAAGGAGAATTCATCAGAGTCGATGGGACTAAGAACTAGAAAACCATTTTCAAACGGCGACAAGTTTTTTGGAGTGACAAGTGAAATTGGTCCAGTTTGACCTCGTCAAACTATGTGATCGGAGGCCTACAAAATGGCTTTGCCAAACTATCCAGAAAATTTTTTTTCCCTAAACTGAATGTTCCATGCAATTTTCTAGTATAAACACTAGAGGTTTGCGAAGACGGGAAATAATTTCTCTATCCAGGTTTCAAATGGCGGTTCAAAACGAAAGCCAACTTTCTAGATTTAACAATTTTTTTACTACTATAAAACAGTGTAATAAGGCTCCTATAAGAGCGTCAAAAAGAACTCATATGTTCATTTGGGGTCAATCCAAAGGTCAAGGTGACTCCATGCATACCAAGGTACACGAATGAAGCTTCACATCTGTTTTAGAGTTACGAAGGGTACTTAATGAGTCTCCAAAAAATGCAAAAATTAACTATTTAAACAGGGAGAAGATCAACTTTATTAATGGGAAGTCAATTTTGTCTTGTCGATAAAACAATATTGAAGTGATCCAGGTGGGTAGGAAGTTTTCTAAATCACCATAAAAGCAGGGTGGAAGTTCATGTTTTAATGCAACGAGTTATAATGACTTCGTGAGTTACGACATGACACTTCATTGTTTTGCAACGAGTTGATATAAACATTTAACGGTATTAAAGTCCTAATATTTTAAAATTCTATTAAGTTGCAAAAGAGAACTAAAACACGAGAATTATGAGAGGTAAGGGAAGATGAACCATGCCGGACGGAAGGCGGAGTCGGTCGAACCCGCAAGCTTTCGGTCCAACATCTTGCTTGGGCACTTCGTCAACCAGTTCACGAGCCTCGATCTAACCTCCACAACATCACACAAACTTCCCGATCATTCAAAGTTTTCCAACAGAATACGTTGCCCATCCTGTTTTGAAATTTTTTAGGGCTGCACAAGGCTCCATTCTTGCACACAAAGCCGAGAGAGTATAAAGCAAAGGATAGGAGGCTCTACACCTGCGAGTGTAGTTGCTTGAAAGTTTCTAAAGCCTTTTGGACAAATCCATTAAGTGCATATCCAGACTAGTTCACATGGAAGCCGGTTCTTGTAACTGTGCATAAAAGGAAAAAAAGACACACCCAACCAAAATGGGTGTGCTTTAGCTTTCATTTAGCGAGAGCAAAAGCAAAATGATTCTGGTATATTTCTTCTCTCTTTGGTCACTAAGCAACACAAATGGTCATCTTGCAAAATAATATCTATGCCTTTTGGGTTTGTGAATTTAACAAGACAGAAGCACTGAATTACAGATGTCACAAGTTTTGCATATTAGTGTGCACTTATAATCCAATGTTGATAAGTAAAACAACACACACTTTGATCGATTTCGATACAAATAGACTACCAACATCCATGGCACCTTGTTTATAAGACACTTAAATATCCACAGCTATAAAACTCATTTTTGTGCAAATCCTGCAATCATGGCACTCCATGAGACCACATTTCTTTGAGGCATTCTATCAAACATCTCCCACACCTTTTCCCCAAATCCATTTTGGCACAATTTGGAGGTATTTGGCAAATGTAAACTCATCGGGATGGAGACTGTATTTGTTGCATGGTGAAACAATGTGACCGCGCCTTATGAGGGGACCACCACATTTTTGTACACTGCAATAATCGCATTCCCTGAGAAGCTATTTCATTTTTTCATTTGGTCAAACATTGTAACCACGTCTACCAGTGTATTTGCAACTACAATATCTGACAAACCCCTCTATCTTTTATGCTTTGATAGTAGTCCGTAGGTTTGGGGCTCATTTTTCTTTTTTAATGGCAACCACCCAGATCATATATTCAAAAATCAGAGGTTAAAAAGTCATAATGATGATTATGCAGGGTAAATTGCAAGCTCTAACATCTTCTTACATGGCGGCCACATGTTTTCTAGCCAGAAAACCAACAAGGGATGTGGAGAAATATACATTCAAAGCTCCAAAGCTTTATTCATGGCTTAATAATGCAAAAAGAACAGCAAACCAGGAGGCTCGAGCCAGCTCATAGAAATAACTGGCCGCCATAAAACCACTGGAAGCCAAAAAAACCAACGAAGATCTACAGGAATGCAACAAACCAAGTAAGTGTGTGGCCAGGAGGGTAAGGCATCCAATCTACTCTGCACACTCAACTCCATGAAAAGTGTTTCCTTCCCCCAACGCATGGGTTAAAACCAAGGCGTGAATAAAATATTGAAGGCAGCAGGTCATAATTAATTAGAAGAGCTAGAATGGAAAAGAAACAAGGACAAAAAGGTGGCCACCTCCCAACTTGGATTAAGACCAAGCAAGGGTTAACACGTCTCCTCCTTACACAAAAGAAATTAATGGAAAATGAGATTCCCATCCTCCAACGCACTTCCACAACCGACTGAATTAAATAAAACTAAAACTAAAGGAAAACAAAGTGGTGGGATGCTCAGTCAAGGAAAACACATGGGATGGTCCAAATTTGTCATGAATTTATATATATATATATATATATATATATGAAAGCCTAAATTTCTCATTAATATATATATATATATATATATATATATATAATATGAGAGGAGACTTGGTCGGCAGGTGGTAGTAATATTATTTCACCTTTAAAACGACAAATAAAATGAGTACGCAAGCAAGCCTGGTCGACCAAGGAGGGACTAGAGAGGATTTTGAAAAACGAACGCAAGACAAGGACCAACCACACGCGCATCGCAACAGATACCCTCCTCTTGTGTGAATCGAGGCTCGATCCACGAAGCGACCAATCCAAACAATAAAATCGCTTATCGATAATTAACAATAAAGTTGATAACAAATCAATGATCAGATAAGAAGTTATCATCGATCGATAATTAAAATAATAATATTATTACTATTTATATTACTATTATTATTACGACTTAATACTACTTATTAATCACATTGACAAGGATCAACATACAAGCTTGACCAAAATAATAATAACAAGAATTGAAAATTCAAAAGGAATAATTATTATTATGTAGATGTTCCCTAAAAGAATCACACCCTAACAACAACAAAGCTATCATTCAAAAATATCAATTTTGAAAGAGATTTTTCCTTAATAGGGTAATTGAAAAGGCGAAGCCAACAAGGATCAAAGCAGGAGCACAACAACGTTAAATGCTTAGCAACATGGTCGTCGAAGAAGAAAAAGAAGGACAAGGGACGGGTATTACACCACAAGTGCCAAACTCCATTATCATGTCCTATGTCAATATGCTAGTGAAATTATATGTTATTTCTCTATTTTTTCATAGTACTTACAGAGTTTTAATTATTTACTAAAATTACAAAAATATCATAATATCGAAAATTTCATTAAAAATCGTTAAAAGCAATTTTTTGAGTTGGATTGTGCAAGTTTGCTTTGGGGTTTTAGATCATTGGAGACACACGATAGTTGACATTTTGTTTCTAGATTTCCCCCAATTTCCCCTTGAAAATCCTTCCCAATTGCCAATTTAATTACAGCCACAATTCACAAAAAATTGAATATAATAGCTAAGGACCTTAGAATCAGAAATAAACATGATATTTTAATGCTTCAAGAAACTAAAATGAGCATGGATAGATTTAAAGAGGTGAGCAGGATTATTTGGAAAGAAGGTTGTTGGGATGGAAGTAGCTCCTCCTGGAGGTATAGTTACTATGTGGAATCCTAAATTAGTGAAGGGTGAAGTGATTCTCACTTCCCCAGGGCATGTGGTTATAAGTTTTACTGAGATTGAGTCAAAGAAAACTTGGTATGTATCAAATATATATGCCCCAAATAAGACTTGTGAAAGAAGGAAATTATGGGAGGATCTGTCTAAATTCAGACAAAATTTCAAGGAAAAGATTGGATCATTGGTGGGGATTTCAACACCCCCCTCTCCCCTGGAGAGAAGAAGGGTGGCTTCATTTCTTTTTCGATAGCATGGAAGATTTAGTTGAATTTTTAGCCAGAAATGATTTGTTTGACTTGGAGTTGGAGGGTCCAAAATATACTTGGGTGAATAGAAGGATGGGGTCTAAGCTCATTCAAATTAGACTAGACAGATTTGTGGTTAGCCATTTGTGCATGATCAATCAACTTTATTCTCTAAAAACCTCCTCCAGAATCAGTTCGGATCATAATCCTTTACTCCTAAATTTGGGGATGAATCATCCCAAGAAAGCAAGACCTTTCAGGTTTGAAAAGATGTGGTTGGATCATCTGGATATTTTCAATAGAATTCAGGAATGGTGGGGTATCCAAGTTCATGGTGTGGCTAGTTTTAGATTGAGTTTTAAACTGAAGAATGTTAAAAGTAATCTCAAAAGATGGAATAAGGAAACCTTTGGGAATATTTTCCAAGAAAAATTAGAATTTCGAGGATTTAAGAACTATTGAGGAACTAATGGAGGATGATGGCCTTAACCTTGTTCTCAAAGATCAGGAACATAAATTGTTGATTGAATATCATGATATTTTGGCTAAGGAAGAGGTTTACTAGAGACAAAAATCAAGGGTGAAATGGCTCAAGGAGGGCGATAGGAATACTAAATTTTTCCACTTCACAACTACTTCAAAAGCCAACCTCCTGAAGATTAATGAAATCATAAGAGAGAATGGGGTGATCTATTTGGAGAGTAAGGAAATCAATGATACAATAATAAATTACTTCAAGGAGCTCTTCCATGTGGGGCAGGCTATGGAGGAGAATGCTCAGAATAAATTTCTTGATATTTTTCAGAATGTGATTTCCCCTCTTGAAAACAGAGATCTCTTAAAGATACCCACAGAGGAGGAAATTTGATTTGTTGTCTTTGATATGGAACTAGATAAATCTCCTAGTCCTGATGGTTTCCATGCTTTTTCTTTCAAAAATTATGGGAGGTGATCAAGCAAGAGGTTATTGAGGTAAATGAATAAAACTTTCTTGGTCCTCATTCCTAAAGTAGCTAGAGCCAAAGAAGTTAAGGACTTTAGACCAATAAGTCTCTGTAATACTAGTTATAAACTGATTACCAAAATCATTGTTGGCAGGATCAGAAATGTTTTGGCCAATTTCATCTCAGCTAATCAAGGAGATTTTGTTCGGGAAGGAAAATTATGGATAATATCATTGTGATCCAAGAAGCTATTCATTCTATTGAAAACTCGGGAAGATCTGCTATGTTTTTCAAGTTGGATATGCATAAAGCATATGATAGGATTTCTTGGTCCTTCCTTGAGCCATTTTGATCAAGGTGGGATTCAATATCTCCTTTTTAACATGATCATGACATGTATCTCCACAGCTAGCTTTTCGGTTCTGGTGAATGGAAAACCGGAAGGTTTCTTCCAAGTGGGCCGAGGTTTGAGACAAGGAGACCCTCTCTCACCCTTTCTTTATGTTATTGTGGCTGAGTCTTTAAGTAGGATTTTTCAACAAGATTTTTCTTCTAATAGTATTTAGGGTATTAAAATCTCTAATGGCCTTCAAATTTTTTTCTTAATCAGTTTTTTGATGATAATTTCCTGTTGGGTAAAGCATCTATCCAGAAGCCTCTAACTTTAAGGTTGTTCTAAATGACTATGAATTGGTCTCTGGGACAGTTGGTTAATTTTCATAAAAGTGTTATTTTTTTCATTAATGTGGAGCATCTAATCCAAGTCAGATTATCTCACATTTTGGGGTGTCAGATTAAGCAATTTCCTAACTCCTATTTGGGAATGCCCCTTGTCCAAAAAAATCCGATGTATCTATCTAGAATACCCTGTTGGAGAGAGTGAACAGAAAATTGTCTTCTTGGAAGGGTATCCTTCTCTCTCAGGCAGGTAAGATTTAATTACTTCAAAGTTCCCTTCAAGGAATTCCTATTTATGTCATGTCCCTCTTTAAGCTTCCTTCCAAAATCATTGGGTCCCTGGAAAAATTCAAAAATATTCCTATGGGCGGGAGTAGAGGATAAGTTCAAGTTTCCACTTGTGGCTTGGGAAAAAGTTACTAAACCCAAATTATGTGGTGGCCTAGGATTAAAAACATCAATCTCATGAATGAGGCACTGATAGCTAAAGCTGGTTGGAGGATTGTTAGAGAAGAGGGTCTTTGGGTGGACATCATCAAGAAGAAATACTTGCGGAATATAGGCAGATTGGACTCCTTTTTCAACCAAAATGATTTTCCTAGAGGATCCTTATTCTGGAATTCCTTTGTGGCTTCTAAGGACATACTGAACAAGGGTTCAATATGGGAGATTGGAAAAGGTAACAAAATCAATTTCTGGAATGATAGTTGGCTTGAAGATTATCCTTTGGCTAGCATGGAGTCTTGGAAAATGGTAGCACAACACTATGAAGATAGGGGAAAAATTTGGATACGAGACTATTGGATTCAGGAGAGGGAGCCATCAGCTGGGAGGTCATTGTCCCCCTTCGATTATAATGGGGACCTCCATCCTTTTTGGAAGCTCAACAATAAATTTATGAATTTATAGATACCTAATTTATAAAATAAGGAAGATTTCATTAAATAGAAAGAGGAAGAATCTGGGAATTATTCGGTTAAATAAACATATAGACTAAATTTTAAAGATTCTATTCAAAAAGAGTATTGGGGTAGAATGGGTGAAGGATCTTACTCCTAAAGTAAATATCTTCTATTAGTTGGTGGTCCAAAATAGGATCCTTACGGTGGATAATCTCAAGAAACGTGGTATGAATCTCCCTAACAGATGTTCGTTATGTAGGAAAGAGGAGGAAAATGTCAATCATTTTCTCCTTCATTGCCCCTTCTCTCAAAAGGTTTTTATGACTATCTAGGAACTGTTCAAATTTCAATGGATCATGCCAAAGACTATTGAGGATTTTTGCATACAATGGGAGAGCCCCTTCAAGTTCCCCATTTTGGTGATGGCTTGGAAAATTTCCTCCCACATCTCTTTTGGGGTTTATGGAAAGCTAGGAATGACTGTATCTTTCGTGACAGAAGGCTAATCTCAAGAAAGTATAAAGTAGAGTCATAACGACCATCAAATAAAATACCAAACTATTTAAAGGTAAGGCAAAAAAACCCTGTCTAAGATGGGAGGAAGAAGTTCTTAAAAATTTCCCTCAATCCGGTGGAGATCAAAAGACCAAGAATTCACACCAGATGGACTAGGCCAAAGAACAATGTGGTTAAGCTAAATTTTGATGGTGTGTCAAAAGGGAATCTAGGTCTTCTGGGGGGGAGGGATCATTAGAAGCAGTGATGGTGATTGGCTATATGCCTATGCTGGTCCTGTTAGGGAGACAAACTAACAATATGGCGGAGGCTAGAGCTCTTCTATGGGGTGTCAACTTGGCTAAGGATAGAGGGATCAAAAATATCTAGATTGAGGGGGATTCCCTCATTATTTTTAATGATCTTAACAATAATAACACTATTAATTGGACCTTAAGAAATGTTCTTAGTGATGTCATGGAAATTTTAAAAGTTTTTGACAAGGTTTCAATTAATCATACCTGTGCCAAGGTAATACATGTGCGGATAAGTTGGAAAATTTTGGCGTACAACACCATGATTACAAAATATGGAGTAAAGGTGATGATTTTCCCTTAACAATTAATGAAGCAATTGGTAGAGATAGACTACACTAAAATTGATGATTCTTGCATGAGTGAGCATTGGTGTCACTTGAACTGAGACAATTTACTTAAGGGGAGCAGTTTCAATTTATGTCTTGATGTTTCAAAAAAATTGAGCATTAGAAGTGTGAGCGGGTGTGATAGGTTTTGCATTGTGAATATGGGTGGTGACAGAATTAGGGTCAAGCCAGCGAGTCAGGGTATCGAGGCTTTCAATCGACCTTTGTGGAAAAAGCTCAGGATTGGGGTTTTCACAATTTTATCTCTAAATTACATGGTTACGATCCTTTATTGTCGAAGGATTTTGGTATGGCTTGGAATGAGGGAAATTTTATGGTGAGAGGTATGGAAATTGAAGTCATAGAGAGCACCATTTCTCAAGCTATAGAGATGCAAATGGAAGGGCTCAAGATTTTTAAAGACAGAACCCGCAAGGAGCACGAAATTGAGACATTTTTTGTGGGTAAGGAAAGGTGTTCTTTTTTCACTGATGGCATTGCTAGATCTTGTATTCTAGGCATTTGGAAGGAGGTGTGTCTCCAAATTATGAAGTAAATTACTTTGGAGGGAAAATATCGTAAAATTTACACACATCATCTATCTTTCCTTAACATGTTTAGACATAAAATCATGGTGAGCATTTTGTTTTTCCTTTTCATGTCGTTGACTACTTCTTTGAAGGCTTTCTAGAATGACAAGGCAGAGACACCTCTCCATGAAGGGCTCATCCTTATGATGTATGAGAATGGGAAACCCATCCCTACCATTTCCCTGAAAGATAAGGAAGAGGAGGACATCACCCTGGCGGAGTGCCTCACCAAGATGAGGGCCGGTAAAATGTCTATGTATAGGAATGCTACAGAGGATGAAGGACTGGATAAAGGGGTGGAAGGAAGAGGTGAAGCTAGCACTTCCAAGAACAAGGGTATAGATGGTGGTGATAAGGATCTTGAGGGGTTGATCAAAAAGGTTTAGTATTTGGATAGGGTTATACAGGCTATGGAGGAGACAAATGTTGGCTATCGGGAAACCATGATGGAAGTCATTTGAGCTTCCAAACAAATATGTTTATCCAGGTGAATTCAAGAGAAGATTATTGTGCTAGAGAAATAGGTCAAAGATTTGAGTGACAAGATGGACGTGATGGAGGAGGGCACAAAAAGAGAAAGTTCAATTTGTGTATCAGTAAAAGACTCGAGGAAGATTTGGAAGAAGATATGACTGAGATGAGAAAAGAGGAGGAACTCAACAAAGATAGTCCTGTTGACAACAGGGAAGTTTCCCCTAAAATTTAAATGATCTTCTGGTCTTGGACTATTGGTGGGATTTTTGCAAACTATCTCAACCTGGTTTTTTTTGTTTGTTTCATTTAGTGCCTCTGGTTTTTTGCTCATGGTTTGACTTTTCATTGTAAGAGTTAAGCTTGTTTAACTCCGTGTCGACCTTCTGTCTATTTTTGTTGGTTGTTTTCTACTCCTTTTTGTTGTTTCCTCATTTTTAAGGCCCTTGGGAGCCGATCCCTCATTTCACAACAAAGCAAAGGAAATATCACAAATCCTGATGAATTTTCCAAGTGAGACCCATTAAACTTAGGAAAAATAAGGGAGACATATATTTACACTCTTAAAGCTAGTTAATGACTATACACATGCAATCATCTTAACATATATTCCGATAATTGAGTTACATAGAAAAAACCTTCATCGTAAAAATTGTGTCGTCTTCATGGTTGGTAGTTCGTTTGTAAATTCCCTCCAATTTTTCCCTTAAGAGTTTCCCGACCTTTTTTCTTCTTACCATGACCTTCCTCCTTAGAACCTCCCCCTTCTAAAACCATCCTTATCTTTTATATATTGCCTTATCATCTTAGGGTTTTAGAGTATATTCCTCGGATCTCCAACAAACTATCACTACCATGAACTCTGCTTGGGGTTGCCAACTTTGCTTACACCACCACCATGTCACTCATATGTCATCACTACATAGAAAACCAATTTTTTTCCATGTCACGTCACATTTAATATCAAAATTTCCACATGTATATAAGCATGACTTGGATTTTTTTGAAAAATGTGGGCCTTTAATCACCCTCAGAAAAATGTTCCACATAAATAGTTGATATTTATTTAAACCTCACATGTACTTGTAAATCGAATGGGATATGGTATTAATAGTGAAATGATGTCCTTGGCCACATCAACGCCAATGCCATGCCTATTTAAGTGGTTCACCAGTCCTTCCATTCATCACCTATATTTTTTAGAGTCTCTACTTTCTACTTTTCGATCAACCATCTTGTTTCCATGTCTTCTTCACCTCTAGATTTGAATCTTCCTCTGGAGAGCTCACCCAGTTGGGTGAGTGTTTCCAATGAATAGGCAAATGAGGCCCTTCATTCATCATCTTTTAGCATAACAAGTATATACAAGGCTAGGGTTCCTCCCTAATGTTTCCTTCCCAGAGGACATGCTTTCATCTTTCTTGCAACACCTCTCAAAATTGTGCCCTTCATTCCCTATTTTTCAAGTGCTTCATTTCCACCTAGTTCACCCGAGAATATACACTGTGGACAAAAAAAAATTGAAATCCATTGGCTTTTCTACGCCCTTTCATTACATGGTGATCACATGTGTTTTGAACAAGGATTATTACCAACCCCTCAATTTGACCACGGAAATCACAATGCCCAAGCCTTCTTCTTACTCAACATGGGAAGAACAACTCCCAAATACACTAGAGAATGAAACAAAGAGGTGTCGATGGCCTTAGAGGTTGCTTCCTCATGAGGTATGGTCCATGATAGGCACCCAAGCTTTTCCTCTCAAGAAGAGAAGAACCATGAGAGAGGGTTCTTCTAGCAGAATTCCTCATTTCCCCATATCTCGGCTCTCCTCAGGTATAAGAACCAAAGCATATATAAAAGGGGATGTTCCCTTTTTGAGTGGGTAAACTCACCTGAAAGGAGAATGGAGTTCACCCAATTGCTGAATGGGCCACGGTTAGGGACTTAGGAACTGCTGGAGATGGGTATGTCTTGGGGTTTGGTGACTGATGTCCAATTTGTGTTTGGTGCGGTGGCTCATGATGATTTCATTCAGTGCATGGATGACCTACTAAAACATATTCCAAGTGTCCCTAGGTGAAGATGTGCATGCAAAGGAGTGATGTTTATGTTTTTCCTTTTATAAATCCATCCATGTATAAGTATGTGTATACGTTTTTTCAAGGGCAGGCCCCTAAAATAGAACCCCATTTTGTTCACTAGTAATTGTTTCTCTGAGTTTCCTTTCTATTTTTCTTTTAAAATGTATGATGTGTGCAAATATTATTTCTTTAAAATCATTCAAGCATATCTTGCATTTCCTTTTTTTTTTCTTGCAACAAGAACACCCTCAAAGTAACATTCTCCACATTGTGGTTGCAATCTTCATATATCACACATAACTGCACAAAATCATGGGAGAAAGAAGTGGGCCTTTTTCACCTTGTTTTCCCTTAGAAGTTGGGAAAAACTACATTTCTTTATTCCTTTCTTCCTTCAATCGGATGGTCGGGTCTGGAATAAAAATCACGAATGTGCATCACAACCAAACAACAACAAATGGGCCCGAGCTTCGAAATTTTATTTACTTTATAATTCAAGTAAGGATATTTTCTGGATGTCAAGGAGAAAGTGATTTTTGAACATTCTGGTAGGGCCCAAAAATAGATAACACCCATCCGCTTTTACTATGGAAGATATAACCTAGATCGGAGTTCGAGGGAACTTTAGAGTCTACTTTTAGGTTAGGCTATGCGGTTCAGAGATACCTAACCTTTGGGCTTTGGGGATAAATTGCACTCACCATACTCACACTTATCCAAACACGTCCAAAGTCCCGACCTTGCACCAAAATAAAATATTTTATATACCTTAAGTATGTGGAAATTTAAGAACCTTCATAGCAACAATAAAACCAACTATATACTTGACCACCCCATTATGCAAAAAAAACCATATTTTGAGAGATACAACTCAGAATCAGTTCTCATCACACATTTCTCCTAAAAAGGACTTAGAGAATAGAACAATTAAAAAGAATACGGACATGTATGGGTACCAACATCGGCTCCATCTTGGGGATGGAATCCCCCAATGGGTGTCCAAAGAACACTAGAAACAATACTGGAAGAAGAATACCAGACACCTATCCATTGGGAAATGGAGTCAAAAGATGATCAAAACTGCAAGTCATCACCATGAGAGAAAAAAACTAACCAAAAAACCGAAACCAAAACAAGAACCAAAAAGGATAAAGCATGCAACTATACACTGTACAAGAAAACCACCGGGGTCTAGAGGACCCAAAAACCTCCATCATAATCCACCACCGGGATCCCATACAAACATGCACTTGTCCCATCAAGATACACAAGTTAACCTTACCAACTTCTAAAGGTAATGATCACAATTACTTCAACTGAAAAACACAGATTATCAACTAGTTGTCATCACCTGGAACCATCTCATTTTGTAGAAGTAAAATCATGTCTCCATTCATACTTGTAGACCCACTTTCCACCAAGAAGAGTCCATCCACCCATAAATGATTCCCTTTTCACAACACACCATATGATATAGAATATGAGGACTGCTATGTGTTTCTCAAGATGTCTAATAAATTTCTCTCTTTCCAGAGTAGATAAATCTCCATTCATCCAATCCCTTTTAAACTCAACATAGGCATTAATAAAATGATCAACATACTCACCTTTACTTGTATTTACCATACCTTCTTTTGAAAGGAGATCATTTGTTCTCATTGTATTCTTCTTAATAAGTAAGGGAACCGACACCAAACTCCATACACACACATCAGTCTCATTTTTCAAGGGGAGGGACTAACCTGTATTTGAAACTTGTAATCCTTATGTGAAATAACTTGTTGCATCCCCAAAGGTTTGGGAAACAAGGAATACTCTATCACTTGATCGAAAATAGGGGATCAAGAACATCCACCCCCTGCTTTATAGGTAATCCAAGTACTAACATCCTCTGGGACCAAAGCCAAATCACCATCCTTATACCTTTCATTGATTGATACAGTATTCTCAGTATTATTACCAAAGTGATATTCCCTTTATCCAAGGCCATTACACCAGTTTCAAGAACATATAAGGGGATCAAATCATCCACACTCAGGTTTACAAAGTGTGCATGATTCATCCATGATTTCGCTTTGCAGATTCATTTGAAAACTTACACCATATTCTGATATGCTTCTCTTGTTCCACTATTGCATCATAAATAAAATGGCATTTGTCTTCTACTGAGGGAACACCTCCGCTATACTTAGAAATCATTTCATCCTTTAGTATAACAAAATCATGAGTAAATGAAATACAACCTATGTCTAAAACCATTATTTTAAAGTTTTTTTATCAAAACTTGACATATTCTGGAGAACACATTCTAGAACTCATCAGTTTTTTGGGCACGTAGAAGGTAGTGGAAGACACCCCACCACTTTGGTTTTGGAACCATGTGGCACATTTATTCCTTCAGTGCCTAGTTTCATTTTGTCAACATTAAGCATATTGTCCATAACATAGGGGAATGGGGCATAAAACACTTGTCACACAGACACAAGCATAACCAATCTGATCATTCTTCTCAACACATTCTTCAATCAATGTCTTAACACTTAACACATATTTGTAGTGTCAATTTATTCATTCCTAAAACATATGAACCTTCTTCCTTCAACTGAATACATGACATCTCCACCATGCCCATAGAAAAGGGAAGAAAGGTCATCACTAAATTGATTTCCAAATATTGTTACCATTTCCATCCATGAACAAACAAATCTCTTGAGGTAAAGAATTAAACCAGTCTCTAGCATTTTCTTGTAGTGTTTACACAAATAACCTCATAAAAACATCTTCATAACTCACCTGGTATTCATGCATCATTTCCTCAAACATGGCAAGATGTTGTTCCACAGAAGGTATCACCATATCCTGAAACACATAAATTTTGTGTATGATTCTAGTAAGTAGGGATCTGATGGGGGTATCCACATATTTTCTTAAAGTCAAATGGTTTGAACAAATTTGGTTTAAAAGGGACTTTAGAAGGACAAAACCTCACTACTATCACAGATACCCATGGAATTCTTCACAGAGAACTGATTTTATAGATAAATCCTCATCTTATAAAGTCCATATGACATAATGGTAAAAATTGAACACAAAGTTTAAACAGACACATAAATTCAGTTAGAACACACAAAAATGAAAAAACCATTGGTCTACTACAACCAAAAGGATAGAGTCACCACTAGAGTGATAACTCTAGAAAAATAAATCATACGAGATCATGAGAGTAAATCACAAATCAAGACGCATTTTAAAATGTCACAAAGAACCACAAAAGAAGGTCAAATAAAAAACCCATATGAATACAAAAATTTTGATCCCAAAAACGACCAAAAGGTGTTGACTCCCGGATTTACCCCATGGGGAAGGGAAAATGACATGGAAAACGCACAGGAGATGAGGTGATGGAGTCGGACCCATGTGAAACATTGTTTTATAGCCTGGGGTGGGGTCTTCCTCCACTCGCCCACCAACCCTTCCGAGGGAATGATGGGGAGGCACCCAAACAAAGGGTGTGGTTGATATCCTGTTGCTTTTGAATTCTACCTTAGTTAGGGTGAGAGGACTCAAGATGCGGTCGGGAGCACGGGACATAGATGGATATCGAATGAAATCCTTAATCCATCGGATTAGACTATGGGGTCAAGCACATAACCACCGAATGCAACACTCACTCGGAAGAGTGGTCACTTAAGCATTGCAAGCACCTAGAGACCCGATATGGGACACTTAAAGGAAATGTTATCCTACCCGGACATTGATCCCGAGGGTTTGCACAAGTTGTTTGTAGGTCGATGATGGGGATCTCGGATCGGGGTGAGAACATGCAAGGTGTGCATTGGTAATGTGTTCTCCTAAGCGGATCTATAAAGTATAAATAAATAGTCTGAGATCCATGTAGTGTGTTAAGATATTTACCAAAGATTGTTCGATTTTAGTGGGGATAAGAGGAACTTCAACTAAAGAAAGGGAAAAGGGAAAATATTTTCAAGGGTAATTGGGGGAAATCCAAAAACAAAATGTCAACTATCATGTGTCTCCATTATTACATGAATACGAGTGAAGAAATGAATGGGACTTTTGCAGGAGATTGGGACTGAGATGTGGTTAGGGGAGCACAAGGTATAGATGGATATCGAATGAAATACTCGAATCTGTCATATTAGAATATCGGGGTCGTGCACATGACCACCAAATGTAACACTCACTCGGAAGAGTGGTCACTTATGAATTACAAGCACCGAGAGACCCAATATGGACCACTAAAGGTAGTTCTAGCCTGACCCGCACCTTTATCCCAAGGGTTTTCACAAGTTATTTGTAGGTTGATGATGGGGATCTCGGATCGATGGTTAGAACACACAAGGTGCAATATATTTTCCGGTGGATCAGTAAAGTATAAATAAACAGTCTGAGATCCACGTAGTGTGTTAAGATATTTTCCAAAGATTACTTAGATTTTAGTGGTGATAAGATGAACTTCAATTGAAGAAAGGGAAAAGGGGGATGATTTTCAAGGGGAAATAGGAGGAAATCTAGAAACAAAATTTCAACTATTGTGTGTCTCCATTATTACATGAATACAAGTGAAGAAATGAATGGGCATTTTGTAGGAGACTAGTTTGTAGGGAAAGCTCTAGGAAAACCAAAATCTAAATTCTTGACAATCCAACTTAGTACACCTAAGGCTAGATTATCCCACATAAATCATACCGAATAGTATGGATCAATGGACTCCCAAGACTTAAAACCATACCCCAAATCCTACTCAATCTGCAAGGAGATTTTTATAGGCTTTAGAAATGATGTTTTCAGGTACCCCTAGAAAATGTCAAATGCTCACACCCTTCCTAGACAAGAGCTAAGTAGTAACAGGATACTTTCACAATTGAATTACAACCACAATTCACACAAAATCATAACAAAAAGACACATATCACTTCCTTCTCAACATCATTTCACAACAAGAACAAAGGAAATATCACAAATCTTGATGAATTTGCTAAGTGAGACCCATTTGTAGACACCATTTTTGGTATCGTTCCTCCCCTTCACCCCACATTTTCTCTCCTTCATTAGGATTACCCATTCAAATCCCTTTTCCCCCATAAATTTGAATAAATCCCATTTCCCACCAAAAATACATATTCAATTAATCAATCTTAATTGGTTAATTGATCCCCTTTAAATACTTAAACCTCGTTATATGCTAATATATAATTGATAATTAAATATTCTAAACTAATTCATATCACCCCACCTAATAATTAAATACTCCAAAATCATTCAAATCATGCACCCCACTCATGATTAAATAATGCAAAATAATCCACATGAAATCCATTATTGCACCTAATCATTCAAATCATGTCCCCCCACTCACCTAATCAGGGTTACTTTTTCAAACTAGGATTACCTAATAACCCCTAAATTAACCCCATCTTCGGGATATATATACAACCCTTCCCCTCTCTTTCAAGACAAGTTAAAAGTGATAGCAAACCTCTGACATTATAGCTCCTCATTTATCATAATATCATCACAATGCCCTTGTGATGCCACTTATATCACCATAATATCATCCTCATGCCCTTGTGGTTCTCTTAGTAATCCCATTTCTTGGCATCCTTCCATCTACAACAAGATATTTTTCCGGTTCGTTTTACAAGTTCCTTGCATCCAACCCAATTTTTTCGTTGATTCATGTAGGTTTGGTTTGCTTTACATTTACTTTGATCAGATCAGTAGCTCTTTTATACATCAACATTTTCGAGTTACGTTATTTATCGGTTTACGCATGTTATCTAACTATCTTTCATTTATATTGTTTTCTCTTATCTAATGGGGGTTGACATCTCGTAAAAGGAAGGTAACACTTCCTAGAACCAAATTTGTCGGGTAAGCCCTGAACATACCATCTAATCCATTTTATCTAGGTTTCCTCTGTTTCACATGTCTATCCATTTCTCGCAATGAGGACATTCACTTTGTGCCCATCTATTTATTAGCATCTTCTCTTAAGGTACCTTAAACCCTTGCATCTTTGAGGTTGTTTGATTTCTTTTTTATCTAGCTCACTAATTTGGACAGTAATGAAGAAAATTTAATCAAAATTCTTGCACGCCCAGTGGGACCTTCCCATGATTTTTATTTTTGGTTTCACAACTCGTTATCTTATCGGCTATTTTCCTGCTTGTGTTTTCTTTTGTAATTTAATTTTATATACCATATGGATTTCTTTGGTTAACCATTACATTGTGGGAAATATTGTTGTTTTGTGTTGTCTTATGTTGTCTATGCAGGTTTTGGTAGTGGTGGGTACACTACTTGTGTCATCATAGATTCCTAGCATTTCGGTTGTTCGGTGTTAATTACCCTCTTGAATAATTGAACAAGCTTGTTGTAGTGACCTAGATTGTCATGACCCTATTCGACTTGGGTATTCAAAAGTTTTATCCTTTTTGTGAATTCCTTAGATGGCTTACAGTTCCATCGACCCTTACTCTATTAAACCATTCAAAACCTTGCATCACTGCTTTCGGTTTCTATTGCAAGCTACAATGTCTTACATTCTCGGTTTTGGACAACTCGTCGCCGTAGTTTTTGGGTTGCCGTTGGTCGGCTCACGCCATAATTTTAACATAGATGATTTAAAATTTATTTTGATTTTGGTTAAATTTTTTTAACATTGTGTTTTGGTTTTGGTCGTCGTCTTTGCGACCACGGTATTTTTGGCATATCTTCTATGTTTCGTCCCATGGATCCTCAAATTTTTCTAGCACACATGTAAGTACGTTGCCCATAAATTCTTCCTTGGTGCCTCTTGACCCAACTTCACCCCCATTAGCCTAAAATCACAATTTTCCAATTTTAGGGTTGGTAATAACTTCTTTATTTTCCATCACCCAGACTCCAAAATTTTCACATTGCATTCCTTTCTTAATTCTGCTCCTTTGACTCTCTACATTAATTTTCCCTGTTTCAACATTTAGATCCTGAAATTGCTATTCCTCTTCACCTTGGTCATATAGAGAGCCTCCTAAGACCAAGTAATCACACCTTTTCACCCTTCATTCGACTTGAATCCCAAATCACCATTGTTGAACGTGTATTAGAACACGTTTCCCCATCCATTGCTAAAACAAATACATGATTTTTTTTGGCCATGATCGGTGTTGATATCTTGTACTAATAATTGTTTTTATTAGATCTCACTCCATTTCTGTAATCTGATTAATTTTTAGATATATCTATATTTTTTCTTTAAAAAGAAAAAAACAAACAAATTTTCCAATCATGTCTGTGTATGCTCTTCTCTTGCACTTTCGGGTGATCTTGAGAATAAAAAACAACCACGATCATTTACTATCCATTTAGCTAATCTTATGTCTATAGGGTAAACTTAATCAACATCCTCACTTTGTATCATTCTATATTTTCTTCTATATTTCTATTGTACTAACTTTGCAACTAGTCCACGTTGCTTGCTTGCTCGCATCAGGGATTTCTTGGAGCCTACTCTTCGCCTGCATCAACTTGCAACCAGATAAAAAGGAAAAGTGTTATCTAGGTATTCTTCTTTTCCTTATTTGCTCTTATTGTCATCGTACTTTCTTGTCTTGTTTGTGTACTCATCGAACCTCATGCCTCAGTTTGGATCTAAAAAGAACCTTCCTTTCTCATCCTGCTTTCTCATATAGCTTAAATAGGAGGTTAAATATTCGTATCACACATCTTATCACACACTCCGAAACTTCACAAATCAATTAACACATCAAAGCATTCCTCTCACCTAGTTCACTGATTGGGATTTGATCACCCAACAAAAAACCATTTCATACATTTCCCAACCACAACTTACCTGAAACCAAACATAGTTTACCTTCTTCTAGGTTCTCTTACAACCATCCTCTTTTTCTTTTCACACTTGTTCTTAATAAACAAAGAACAATTTTCCTGACTTACCTAGTTTAGTTAGCGTAAAAGTTGTTTTTGTTTAATGCCCGTAATTACTTGTTTATCCACTAAGAAAATGGGACACAAATCTTTATCTCAATGAAAATCCACCGCAATAGTTTCCTTATCCATGCCCTTGATTATCTCTTTCATGGGCACTTAATCCCTCATCAATGTTTCTCACCAAGGACCCCTTGTTCACACTTCAACCTTAGATGAGACCAATTCTTTCTTATACCATCAATATATCCAGTCTAGGCTAGCACCCCACCATATGTTAGATCGGAACCTTTTGGCCTTCCTATCGTTCCTCATGGCGATGTATATTTATAACAACTTCTTGATTCCAATCCGGTGGCTCTCTAAGACTATATCCTTAGGAAATCCATTCAGCTTCCCCTAGATGGTCCACCACTTCAGAAAATTTATTCTTATCAAAACAATTCAAACAACCAAATTTTAAAGTAAACAAAATTTCTACATCTCAACGTGACTGCGCTTCATCTTCTACCAATCCCCCATCCCACAAAACTACTCAACTAGTCACACCCATTCCTCCCAATCTTCCTCTAATCAATACAACTATCATAACTACCATTCCTATCACTTCTTCACCTTGATTGTCACTAGTTTCCCTATCCATCATGCCCAAACATAACATCCCCTATCTAAACAACATGCTCCTCTCACATCACACGTGTATGTCATTTATTTCCAACCCCTCTTATAGATCCTTTGCATTATTCAAAGTGTCTAACCCATTCCATAAACCTATTCAAGCACACATCCCCACCGAACACTTTCCACAACGACTAACCCAATCCCAACACTCATACCATGTTCCCATTTCTCAAAAAAAATTCTTTCAACAACCACCCCTTCAATCACATCCCATGATTTACACTCACCCCCATCAAATTCCTCAAACACCCACACATCCAAAATCCACCAACAAACTCATCTGGCCACTTCTTACATGCAACCACCACCTCTCATCCCCCAACAAACTCTTTCAAATGATCCCATGCATGCTCTTATGAATAGGATAGCTAACCTCGAAGCTACTACTTTAGTATCCCAAGCTTCATTATCATACGAAAAAAATATGTAATGAGCCTATTAATCCATCATCGTACTAATTAAATTGTATCTTCTGACTGGGACTTGCCAAAATTCACCAAGTTTAACAAAAATAGGATCGACAACAACATATTCGTGCATTCAGACATGCGTGCTACCTTATTGCACATGATCAAGACTTAATGCTTCACACTTTCCCTATGTCCTTGGCCACTCCCACGCTAGACTGGTACAATAGTATCTCACAATATTCTATATTCTCATTCGCCCAACTCACGTAAATATTTTTAGAACACTTTTTTATTAACATCGCGTGTAAAATAACTATCAATGATCTATATGTCATTTGGTAGTTTGAGGATGAATCAATCACATAATTTTTCACACAATGGCATGGAATTATAAACCAGTTGTCCTTCCCTCTTCGCAAACCGATATCATCGATCTCTTCGACATTCACGTGCGAAGCATATATCTTCTACTTTACAAATCCAATCGTTTTGAACCTTTGACGAAGCCTTCACCATGGATCAAAGACTTAAAACACATGCCATTAAGTAGGGTCATTTAAAATTAAAATCAAATAAACCTAAACATGAATTTACCAAGTCCTCCACACGAAACAACAAATCAAAGGTGACGACCAATGTTGTGATCGTTAAATCATCTTCCACACCTACTTCCAGTGTGTGGCCTCAACAAAGATCCCTTAGACTAATGACAAATTATACTCCCCTTGGAGAATCGTATAGTTCAATATTCGACAAGATGATGATGATTAACATTATCACTCTTCCTCCTATCCAACCATTTGATGAATCAAGACCAAAACCCGTGTGGTATCATGAATACCATTATTGTAAATATCACCAAGTCCAAGGACATGATATAGAGAGGTGTCGAACCTTCAAAGATCTAGTCCAAAGACTCATCAATCATGGTGATCTTCAAGTGGAAAATCCTAATGCATCCCCTAACCAACCACTTGACATATTTAAACAACCATGCACCAACAAGTCAAGCCACCACTTCTTCTACATCCCAAGCACCCAACACTTGTACCATTAACACTTTGCACATTGTTGATCAAGATCCTATCTCATTCATGATTCACGTCCTTCATTAACCATCATATCCACTTCTCTAGACATTTTTCCTACATCCACAAGTTCATCAACACTTATTCCCATACCCACACCAACCATACCTACATCTATCTCAACATTTATTCCCACATCCATACCTAATTATGCACATGTCACCTACTACCCATTTCGCAAGTATATCATTGATGCCCCTTAAATCATTTATGAAACAACCATCCCCACATAATTCTACACCCACCATTGATCCAACACCTATATCGAATCCTTTACCTATTACACCCACTTCATCACTTATCACATCCACTTCATTAGGTTTGAGTACATTATCTCGCATCCATTTCACCTTTACCTCTTGTACCATCCTTAGCATCAGTTCCAGTTCCTCTTTCCGCACTCTTACCCACACCCACCACATCAACTATTGTGACCACATCTACATTACTTTCTTCTTCTATATCACTTTCATTACTTAAATAATTTTGGAAAGCACTTCAACTTGCAATAACTTCAAGTGATCCTCCTATCTCTTCTACAAAATTAGACACCTTCACATCAAACCAATCTTTGCTTCCTTTTGACATCATCATGCAAAGACTACTCCCTCCACTTGTATCAACCACAATACCATCTTCAGACCCTCCAAGTAGATATTGTTGTCATTCCTCCCAAGGGTGCCTCTTCACAAACAAGATCTATACCCCTTGGTACATTTCCTCAATGTCCTCTTTCACGTCCTCACAAAAGGTAGAGCTAACTTCCCTAAGACTAATCCTCCTAAAGCCACATCATCATATTCTATTTTGGGACCCCTCCCTACATCATATTATTCTATTTTGGGACCACTCCCTTCATCATCTTCTTCTATTTTGGGATCATCCCCTTCATTGAAAACCTTCACCACTAATAAAACAACACAACAATGACCTCTTTCTAAACCACCTCCCAAAACTGAGTCTAGGTCATCCACATCATCAACCAATATTCCAAAACAAACATAATCAGATCCATCCTCTTCTAAATCTAAGACAATATTAAAGGATCCCATCACACCACCTCATGTAAAACCATCATTAAATTCATCACAAAACCCTTCACCCGTAGCCACATCATCACCTATTTCCTCGGGATATTATACTACAATGTTTTACCAATTGCTCCAAGCTTCAAAAATCACCTTGCCGCCAATTAAACCCTTCAAAACAAGTGCACCAAGACCCTCATGGTTTGAATCTAACCTAATTTGTGCATACCACCATGCACTAAGGGATGACACTGAACACTATAGATCCCTTCAAACCATTATACACAACCTTATAAATGAGAATGACCTCCTTGATGAGGAGGAACTAACTCTTCCACCAACCGTATCCACTTCCTCCGCCCCACATTCATTTACAAAAATATCCAAGTCACCTAGTCCATCCAAAATGACATCACCATTCCTCCACCTACTTCATCTCCTCTTGAGGAAAGTCCTCCTCTCTACATTGATGCTATTCGGGTAACTACTCATTCAGGATCACACAACTCTAGATCAACAGTCCAAACAAAATCAAGGACCTTTGTTGTTATTCCTCCTCCTAAGGAGATTACCTCACCCACACTCCCATCACAACCTAAAGTTTTCATCATTTCTCCCACCACTCATCCCGTATCAACTCCTCCATTTTCCTCTAAGGCCAAGGTATCTATTTTTTCCGTTCCTAATTCCGCTTCAATCGAAGCAGACCATCATCAAACAACTTCACTAGGCTCCAGTTAAAATGTCACTTTATGAGCTTATCCAAAGATCTCCTTGCTATAAATAGATTCTTATTGAAGCTCTAAAGCATATCCCGGTATCATTTGATGAGCCTCAACCCATCACGGATCTATTTTATGCTCTCGCAGCATCTACCATCATGTCCTTTGAGGATTTAGAAATCCCCAACATGCCACCAAAAGAACACGATCTTCCTCTCTTCATCACAGTCCACATCAATGACACGTTCATCCGATGAAATATGATTGATAATGGTGCTAGTATCAATATAATTTCTTCTCACACATTTAACCAACTCAAACTACCTAACACCATTATCACTGACTCTCCTACCATCCTCCATGCCTTTAACGATGTTGTAACCCCCCCATTGGGTATAGTTATCCTTCCCATTTGTGTCGGCCATAGCATTCTTCACGAGATCTTCTACATTATTGAAGGATAATTTCACTATAATATTCTGCTTGACGTCATTAGATTTGTTCCATGTATTGCGTCCCATCTACCCTCCACCACTGCATTAAATACAAATATGAAGGGGCAATTCATACTCTCCCGCCGATGTCCCTCATTTCAAGACATGTCGCATGAACTATCAACCACATGATGTGCTTGTCCCTAAGTCCAACCCTTCTTCTGATGCATCCACTAGTTATTTTGTGCATGCATCTACATCACCCCATGCTTGGATCGATGATGAGGTGATGCACCGCCTTACCTTAGGAGAATATCAACTCCTCATTCTTAATTCTCTTCCTTCTCCCAACCACCTCGGCCACCCTGATAAGGACCCTATGTATTAATCAAATGTTGGGGAAATCATCTCATTTGGCCCATCTTCTCTCAAAACCAGCCTAGTCTATGATGACCTCGATCAACCTTCTTCTCATGTTGAAGATTGCCCTCACACCAAACTATATATTAGCAATTTTGGATTCCTTAGCAAGCCATCTTTGCCTACACATACCTCCACCGTTGTGCATGGAAGGGGTTTGGTATGGGGCGTTATGAAAAATGTCACCACGACCATGTATTCAAACAAACTTATAAGCCACGTGAAAAGGTTGGCTTGGGATACAAGGACCCTCCATCCCCCTTCAGAACTTTTGCATCCTCTCCAATCAAGGTCGATTTTCCTCTCTTATCTCTATTTGACTATCTCACCAATCTAGATGATACCATATCTATTTCCCCTAACTTTTATTTTTAATTTCCACTGTTTCCTTGGGTGATCATTTATCAGGTTGGAAACAAAACCCGGTCCTTTCCTCTCAAGCATCCAATGATAGTAGGGGAAGATTCCCTTACCATTGACATTCTTCAATGTAGCGATGACACCTTCATTATTTCTTACATAGGGGCTGAGGATTCTCACATCCAAAAGTCCCTTCCACATGACAATTCCACTCTTTTCAACAAGTCCAATATTGATATTGACGTCGGGACTCCTCAAGATCCCCACATCCTTAATGTGGGAAAATATCTGGAGCCTCAAGAACTCAAATCCTTCACTTCATTCTTATCCAAAGATAGTTAGGCCTTTGCATGGTCATACTATGACATGTTGGGTCTTGACCCTTCTATCGTTGTCCATAAAATTTTCACCATTACCAACATTAAGCCGGTTAGGCAAAAGCTTCACCGCATGCATCCCGAAGTTTTCCGCTTGTCAAAAAGGAGTTGCAACATATTTTTTCTTCCAATTTCATCATCCCCATTGAATATCCCCAATGGGATTCTAACATCACACTCGTTGCTAAAGCATCAGGAAAGCTTTGTATATGCACTAAATTTCAAGATCTTAATCTCTCTTTCCCTAAAGATGACTTTCCTCTTCCCAACATCTATTAATTTGTACACCATAAGAAGCGCATAAGTACTTCCCTTATGGTACCACAAAGGGAGTACCATAAGATGCGTCTCATGTGTAGAATTTTTGATAGTACCACAAAGGGAATTACATCTTTTGGTTCACTTCTAGCTACTGGTGGAGGATCGGGGGTATAGGTGGCTCTAGTTTTGGTGGATCGGCTATTCGGAGGTAGAGGTAACATAGGAGGTTCTAGATTAGGTGGGTAAGGTCTACATCAAACACAAAATATTTACATGGAGATGTATCTCTATCTTCTAGAGTATAGGGGCATAAAATATGCTCATCGAACACGTGCCATGTGTGAGATACTATGGCGTGCAAAAGGGATCATGGATTCGGAGCGCAAGTTGTGCCTCAGTCAATTTTTTTCACTTTTTAGGCACTCAAAATTATCTAGAAATGGTTTCATCAGATAGAGAATTTTCTCACCTTTCCAGAAAGGTAAAATTTTCCTTCTAACTCCTTGTATTTTGCAAGTTATGGCTCGGTGGAGTTTTTGAGGGAAATTTTCCCTGGGAAGGTCCGCAACCAATAGGAATGTGCCACGTGGTGGTGGAATGGCGGGTCAGTGGAGGTAAGTTGGAAAAAATTTTCACCAAGGAGTGGGTGGGGGGTGCAAAAAATTTTTTTCCATGGGCCCCCAAGGAGAGGAAAAGAAATGGATTTGAGGCCCCATGGATGAATGAGGAGTGTGCCACGATGGTGGAGGTCGGACCGGTGGGGGTAAGTTGAAAAAATTTCAAAAAAATGGCGCAAAAGAAATTTTTTTGCCTAAGAAGCCCCCATGAATGAATGAGTGTGCCACGTGTCCATGAGGGTGGTGGGAGTCGGAGGGGTGGAGTAAATTTTGGATTTTTGCCAAAAAAATAGTAAAAAGGCAAAAAAAAAAAAATTGGCCCAAAGCCCATGCCAAGGGAAAAGAAATTTTTTGCAAAAACCCCCATGGACTAACCAGGAGGATGACACGTGTCCTATTCTTGGCAGAGGGAGGCATGGGAAGAATTTGGAAATTTTTCAAAAATTTTTCAAAATGGTGCAAAGGAAAATTTTTTTCAGCATGGGCCCCAAGAGGAAAAAATTTGATTAAGGCAGCTGCGCCAAATCAAAGTGTGCCATGTGGCAGCGGAGCGGTGGGGCGTGGAGAAATTTTGGAATTTTTTCCAAAATTCAAAAAAGGTAAAATGGCCATTTGAACCCATGATGGATGAATGAGGAAGTGCCATGTGGCAGTGGAGTGGTGGGGTGTGGAGATTTTTGGGGAATTTTTCCCAAATTCAAAAAAGGGGAAAAATTTTAGGTTTCGGCCCGCCGACCCGATTTTTGCCCCAGTTTTTCCCTAAATCTTCAGAGGGGCATATCTTTGATCAGAGCTCATTTTTTTCTTGATTTTGGTGTCATTGGAAATATATTGAAGTCCTCTACATGATGGAATCTTTCAATTTTTTTTTTTGGTGGAGTTTAGTGAGAGAAAAATGAAAAAACACCTTTGGCATGGGGAAAAGAGCAGAACCGACATTCAACCACCATTTTTAATGCAGTATGGCTTCCATTCTTCTCCAGCATGGTCAAAAATCTTGGGGAATGAACTTTTAAGGGTACCCATGCTATTTTGATGGATTGGTTGGTGGTTGAATCATTCATTTCAATTTTCCCATGTTTCTCCTTCCTGAACTCGGGTTTTCATTGTTAAAAGCCAGATTTGGCTCATTTGTAAAGGGTTGGACATTTTTTTTTTATGTTCTGCAGGCTCCCTCCTTCACCCTGGCAAGTGAATTTGTGGAATATCAGACTTTTTTAGGACTGTAACACATTTTTTACCTCCTTTGTTGTAATGCACTGTATTTAAAAATGGAAATGACAATGCAAGCTCTGTGAATGAATTTTCAATCCTTTCTTGTGTTGTTTGCTCTATCCTGATCCTTCATTACAATTTTAGCAATTTGTGCATGATTTGTGTTGCATTTTTATAATCTGTGTCAATCTATAGAAATAGATGTTCACCACTCCTTTGGTGTATCACCTTGTTAGTTTAGTTTTATCTTCTTTTCTTTCTATCCTTGTCTCCTTGGTAGAATTAGAGTAGAATTTTGAGTTAAACCTCTACAAATTTCATGCATACATCTGATCAGAGGAGTAGAGGAACCAACCTTAATCTGGAGATTTTTTTCCCATTTTTGCAAGTCCCACACTTGGGGAAAAGATTCCATGTTGTGCAATCACACTAAATGACCCAATTCTCACTTGCAGATCTGAAGGTCATTTAGGGGGGTGCTTGCTGATTTTTGCACTAATAGTTTTGGCATGCCCTAGTGGGACCTTAGAGGTCTTCATCTTCATTACAACAAAGTTGATGTGCATTTTTGTAAGTTTCTTGCTTAAAAAGAGCCCTGATTTGCACATCTGGTGACTCCAAAGAGATAAAATCAACTGGTTCAGTAGTCCAAGTCTGAAGATTCATGAGAAGGATCCAAACAAGGTCAAGGGCTAGAGAAGAGGGATTGTTTGAGTATCTACGTAGTTATCCCTAGGAAGAAGAGAGAGGGGAAGAAGAATTCAAAGGTCTCCATCTCCACCAAACAGAACTCTATCAACTCCTCCACCTGGTAGACCTTTCACCCAATCAACAAGGGTTCTCAGGCCAATCAGAATGGCACAACACAACCCTTATGTCAACTTCACTAGGTAGCAGCCCACTTGCTCTCAATGCACAAAACCTAGTTCAGTTGCAGCATTGAAGAACATCCCATACTTTACTGGGGAAAATCAGACCACTCCTGGTGATCATGTCAAAGACATTGCTAATGTTTGTGCAATCCATGAGATTGTTGAGATGCAAATTGTTGTCAAATTGTTGGCATCTTCATTCAAAGGGAAAGCCTTGCAATGGTTTAGGAGCCTTGGGGTAGGCTCTATCCAAAATTGGAACCAGTTGTGCATAGCTCTCCATGAGTAGTTTGGAGAAAAGGGAGATAATTTGTCTCTATTGGAACAACTGACAACTATCAAGAGAGCTCCCAATGAGTAGCTAATCAGACTTCAATTTCAGATTTCAAAGGACATGGGATAGAATCCCTAGTGATAAGTAAGGCCAACAGCTGAAGGTGCTTTCTTATACTATCTCAAAGCTTTAAATTTTGATATTTCTATGTTAATCCAATCCATGGGAGGTGCAAATATACCTGCAGCTTATAGCATCACCATTAGGGCTGAGAATTGTTTGATCCAAGCTGGTAAACTGGTGCCTAGGCCTCCCATGCCCTTATATCCAAACTTGGAAAGCCCAAGCACTAGTCAAGCACCTACTTTAGCTCCTATTCCCACTCCTAGAAATCAGAGTTCAAATGAAACTTCTACTTCATCCTCTAGTGCCTCAAATGAACTTCAAGAAGTCATGAAACAATTACAAAATTTAGGCAATGAGCTGGTTACACTCAAGAGGCAAGCAAGCCCAAAGTTTTAGACCTTCTTATCAGTCTCAAACTCAGCCTAATAGGCAACCATATCAGCCTAATAGGCCACCCAATCTAGCTGCAAATCAAAATCAAGTAAGGCCTCCTGCCAATAGACCATTTCAGCCCTATAACCCCAATGTTGCATCTACCTCTAAAGCCTTAGTGCCAGTGCAAAATAATATAGCTCAAGAGTATGATTGGTGTTTCCCATGCAATGAACCTCACAACTAGTCTATGTGCTTCAATGGTGCTTTGAACCAAGCTTTGATGGTGACAAAATTGGTGTAGAGAGTGAGGTGAGTCAAGAAACAAACCAACAACAAGGAACATCTCAGCAAAATACAACTCCAAATGAGACTACACTTGTGAATTGGTAGGCTGAAGATTTTTGTGGTATGAATCAAACAATTTCTCTTAGAATGTAGTAGCTAACACATGGTCAAAGAAGAGGAATATTGGTGAAGGGCAGTCATTAGCTCAGGTGATCCACAACCTTCCATCACTCCACAAAGTGTTGGCAAGCAAAATGTAGTTCCAAATGTGCAAGGACAGCCCAAGCCACCTTCTAGACCAGCTCAAATGCCAGTTGTTGCAGCCCATGTACAAGAAAAGAATGTGTAGGCTAAGGGGAAAGCAAAGAGATGTTTCATCCCCATTTAACATCATTGAACAAATGAAGAAGACAAATGTGAATATATCTATGTGGGAATCACTATCCATCCCAGGCCAAAGGGATCTACTACAAGCTGCCATGAAGAATTGGTCAACTTCAAATCAGCAAGCTCATATGCAAGAGAAGGTACTCACAAATGTTGCTCAAGCCTGAGGGGAAGCTTGGAGGACAACAAGGTAAAGTTTTGAAGCCCCCTCCATTCTATGTTTCATTGATCATTGGGGATAAACTAGTACACAATTGTATGATTGATTTTGGGGCAAGTAGTTCTGTGATGCCCAAGCAAATAGCTGATCAGTTGGGCCTCCAATATGAAGTCATATCCAAAGGGGTGGTGCAACTGGATGGGACAATAGTAACAATAGTAGGGGTAATTAAATATTTGAGCCTCACTTTGCATGCATGCCCCAATGTCACTATTTTGCAAGATGTGTCAGTGATAGATTTACCACCACTTTTTGCCCTATGTTTGTCAAGGGATTTCACAAGCTAGAATTGGAGGCTATTTATCTATTGATTGGTCACACATGTTGTTTTGGACCAGATATGGAACTAAGGCCACAATCAGGTCTGAACCTATTGCAAACTTTCACATTGAGCCTCATACTCCAAGCCCAATCAATGCCAACTATTCAACATTTGATCAAGAGGATTATCCAAGCATGATGAAGCTGACACCAAAGTTGGAAGCATCCCAGATTTGACTCTTGATGAATGGGAAAGCAAGGTACATGCTTTTGATCCCTACAAGGAAATAGAGGAATCTGAACTAGGAGTTTATTACATGCATGAAGAAAATCAGCCTATTCCTAGCATCACCAAGCCAGACCATAAAGATGACAATGAGGTATGGCAGTTGTTCTTTGATGGATCAAGAAGTAGACAAGGTGTAGGGGGAGCTATGCTTGTTTCACCTCAAGGCATTAAGTATTATTCAGCTTTTAGATTTCAGTTTGCATGTTCTAACAACACTGCTGAATATGAAGCTTTGATACATGGATTGCATTGGTCAAGAAAGAGAGGTATCAAAAACTTACAAGTCTTTGGTGATAGTGAGCTGATTGTTAATCAAGTTAAAGGACAACATGCTGCCAAAAATGACCTGCTCAAGAGTTATAAGAATAGGGTGTGGGACCTCATTGAGGATTTTGAAGGCTTTGGCATCAACTCCATCCCTAGGAAAGAAAACCAAGCTGCTGTTGATAGGCTTGCAGTAGTTGGAGCAGCCTTTGATGTTGTGGAGAGTATCAAGGAAGATAAAGTGCAGCCAAACATTCATGTGATTGTAAGGCCATCAGTGCTAAAATAATGTAAGTTGGCAAGTGTTTGAAAGTGACCAAAAAATCATCAATTTCTTGCAAGAAGAAGCTGAGTTCTCAGCCAAAAATAGGAAAAGTTAGAACAACAATATGGTGATCAAGTGGTACAGTTGAGAACCAACAAACTACCAAAAGGACTTGTCACTTTGGAGTCCATCTTTAATCCTAATGATCAATTTAGGAAGGAGAAAGCAAACATCCAAGTCAAGGGAGAAGATTCAAGTGCCCATCTCGGTGGGAGAAGGCAAATCACTTCAAATTGGTAAAGTGGCAACCAAGAAAGAAAGGTATGAGTTCATGCAACTTTTCCAAGAGTTCCCGGATATATTTTCTTGGAGCTATGAAGACTTGAGAGGTTTCAATCCCAAGCTAGCTCAACACACAATTGAATTAGATCCAAGTGCTAAACCCATCAGGAAAAAAAAAAGACCGGTCAATCCACACATGGAGCCTCTCATGAAGAAGGAATTGAATAAGTTAATAGAGGCAAGTATCATATTTCCCATCAAGCATTCAAGTTGGGTTGCAAACTTGGTTCCAGTTAGAAAGAAGAGTGGAGAAATCAGATTGTGTGTAGACTTTAGAGATTTGAATAGAGCATCCCTCAAGGATCATTACCCACTTCCTTCTATGGAGCAGATTTTGCAAGTTGTTGCTGGCTCTGAGAGGTTTTCATTGCTAGATGGTTATTCAGGGTATAATCAGATCATGGTAAAGGAGGATGATCAGTTCAAAACAGCCTTCACCACCAAATGGGGAACCTATGCATATAGGAAAATGCCATTTGGGTTGTCTAACGCCAGAGCTACCTTCCAAAGGGAAATGGATATGGTGTTCAAGGGATTGATCAAAAAAATAGTGCTGATATACCTAGATGATATTACTGTATTTTCTAAAAGTGCAGCAGATCATCTCTTTCATTTGAGACAAGTGTTCCAAAGATGTAGAAGATTTGGGGTATCCTTGAATCCCAAAAAATGTATTTTCCTAGCTCATGAAGGAAAGCTCCTAGGCCACATTGTTTCCAAAGAGGGATTAGCAATTGATCAGAGAGGGTTGAAGCAATAAAAGCACTACCATTACCAAGTCACAAGAAGGCCCTTCAAAGTTTCTTGGGAAGAATCAATTTTGTTGAAGGTTTGTTCCAGACTTTGCAGCCCTTGTCAAGCCAATAACTATGATGTTGAAGAAAAGTATGGCTTTCAAATGGACAGCTGAAGGTAAGGCAAGTTTTGAGGCAATCAAAGAGGCTATCTCACAAGCTCCAACTCTCATTAACCCAGATTTCTCTAAAGATTTTATCCTTTATGCATTTGGTGGTGATGATACAATTTCTGCAATTTTAGTACAACAGAACAAAGAAAATGTAGAGCAGCCAATTGCCTTCTTTAGCCAAAGCTTGGAGGACTATGAGGTGAGGTATTCCTTCATTGAGAAGCATGTTCTTGTAGTGATTAGGAGCTTGAAGAAATTTAAGCATCTAGTTTCAAACAACAAGGTTCAACTGTTGGTTTCTCATGTGGGAGTTAAGGACTTCCTCCTCAACAAAGACCTAAATGAAAAATGTGCAGGGTGGATTACTCGTGTCATGGAGTATGACATTGAGATCAAAGTCACCAAGCTGGTCGAGGAAAGGGATTGTGTGAGCAGCTGGTCTTGAGAAAATCAATGGAAGCAAGCAATGGGAAGGATGTTGTTTTGGCGTTGCAAGACAACCAAGAACAAAGAGGTGTTCAAGAAGAGAATGGTGGTATGCTCACTCCTTGCTGGACCCAAGACATAATGCACTTCTTACAAATAGGCCTATGCCCTCCAGAGATGAACAAAACCAAGAGAAGACACTTCAGATTGTAGGCTATTCCATATGCACTTGTTGATGGTGTCTTGTTCAAAAAGGATATAAATGGAGTGTTTTGAGATGCATTGGGACAAATCAAATTAAGAGAATGTTAGAAGAGTTCCATGGTGGATCAGCTTGGGGGTCATTTTTCTCCAAGAGTGACAGCCCTCAAGATTATGAAGGCTGGCTATTATTGGCCCAAGGTGTTTAGTGATTGTTATGCATGGATCAAGAGGTGCAAAAATTGTGCATTCTTCACAGGCAAGGAAAGATTAGCAGCCCTTCCATTGCACCCAATTTTAGTTGACCAACCATTCATGCAATGGGGTTTGGACTTCATTGGAGTCATTAACCCAAACTCAAGCCAAGGACACAAGTGGATTCTAACAGCAACAGACTACTTCACCAAATGGACTGAGGTGGTGGCACTCAAAGAGGCAAATGAATCTAGCATTCTAGACTTCTATGAGGGGATAGTAACCAGATTTGGTATACCTGCCACTATAATATCAGATAATGCATTGGCATTCATAGGATCAAAGGTAACTGAATGGGCTGTTAAGAATGGGATCTATCTGAGCACTTCATCAAATTATTACCCTCAAGGTAATGGCCAAGTTGAGTCTACCAACAAGAACCTATTAAAGATCATCAAGAGGACTCTTGATGAAAATCAGAGGACTTGGCACACTAAACTTAAATCAGCCTTATGGGCTGATAGGATAACTCCCAAGAGATCCACCGGTAACTCTCCATTCAGACTTGTTTATGGAAGAGAGGCAATCTTGCCTATGTCACTTGAGTTGCCAACGTTGGAACTCATGAAGCAATTGGAATTGTTGGAGTTTGAACCCATGGAGGTTAGATATGTAGAATTGATGGAACTCCAAGAAATCAGAGAGCATGCAGCCCAAACAATGGAGAAGGACCAAGCCTTGATCAAGAGAACCTTTGATAGGAAAGCTAAGGCTAGAACCTTCCAAGTTGGAGATTTAGTGTTGAAATGGGATGCAGACCGAGAAAAGCCAGGAAGGCATTCAAAGTTTGATGCCATTTGGAGTGGCCCCTACATGGTCACAAAATGTAAGAACAACAATGCCTTCCAATTGTCTACATTGGATGGTGAAGAACTATAGATTCCAGTTAATGGAATCCATCTAAAGCATTGCTACTAGAAGGGAAACTCCTCACCTTGTACATATTAGCTTAGATTTTCATTCCTCCAAGTGCTTGTGCACATTGTTTTGTTGTAGCTTAGTTTTACATTTCCCTAAGTGCTTTGGCACAAGCTTTGTTGTCCCAAGGATGCATCTTTGCAGGCCATGTTCCAGATCAAGTGATGTTCTACTCTCACAATCTTCTTTCTAGAAATTTTCTAATGAGTTGAGAGTACCAAGTAGTTAAGTTGATGACTCCATGCCCAATGGATTGCTTCAAAGGCCACTGATCATTCATCCAACAGGTAGATGACCCCTCTGAGTCACCAAAATTGTTATCCAAAATAAGCCCCTTGCTTATTTTTGACTAACTTTCTTTCATTCCTTCCTTCCTTGTGCCTCAGTCAAATTTTTTTCACTTTTAGGCACTCAAAATTATCTAGAAATGGTTTCATCAGATAGAGAATTTTCTCACCTTTCAGAAAGGTAAAATTTTCCTTCTAACTCCTTGTATTTTGCAAGTTATGGCTCGGCGGAGTTTTTGAGGGAAATTTTCCTGGGAAGGTCCGCAACCAATAGGAATGTGCCACGTGGTGGTGGAATGGTGGGTCGGTGGAGGTAAGTTGGAAAAAATCACCAAAGGAGTGGGTGGGGTGCAAAGGAAAAATTTTTTTTTCCCATGGGCCCAAGCAAAGGAAAAAAATGATTTGAGGCCCGTGTGAATGAGGAGGTGCCACGTGGCGGTGGAGGGTCGGGGCAAAGGGGGGTAAGTTGAAATTTTTTTTCAAAAAAATGGGCAAAGGAAAATTTTTTTTTGAGCCCTGAAGAAAAAATTTTGATTAAGGCCCATGTGAATGAGAAGTGTGCCATGTGTCCATGAGGGTGGCGGGAGTCGGAGGGGTGCAGAGTAAATTTTGGCTTTTTGCCAAAAAATAGCAAAGGGAAAAAAGGAAAAAATTGGCCCGAAAGCCCCAGGAGGAGGAAAAATGGAAATTTTTAAACGTGACTGGAATAAGAGGATGACACGTGTCTATTCGTGGTGGAGGTCGGGGGGGGGAGAATTTGGAAATTTTTCCAAAGTGTTCAAAATGGTGCAAAAAATTTTTTTTTTTGCAGCATGGGCCCGAAGAGGAAAGAAATTTGAGGCCCGCGCCAGGTCAAATCAAAGTGTGCCATGGCGTGGAAGCGTGGGCGATTTTGCGGAGAAATTTGGAATTTTTTCCAAAATTCAAAAAAGTGTAAAATGGCCATTTGAACCCATGGATGAATGAGGAATGTGCATGTGGTAGTGGAGTGGGGGGGGAGATTTTTGGGGAATTTTTCCCAAATTCAAAAAAAGGGAAAAATTTTAGGTTTTCGGCCCGCCGACCCGATTTTTGCCCTAGTTTTTTCCCTAAATCTTCAGAGGGGCATATCTTTCGATCAGAGCTCATTTTTTCTTGATTTTGGTGTCATTGGAAAGCTATTGAAGTCCTCTACATGATGGAATCTTCAATTTTGTTTTTTGGTGGAGTTTAGTGAGAGAAAAATGAAAAAACACCTTTGGCATGGGGAAAAGAGTAGAACCGACATTCAACCACCATTTTTAATGCAAGTATGGCTTCCATTCTTCTCAGCATGGTCAAAAAATCTTGGGAATGAACTTTTAAGGGTACCCATGCTATTTTGATGGATCTGGTTGGTGGTTGAATCATTCATTTCAATTTTCCCATGTTTCTCCTTCCTGAACTCGGGTTTTCATTGTTAAAAGCCAGATTTGGCTCATTTGTAAAGGGTTGGACATTTTTTATGTTCTGCAGGCTCCCTCCTTCACCTTGGCAAGTGAATTTGTGGAATATCAGACCTTTTTTAGGACTACAACATGTTTTTTACCTCCTTGTTGTTGTAATGCACTGTATTTAAAAATGGAAATGACAATGCAAGCTCTGTGAATGAATTTTCAATCCTTTCTTGTGTTGTTTGCTCTATATCCTGATCCTTCATTACAATTTTAGCAATTTGTGCATGATTTGTGTTGCATTTTTATAATCTGTGTCAATCTATAGAAATAGATGTTCACCACTCCTTTGGTGTATCACCTTGTTAGTTTAGTTTTATCTTCTTTTCTTTCTATCCTTGTCTCCTTGGTAGAATTAGAGTAGAATTTTGAGTTAAACCTCTGTAAATTTCATGCATACATCTGATCAGAGGAGTAGAGGAACCAACCTTCAATCTGGAGATTTTTTTCCCATTTTTGCAAGTCCCACACTTGGGGAAAAGATTCCCGAAGAAGGAAATACATTAAAGGAAATATAGAAAGGAAAACCTATTCTAAATGGAAATACTACCTTATTACAAACACCAAGAAGACTTATTTATAGTAGGGCTTCAGCCTACTCCCGTTGAAGTAACTGTAATTGTATTCCATCAAATGCCTTTAACTAGAAAATGCCGATTCGAGTATATGCTTGATAACATATGGTCCCAACCAATGCACTTTAAGCTTTCTGGATGGCACAGAAACTTAGAATCATAAAGAAGCACCATATGTCCAATCTCAAGCTTTTTGTCCTTGATGTGCCTATCATGCCATGCCTTCTATCTGGCCTTTTCTTGATTCTAAATCCGATGTGCTTTATGGAGTGCCTATCATCCAACTATACCAATTTATCAATTCTTTCTTCTAATTCTCATCGGCTAGACCTCCAACACGTGTAATACACAAAAAGGTAACATGAATTCTATAGAAATAGCTATACTGCACCAAAAACCAAGCTGAAAGGGTGTGGCCTTGTTCAACCTCTTGTATGTTGTTCTATACGCCTAAAGCATGGAAGAAACTTTATCATCCCAATATTTCCTTCCAACATCACAAATTTTTGTCAATGTCTGGCTCAAAATCTTGTTGAAGGCCTTAGTAGTCCCATTTTCCTGAGGATGATAGGGTGTAGTCTTATGGTGCACAATCATAAATTCATCCAATAGTATCATGGTTGTCTCATTTAAAAAATGTGTACCCCTATCACTTGTCAAGCTCAACGGGCATCCATACCTTGTAAGAACATTTTCCCATAAGAACCTAGCTATTGTAGCTGTTGTACAATCCTTGGTAGGTGTTGCTTCTTCCCACCTTATAAGATAATCTGTGTAAGTGATGATGTAGTGTGATCTAGTTCTACGCGTGGATTGGTGAAATAGGACCCACAAATTCTATAACCCATTTCTCAAATGGATCTACAATAGTAATAGGTCTTAAAGGCATTTCATCTCTTTTCCCAGGTTTCCCAAGGTGTTGAAAGTGATCACACGCCTTACAATATGCTTTACAATATTTGTAGAGGGTCTCCCACCATAACCCAACGAGTAGAATCTTATGCGTAGTGGCATCACCTACATATTTCCCACCTACAATACCACCATGATCCTCTTCCATGATATTTGTGTGCTCATGCTCTAGTACACACCAACGCAATACTTCATCTCGGCCTAACTTGTATAGGTCACCATTGATCAACATAAAAGATGTCGCACAAATTGCAAGTTATTTCTTCTCTAAGGCTTTCATTCCTTCTGACACCATACATGTACGTAAAAAGACAAAAATATCCACCAATTCTGAAGGTGCACGTTGTAACCTATATATATACCTATACATTTGGTATTGTATCTTCAATTGTATGCACATCCTCCCTTACTAAATTCTTGATAAATGGTCTGGGCAGAATTACTTTTACCTAGTTTTACCACAACTGTGAAATGAAATTCTTGGAATAAGAGCACCCATCAACATATGCACCCTTGTAAAACATGCTTGTTTATCAATTATTTCAATACCATATGATCGGTATAGAATACAAATGGGGTTGCTAGAAGGTATTGTCTAAATTTATGCAGTGTGTAGATCAGTGACAAGGCTTCACGCTTAGTAGTTGTATAATTTTGCTCTATAGGAGTGAACTTTATACTAGCAAAACAAATAGGATGATCTATAATTCCTTCTCTAGGCTGAGCTAACACCACACCAATGGTCATGTCAGAGGTGTCCACGTGTACATGAAATAGTTGGTTCCATGAGGAAAACATAGAATAGGCATTGTAGTAAATCTCTCCTTTAATGCCTCAAATGCGCATTGCTGCGGTTATCCCCAATAGAATGTCCCTTTTCCATTTAGTAACTCTTCCAAGGGTGCAGAAATCTTAGCATATCCTTTGATAAATTTTCTATAATATCTAGTGTGACCCAAGAATCCACACACCTCACTCGATTAGTAGGCTCTTCCGGCCTATAATAGCTGTGTAACCTTAGCTAGATCCACTAAAAACCTTCCTTGTAGATGATGTGCCCTAACAAAGTGCCAAAAGGTGTAGCAAACACACACTTCTTGATGTTTAAAGAGATGCTTAATTGTCTACATATTTCAAACATTAAGCACAAATTGTCACAATGATCCTTAACAATTTCATACACCATCCAATCATCAAAGTAAACCTGTAAGAAGTTGTGAATAAAATCCTAGAATGCTTGAAAAAAATATGAACGAAAATACAACAGGAACATTTTTCAAAGCAAAGGGCATCACAGTATATGTAAAAATTCCCCATTCAGTGGTGAAAGTCATTTTCTATTGATCCTCCTATGTAATCCTAACTTGATGATACCCATAGAATCCATTTGTAAAAGAATAGATTTTTCACCTTGCAATGTCTTCTAATATCTCCTCTGTGAAAGGTGTAGGAAAGGGATCAATCACACATGTAACATTCAGTTCCTTGTAATCCACACAAATCCTAATCTAACCATATTTATTTATATTGATGACCATGGGATAACCCACTCGATTCTTCTAGGGGATTGATGATGCTCAACATCTTGTCAATTTCTTCCTTAACTTTTATGCGCATGTTAGGATTCATTCGTATGGTCTTTTCCGACCGAGAGTGCACATTCCTTAAGCTTAATATTCATCTCTCTTGATGATTCATGCACTCCTTTTAATTCATAGTAGCCCCTAGGAAATAATTCTTAAAAATCACGTAGTAACTCAAGGATTTTTTCCACTTCATAGTTAGACCAATAATCCCCAATTATTGCCTCCTTACGTTCACTTCCATGCCAACATTCACTTTTTTTTTTCTTAATGGGTTCATGATAGGAACACACGTTTTTATCCACGTGTCTAATACCTTACGTGTACCCGCTAAATGATCTATACCCAAATCTTCTACTTCCTCATCATATACTATGTAGACAATCTTTACTTTTTCTTTCTCAAAGCAAGCACGCTTAAGTAGCATGGCATCTACCTCTTCTTCTTCATCAAAGCACGCTCCTAATTTTTCTCACCAAATAAATCCTGAATGAGTTCTTCCACCTTTGCATTATTTCCCATAGTTAAGTGCTTTATAACCCTTAATTCCTCTTCCACTGAAGGTTTAGTAGAGAATTAGTCAAAAGTTTGGATCATTCCTGCAATCAAATCCTACCAATGTTCGGTCTCTCTATGTAGCTTCACATATACATACCAAGCACATACGCAACCTTGTAAAGTGGAATAAAGTTTTTTCACCCATAATGAAGGCAAGAAAGCTTCCTACCCCTCTATCTAGAGTCTCTCACCTGCTTTGGACATGTTGAACATGTTGATTACCATGATATGTGCATATTTGAGTAGGTGCATTACTCTTGAAAAATTGAGTTGTTAGAGAAATCCTAACTTCATTCCATTCTACAAGATTATCCTGTGAGCCACCACCTGGTGTGATGTTATCCCGCATAGGGTATATGCTAACATATTTCTTCTTTCAACTTGGTCTTTCCACTATTCCTCCATGGCGCATAGGAATACTCGTAGGGTCTCCTTCTCCAATGTACCAAGGTACGAGTTGTTACCTATCCTCCTAATACAATGAGGTTTGCTTCTCCATGCAAATGTGCTCCTTACTTCATGCCCAACCATCTCATAAGTGTCATGAGCCCAATTATCACAAGCAATACTTGTGGTATCACTAATAGACTTTGCATCTTACCACCGAAGGATTTCTTCCTAAAATAGCTCAAGTACTTCTAGGTCCCAAATGACATGTACTTAAATCATGTTTAGGTCTTCCTCACTCAAAGGTTCAACATAAGGCACAAATTTCCCATCCGTTAAATGGATAATAACTCTTTCCTATTTTTTCTCAAAAATTATATTTCCCTTGTTGAATTGTAGATCAAGATATTATTTGAGTAGCACCAAGGGTGCCCAAGAAGAGTTGGGAAATTTTCGCTTTGCAAGTCCTAAAACCTCGGTCCCAGTGAACTTGGCCCTTGTATAGTAATGGATGCATATTTTAAAACTCCGATGGGAGTGGCCTTAGTTTGATTAGCCATAAACAATACATTAGAATATTGATGCAATGGAGGTCTCCCCATATGTACCCATGCATCTAAAGTAAGTAAATTTACCTCTGCACCTGTGTCAATCAATATATTACTCGAGAGCCATCCATCCAAAACAACATTTAGAGTGATCTCATTATCATAATTTAAGCTATGAGGGAGAATATTTGCATGTAGGATCTCACATCCATTCTCAATACTGCGCGCGCATAGTGTTTCCCTTTATCCAATTTCCTAGTGATGGAATGATATTCTCATGGCACAACATTTTACATACCTCCTTCAAGTCATCAAAATCCACTGGACCATCTCTGCTTCCTTCTTTTGTTCCATCTTCCATGATTGCTCCTTTAAACATTGTATTTCAACTTAAATTTTTTTAGTAGCTCTATGGTTTCTGATAAACCTCCTTCTGGTATGCAGGATCTAGATACCTTGCATGCAAAACATCCTCCTTAGTGATGGTAGGATTCTATTGTAATGATTCTCTTGGCGTGCAAACCTTCAGCGTGTGTAGTAATCTTTACAGGTAATACCTCAAGTTCCGGTGCCAACTTTGGCATCCACTGATTTTCCATAGCACGTTGTATTCTAACCATCCATGTGCCCTTGTTTTCTTATTTATGTTGCTTGCTAAGATGATCATATAGGTCTAGGAATTCCTCATAGCTATGACTCTTCCCATAAAAAGAAAAATTAATATTCGAGGAAATTCACACCTGTAGTGGTAAGGAGATCTGCATGTAAATCATATTCCATGAGGCAACTCACCTTGTCCACCACCACAGTCTCCACCCTTAAAATCACCATGGTATCCTCGACCTCTACCACATCCTCCTTCATAGCACCCCTCATTCCGATCATAGCATGCTTGATTGTGATCCCGATCCTAGTGCTCACCTTTACCCTTAGAGTTATCTGATACTCTTGTTTGTCACACACCAATATCTATAGCATCATGGATTTGACCAATCAACATGCAGTCTTTCTGATTGTGAGTCGTGGACTGGAAAATATTACAATAACAAGATACATTTTTCCTTATCGCGCGTTGTAATAATGGGCAGTGGTGGCATCATGGTTCAAGTGACATATCTCACGGTCTAGAACTAATGAACACACACTGACCGCATGGATAACTATCCTTGTTGTGCCCTTCCACTTCAAAGTTTGTACACCAAATCCTAGTAAGCGTCCCATGTGTTGAATTTTTGATAGTTTCTTAAGTACAAAGGGAAGTACTTATGCACATCTTATGGCACTCCCGCATTGTACGTGGTGGTACTACTCCCATAAGTGAGTCCAAAATTCTATGCACTTGAATTCTATGCTGATGATGTGCCTAAAAAGGTACCTCCAAACAACAACAAAGATGTTTTCCTTGCCATAGATGTACTTGTTATGTGACTTACTCCTACTTCCCTACTGCCCAAATTAGCTTGTTGACTATTGGATGTACTAGATACTAGAAAACCAAGTGCAAGGGCTAGGTTACCAGGTAGATTCAGATGCGCTCCCGTGGCCGAATTTGTCTCTGCTTGATATTCTTCCTTATGAGGCCAAGGAGGGTTACCTATCATGATTTCCCAAATGGGGGAGTTCTAGATTCTCGGCTTCATGCCTTCTGCGTGAGCTCCAAATCCTTTACAAGCCATCTCTCTCCTCAACATCATCCACTCTGCAATAAATTTTTTGCTTCTCCATCTCCCTTTCGTGTGCCTCATTGTACTTAATTTGCCTTTATTCTCTATTCCTTTCGGCTGCTAGTTCTTCCATCTTTCACCAAACCTTCTCCTTTCCCCATGTGTGGTGGGGTTTAGGTAGCCATCGATTTCTCATTCAAGGTCACCATCAATATTTTGATCACTAATGGAATGCCTTGCAAGTAAGTTCCACTGGGATAACGTAAAAATTGGAATTCAGCTACCTCCAGGAAAGAATAAGTGGAAATTGAGTATTCAGAATATAGCTATTCAAAACACCACAGAACCAAGTATCCACAACACGTGTCCAAATCATATCAACATCATAAAGGGCCTAAAATTCTTCCCACATCTAGAAAATTATGCGATACCTCCTATTCCTTTTAGATGCATAAGCAACAAGCCACTCATATAGTTCTACCAAGAAGATAACAAAGAAGCTCTCATACAAATAGTCATACAAATTCTCTTCCACCCATACGCATGTGGAAAAATTAGACACAGTGTTGAACCTCCATGCGTACTCTTCTTCTAGATATTTTATCCACTCCTCAACACTTGCTAGGGTCAACCAATATGTCTTCATCGCAAACCATCCGAAAACAAACTGAAAAAGAGGTCCCAACAACGGAACCAATGATGCAGCCTAGAATCTACCATGAAAAACCTAGGTGTGTTGGCACATCACCCAACCTAAGCTGAGTGCTCACCCAAAGTGTGTAAAGGTACCAGGCCCCTCTTTAGAGTTTCTTGTGTAGGATGTTAACGTGTTGAAGATAGAGCATATTTAGAACCATAATAAGAACAAACATTCCATAGAGCATAACCATTCAATAGTGCATAACCAGATCTAGATCTTAAGGAATCATGAATTAAACAATAACTATGAAAAGATTGATCATACAAGAACTAATTACAGTCATGTTAACACCTTATCCATCCAATATACTCCATTATATTAAACACTATAAAACATAGAAGCTTCTTACAGCATATAAGATTACCTTAAGTTTATGTGCACATCAAATATGGAAACATAATTCTATAATAACTCACACAATGTCTCGGTGTCTCTCTCTAACTACACATACTAATACATATGTATAGTGTGGGGAATTTCCCTTCACCACCTACGGACTTCCCAAAATAGGTCGCATACTTGAAAATAGCCATGTGTCTTTACAAGATTGTTGATGTCTCTATTCATGGTTATTGTATGGTGAATATGGTATTAATCCTTATGTGATCGATAAGTTTTTATTAATAAGTGTTTGAAACTTAGCTCCTGGGTTTGGTTTTATAAAATAAGACTACATTTTGGTTATTTGAATATGGATGCTAGCACCTTTTTAAACTATTTACCACGATGGGACATGATGATGATGGCATATCGGATTGACTCTTAGTGAATTGAAGATTGACAACTAGGGTGATTGATGAAACAAGATACATTTGGTTCCATGAAGATATGGTTTTAGACCTGATTTCAACTATTTACCATGATGTTCCATGGGTGGGTTGAAGAACATATTTATCATGAGCTTTATGAGACATTATTTTTTTTTTTCAATAGAGTTTGTATGAGTGGTTGTTTCATTAGCATATGCATCAAAGAAAATGGAGTTATAGACCAAGGATTTGGATGCATAGGAAGAGTATAGGATTTTTTTGATGTAGATGAACCTTGGACACGTGTTGTAGATCATTGGTGGGCTGGTGTTGTGTGTAGTTATACTTTGGAGTATGTTGTGTCTATGTATTCTTGTCAGAAGTTGTTGAGTTTGAATTTTTGTGTGATCCCAGAGGATCTTACATTCATGTTATTCCTTTGTCAATTAAGATCTTGATGGTGGTGTTGAGTTTAGAGCACCTACCTATGGCTAGCTAAACATACCACCATGTAGGGGTAGGAGACAGGTGTGGTGAAAGATGGTGGACCTTGTGGGTAGAAAAAGGAAGAGAGAAGAAAGGTGGCTTAAGTATAATGAAGCATGGGAGAGGAATTGGCAAAGCAATGTGATATTGAGGAGTTTATGGAGTTGTGGAGGATGATGTCTCATGAAGGATTTGAAGCTCACGTGGAAGATGTGGAGTTGGAGCATCAAGGATCTCCCCACTTAGGAAAGTGTAGTAGAGAATCCCCTTTGGCTTTTGATGAGAGTGCATCTGATGAGGAAAGACTAAGGACCACATGGCATGCACATCTGATCCCACTAGTGACCTAGCCCTTGCTTGGTGTTCAAGTTCTAGAAGTAACTATTAATAAACAAAGTGAGTGTAGGTAATCTAGTAGCTTCAAGTAGATATCATTTTCCTTTGAATACAAAAGTACATCAGACAACACATACATCTATGGCATCATAGGTGACAACATCATCTTTGTTATTTGGAGGACCGATTGGAGGAATATTTTTTGGTGCATCATCAAGACAAGAGTGTGGGGTGCATAGAACATTGGGAAAACATGTCTAGAAGTACTACAACTTTATAGACTATGGGAGTTCATTTTAGTACTACTTGTTGGGATGCAAGGAAGTACATCCACTGGTGGCACTTGCACCACTTGTGAGGAGGTGGATCGAGGAGGATCAGGAGGGTCGGGATCAAGTGGATCAGGTGGTTCTGGTGGTGGAGGAAATATTGGTGGGGTTTTGGTTTGGATCTAGAGGACAAGGCCCACATCCCCAACAACCCCCACATCAACCTCAACAAGTTTATTATGAGATGTCCCTCCACTTTCCAAAATATAGAGGTATTGAAGATGTTATAGAGCATGTGCACAAGTGTGAGTTGTTATGTGCGCTAAAGGAATCACTACTTAGATAGGAAGGTGTCAATTTCATTTTTTCTACTACTCTTGGGGGTGTGTGCATAGCTGGTATAGAAAGTATGACCCACATAGATATGGTGGATTATGATGCTTTGCGCTCTACATTTTTATTTGAGTTCCATATCCCTGAGTTTGAACAAAAAAGTATCAACATGCTTAAGGACATTAAGCAGGGCTTTATCAAAAAGCATTTGGGAGTATGATGTGCATTTTAAAACTTTTTTTATCAAATTTGTCTTATGACATACATCCTAGTCAACATGCACAATGGTTTTTGGTGGGTTGTTGACTCCATTTAAAAGGGTGCTATCTCATAAGACCTTTGTAGATCCATGTGATGCTTTGGAAGCTCTATGCATTGAGGTAGTTGGGAGTGTGGACATTAGGGTAAGTCCATTTTTAGAGGCACAGATTATAGCTATGGAAAAACAAGTTGGAAAATCTCTCTGCTAATTCAGCTCATGAGATGTGTAGTGGGATATGGTGTATAGATTGTGAGGTTGAAGGACATACAAGGATAGTTTTCCTCATAAGTCAGTGCATGCCATGTTGTTGGATTGTGAGATTTTTCATTTGGACCATGATGTGAGTAGATGTCCTCTTTTAGCATACATGATCTAGAAGAATGTATCTATGTATTGTAAAATTTGTAAAACTCATACTCATGATATTATTAACTATAGAGTGATTGATCATATTCATGAAGCCATTGAGAAAAGTGGTGTGCCAGACTAGTGTAGTAAGTGGATCTAAGGAACAAGGAGAACAACATAATGAAGGGTGTAATAATGGGGATAATAGGAATAGAGGCTTTCATGGAGGATATAGAGGCTGAGGTCATGGTGGTGGAAGAGGAGGATTTCCTAGAGGAACTTTTTTACTTGTGGATCTCCTTGATCATTATCAATGTGAAGTGCCCTCAAAATGTGGTTTTCTCATGGTGTGGAAAAAACAACAAATTTGAAGAATGCCCTGACTTATATGAGCATATGAGAAAGCAAAACACAAGCAAGATAAGGGAGAAAACTATGATTAAGATACAATGCATGGATGGAGATCAATGGATGCCAAAGGTTGGACTTAATTTTGAATTACAACCAGTGTTAGTTACACACATGTTGAGGTTACACGTGCACTCGTGAACCTCAAAGTATAAGCTAACTATAAAAAAAAGAAGTGATTAATGCCAAGTACCTGATGTTGAACATCAGAAAGAAGTTTACCTAGAGACTATGGACATTATCAAGAATTTACAAGGAGAAATTTAGAGCTTGAAGGAGCAGCATGTGCATGATGGAATGAGAAAAGAAGGTTGAACTCCCACAGAAGGATGTAGATGATTTAAAGGAGGTATGTTGAATGTTGTGCTAGGAGAACATAATCCCTTTGTTAGGAGAGTGGTTGAGAGAAAAAGTACCATGCATGTAGGTAATGAGCATGAGAGGTAGATACTTCATGCAAAATATGCCTCCCCATAATCATGAGTATGATAAAGGAGATTACATTGAATGTGGTTATTGATGGATGGATTTTAAGAAACATTATGATAGATACAAGTGCAGAAGTTAATGTACTCATGTTGGATGCTTGGAATAGATGGGAAGACCACCATTACAGCCTTCTTCAAATGTGTTGTATATATGGAAAATAGAACTAGGTAATCCTATTGGGGTATTAAAAGATGTGACTATTATGATTTAGGGAGCCAAGTTTATTGGGGAATTTGAAGTATTGGAGCTCAGTAGAGGTAGATAGTTTCCCAACATTACTTGGGTGCCCCTGGTGTTATGTGAATAATGTAGATTTTGCTTCAACAAGGGGTACATTAGCTTTGAGAAAAAGGAAGAGTGTGTTATTATACCTTTGACAGATGTAAAATGCTGCCCCATATGTTGAGCCTTTGAGTGAAGAAGACTTGAACATGATATATACACAAATCAGAGACCCTGAGGTAATTGAGCCATCTAAGGAAGGAGTGATATATGGGATGATGCTCATTCAGTTAGTGATACTACAAGTATTTCTTGTGAAATTGGCACATGGAACATATGAAGTAGTTGGGTGAGAGATCAAGAATATTGTTACTCACATGATATCAAGCATGCACATGGTTAGGCGCTTGCTTTTCATAACCAGGTACCTCGGTACACTGGTGAAGGGAACCCTGATGTATTTTTTGTGTGCCATGGAATCCCTAGTGGAAGGATGATGAGGGTGATAAAAAAATATGTTAGTTTATACCTGTGTGGGACAACAATGCATTGGTGGACTACACACAGAGACAACCTATTGGAATGGTGAGAGGTGAGAATCACCTTTTCTACTAGGTTTCTAAGGAGAAATGTACCTTCATAGATATGTGAATTCCATGGGAAGTCCCCTGCTTCACACCATGTCTGGGAATGTGAGAGACTTTAGATGGAAGGGGTAGGAGGCCTTACCACCATCACTCTGGGTACATAAGTTCTATGCCACCCTAAGTGGCTACATGTGCATGCATGTGCATGGTATGTCCATGCAATAATTGACAGAGAAATAATTAATTGGAAAGAGATGACCTCAGGTATGATCCATACTTTTGATTACTTTTCTACTAAACCTTTGGTCAATGAAGCACTACAGATTATGAAGCACCTTACTTTGGGAGATATAGAGAAAGGCTGAGGAAATTTTGTTAGATATGTTTGGAGAGTTGGATTTAGAGGTGTGCCTTGACCTTGAAGAGACTGAAGAAGAAGAAATGGTTCGTGCTTGGGAAAAAAGGAAAAGGGTAAACTGGTATGCATGATAAATGATGATGATGATGAGGATAATAAATTTGGATGTTAACCACATTGAAGGTATGCATGTGAGGTGATGGACATATAGATGAAAAGGCACATGTATCATGAGCCTATGAAAACAAAGAAGGTTAACATTGGAACAAGATGCAGATGCTAAAGAGGCCATTATTGGTGATTATTAGTTGGAGTAGGAAGTGGCTAAGATTATTGAACTCTGTGTGACTTTCAGGATTTGTTTTGAGGGGCTATCATGAATTAAAAGGAGTACACCCTTCTTTAGGTGAGATGAGAATCAAACTTAAAGAAGGTGTGCACTGATTAGGAAGAGGCCTTACAGGATGAATCCTAATCATGCATTAAGGTAAAGGAAGAAATTGATAAAATGCTCAAGTCTGGTATAATTGAGCCCATTGAGGAATCTAAGTGGGTGTAAGTCCCATGGTCATCAATATTAAAAAGGATGGGAGGATAAGGATATGTGTGGATTATAGAGAATTAAATGCTTCATGTGTTATTGATCCTTTTCCCACCCCATTTACAGAGGAGATCCTTGAAGGGAGTTAGGGCATGAGATCTACTCTTTTACATGATGGATTTTTAGGTTATCATCAAGTGTGCATAGAAAAAAGAAGATCAAGAAAATATAACTTTCACCATTGAGTGGGGAATTTTTACATATACATATTATGCCCTTTGGATTGAAGAAAGAATGCACCTATGCAGTGTTCTTGTGCATTGTTGTACAAGATTTTAGGACTTCATTCATAAGTTTTTATAGGTATATCTAGATGATTGGACAGTGTATGGTTTAGTTAAGGATCATTGTGACAATTTGAGGCTTATGTTTGAGAGGTGCAAGAAGTTGATCATCTCTAAATATTAAGAAATGTATCTTTGTGACACCTTTTGGCACTTTACTTGGGGCATATTATTTGTAAGGAAGGCTTGTTGGTAGATCCAACCAAGGTCGTTGTGATCTTGGGATTGGAAGAACCTAATAATCAAAGTGAAGTGCATGGATTTCTTGGACATACAAGGTATTATAAGAAATTCATTAAGGGCTATGCAAATATTTTTGTGCCCCTAGAGGAAATTTTGAAGGCTAAAGGAAAATTTTTGGGTGGGTGATGCGCAACAAAAGCATTTGAAACACTGAAGGAAAGGTTGACCACATGCACCTATTTTGCACTTTCCTTCATGGGAAAACCATTTCATGTTCATGTTGATACTTTTAGGATGGAAATTGTGCCATGTTGTTAGCACAACCAAGAGAAGGAATTGTAGACCACCCCTATTTTTTTGCAAGTAGGAAGTTGACACACAAACAAAATAAATATACAACTACTGAGTGTGAAAGCTTTTTCCATGATTTACACATGCACACAAGTTTAAAAATACTTATTGGCTACACCATTTTTTTTTTTCACAGATCATATGGCACTTAAGTATTTGGTCAACAAGCCTATTTTACAAGGGCACATTTGTAGGTGGATACTACTATTTCAAGAGTTTCAGTTTATAGTGATTGTGAAACCTAGGAAAAAGTAACTCAGGACTTGATCATTTGTCAAGAATCAATTTTGGTGAGGATGCACAGAGCATTGAGGACACAATTTGGATGCAACTCTTTAGATTGAATCATGCACCCATCGAAGTTAGAAGATATTTTAGTATTTTTTGCACTAGACAATGCACCTGAGGGAATGAAGACTTTAGAAAAGAAACAACTTGCAATACACGTGACACCTTACTAGTTGATAGGTGGAGATTTATATAAGCTAGGTGTGATGAATTTTTTTGTGTCGGTGTGTTCTAGAGCATGAGCATGAGGTATTAATGGAAGAAGCTCATGGTGGAATTGTAGGAGGTCATTATGTAGAGAGATGCCACCAGTGTGTAAGATTTTGATGGTTGATTTGGTGGGAAACTTTATATAAGGATATTAAAGAATATGTCAAGGCATGTGATCATTTTCAATGCCTTGGGAAGCCTAGAACTAGAGATGAGATGCCTTTGAGGCCTATTGCAAGTGTTGAACCTTTTGAGAAATGGGTGATTGACTTTGTAGGTCCTATTTCCCCACCCATGCGTAGGACTAATGTGCACACTATACATTATAACTTGTATAGACTATCTAACAAGGTGGGAAGAAGAAAACACCTACAAAAGGATTACATGAAACTACAACAACAAGATTTTATGGGAAACATTATCAGTACAGGTATGGATGTCCATTGATCTTAACAAGTGATAGGGGCACTCATTTTCTTAATGAGACCATCAAATTTTTTGGATGAGTTTATGGTGGCACACCATAAGACAACACCCTATCACCCACAAGGCCAATGGTATTATTGAGGCTTTCAACAAGATTTTGGGACAAACATTGAAAAAATATGTGATGTTGGAAGGAAAGACTAGGATGATAAAGTATTTGTTGTACTTTGGGCATACATGACTACTTACAAAAGATTGAATAAAGCCACACCCTTTTAGTTGGTGTTTGGCACGAGAGGTTGTATTTCTATGGAATTCATGTTTCCATCCCTACATTATTACATACAGGAGGATTAGATGATGAACAATTTGTTGAGAGCATAAAAAAATTGATGTAGTTGGATGAGTGGTGTGTTATTTCTCGATGGAGCCAAGAAGATAAAAAAAGTAAGACAAAAGGCATGACATGATAGGCATATTTGGAATAAGGAATTTGAGGTTGGAAAGATGGTTCTTTTGTATGATTCAAAGTTTTACACACCACCTGGGAAGTTGAAAGTTCATTGGTTGGGACCATTTTTAGTAACAAAGATACTTGAATTAGGCACTTTTCAGTTATAGGTGTTGGATGGCACTTTATTTTCCCGGTTACTTCAATGGGAGTAGGCTAAAGCCCTACTATAAATAAGTCTTCTTGGTGTTTGTAATAAGGTAGTATTTCCACTTAGATTAGATTTCCTTTTAATGCATTTTTTTTCATGTGTTTCCTTTCATCATCGTTGTTATGCTTTGTCAATTTAGTTCAGTGTTTTGTTGTAATAAGTGCACTTTATGCGCTAAGAGTTGATTACTATCTATTGGATTCATGCATAGAGGACCACACATACTTTTAGTGTGGGGTGGATTAAGAGCATGCAAGAAAAAAGTTTTTTTTAAGGTTTAGGTGGCCTAAGAACTAAAGGAGTGCACATCGATGATGATGTTGGTTGTTGAAGTATAAGTGATAAGGTGTCATAAGAAGGATGGTGATAATAAGGAAAATTCCTTGAGGAAAATCCAATATGATGATGAATAAAACACAAATGTAATGTGAGGTAGGTAAGCAACATGGGGAACTACTTGGTATAAGACATAGAGGTTTATGTACTTTGGTGCATGAGAGTGCGTAAGGAGGTTGTGGTCTAGGAAGTAGTTTTGCACCTGAAGGTTACAAGCTAGAATGCATGATGAATGCATGATGTAAGTGATGAAAACTATGGAAAAGGTGGGAAAAAGTGGAAAATCTGAATTAAATGTAGTTGTACGGTGGTAGTTGGAAAGTAATTAATGTGGGTAAAATTTGAAACCTATAAATAGAGCATCGGAGGTAAAATCATTTTTACCTTACCTTGCATGAAAATTTGTGTATTTTTCATGTGACCTAGGGAAAACTTGAGTGATTTAGTAAGAAATCAAGTGTTGAGTTGGAGAATCTATAACCAGTGTGAAAGAAAACATGACCGAGTGAAGAGTGAGTTCCATTAGAGGGAATCTTGTAGGTTGAGATGGTGTGGTGTGGATTTGGAAGAAATCATGACTTTTCTAGCTAGGGTTTTGAGAATTAGGGCAAATATAGAATTTGAACTGGGAAGTGTATAGTGTTGTTTGTGTGGAAGGTTTGGAAAAGGTCTAGAGAACTAAGGGTAAGTAAAAAGAGGCACAAGGTAAGAGTTTGAGTTTTGTGATGAATGGAAATGGCACCAAGGAAACATGAACTACATCACAAAAGAAGAAAGGAAAGGGAAAAAGGAGAAGCCAACACCCTATATATATATCTAGGAAGAATGGTATGCAAAAATGTAATACCCGATGGAGTGTTGATGGGAAGGAGTGGGGTATCATGTGAGGAACATGGTCATAAGTGACTATAATCATCACATGGATGTGATGGCATGCATGACACATGGCATCAAACTTATTTGACCAATAGAGGAGAGAACCCTAGATGATAAGCCTATGTATGATGACAAAGGGAAGAGGTTATTGGAGAAGGTAGGGCTACTACAGTTATATGAGCTTTCCATTCTTTGGGAAGCCTGAGAGATTGTATCAATGGATGATGATGTCATGCATCCATGAGGATTTTTTCTATTTTCATAGGTAGGAGGATGCACATTACCACACAATTGATTGAAAAATATACTAGTTTGATTAGTACAAGGGTCACATTTGATGAAGACCTAGTGAATGATGCCGAGGTGAAGAAGACTGCTATAGAGTTTGAATACAAAAAGGGGGGTGCACATGATGGATATCACTAAACTTGATGATCCTGTCATGAGGATGGCCACGTGCTTACTCACAAAGTTGAATGGACAAGAGAGGTGGACCCAAGTGAACAAATGTTGGCTTGCATGTATGTAAGAAGATATCGGAGAGGGATGATATATAACATTGCCTCATTTATAGCAGAAGAAATCATTGAAGTTGCGATGATGGAGATAAAATTATTTTTGGAAATGTTTTATTGGTGATAGTTTCTTAGAGATTGGGGTGCCCGATGGGCCGAATGATAAAATATGGGAGTATCCTGAAGAAGACCCTCTCTCTAAAAAAAAGTGGTTGCAAATATATACTTGTGATTGGTCACACTAACATATATAGGCGTGAGAGGAAAAATGGTACAAATGGATGCATGATGCATTCGGTGCAGAATGGCACATTCCAAGTGAGTTTCCTACTTGGTGTAGATGGGATTTCGAGTTCATAGTATATCAACAATTTTTTATTGGGAGATTCACCTTAAACGATGGTACCAAGAGCCATGGTGTGTGAAAACTTCCATTTTCTTTTACAAACATAATACTTTAGGAGTGTTGTAAATAGGTTTAAGGAAGTGACAAGTTAAGAATTGATGTAGAAAAAGTAGATAAGGAGCACCATGAAATGCTTCAGACACTTTTCTACCCCAAAAAGAGTGCCTATGAGGAGAAGTATGTATTAGAAAGCATTCATTGTATAAACTACATTACATTTCCAATAGCTTTCATGTATATATATATATATATATATATATATAATATATATATATATATCTAAGGCCATGGGTTGTAGATGGAGTGTTCATGGAAGATGATGTAACCATCCCAAAGAAACCCCTATGTGGAATAAGGTTGAACAAAAAAATGAGTGTGTGAAGAGACTCCCCCACCAGTCGTTAGTGGAAGTGAAGGAGGAAGTAAAGATAAGACTCTCATTTCTAGTGCACTGTAGTAGGGAAGACATCAAACATGTAGGGAGGTGGAGCCAAAGCACATATATGAGAAGGAAGCCTACAGAGAGGAAGGTCTCGGTAAAGAAGAAACAAAGGATAGTACCTAGCTCGGATTCGAGGAGATGGAGAGCTAGAAGGAAGAAGAGGGAAGAAAGAGGAAGAAAATGGTAGAAAATTGAGCCCACATGTGTACACCATTGATGAATCAGATGTAGAGGACTAGAGTGCATAGTTTGAGAACACCCATGTTATGGACATAGATAAAGAAGAAATTGGGGTACATGTCACTCGACCAAAGAAGAAACTAGAACCAACTATAGAACATGGGTAGGGCACACCTAACTCCCTGAGCTAGAGCAAAGATGGAAAAAGAAGTTCGAGAGAGATATATATAACATCTAGTGGAGCATGAGGTGGTGCGTGGTGAGGAGGAAAAGAGTGAAGGACATGAGTTCTTGGGTGGAGAATCGACTCTTGTAGTAGGTTTCCCTAAGGGTGTTTGGGGAAAGAATAGGAGGCCAAGGTACACTCCACAAGGACCTATAATGCAAATACATGAAGAGACCAAATAAATTTTTTGTGCATTAGGTATCAAGCATGATACCTTCAAATCAATTATTTTGTTGGTCATTTTTAGTAAGGAGGAGGAGTGCTACATGCACAAGGAAGATGTTATCTTGGGTGCTTGAGTCACATATCGATGAGCTAGAGTTTGAGGTAAGCACTCATTCATTAATAGATACCCGAGATGTGGAAACCTCTGAGAGAACCTATATCGATATATAGTTGATTCCTAGTGTAGTTATTAGATGAACAAAGTGTGTAACATGCTTAATAAGTTATCGGTGGAGGTGGGTGCCAGATTTTTGATAAGAACAACAAAATAAGATTTATGTAGAGAGGATGGATGAGAAAAATAAAGAAATAAGAGAAAGAGACAAGGAGATAAAGGAGAAAGAGAAAATAATTACGTAATTAAAATAGGAATTGAGGGAAGAAAAAGGGTGGATGAGCATGACATATAAAAGAAAATGCATGCATCGATTGAATTTTACTAGCACCCTGATTTGGCCCCCTGATGATGGAACCAAGTATGAGACAAATTTTCATTGTTTGGAAGATCTAACATGCATAATTACTACACAACAACCAACTCTAGCATTTGAATCTATAGAAGATGTATTGGTGTGAAGTGAAGAAAAAAAAAAGGAAAAATTGAAAGCCATAATAACACAATATGGTGAGTTAATCAAAGCAGTGAAGGCAACTGCTCATGTCGTAGAAGTTGTTTATGATAATTGTGAAGATAGGGATCATGTAGTAGTAGGACTACTTGTTGCCAAGGATGAAGTAGATCTAAAAGAATTCCAGGCCAAAAAAGGAAACAAGGTGGAACATGAAAGAATATTGGTTGAGGTTGAGCAAAAGAGGGAGGAAATTGATCTATTAAGGGCCTCCATTAAGAATAAATTAAAATAACTCTACCCCTAGGTCACACAGGATGGATGACACACTAGTTGATGTGGGAAAAACTGAGAATGTGGTCAAAATGTTGAAGGCACGGGGTGAGGACTTGACTACTACGAGAGGTTCCTACCATTGTGGGTGATGCCTTTACTCAAGAAAGCAAGGAGTTAGAGGGATGGAAAACATTGGAAGCATTGGTGAATAAGGAATTTCCCCTCCTTTTTCCCAGTAAAAATTGGATTCTTTCATTCTTTGGTGCAAACCATGTAGACATTCTTTATTCTTTGATTATTGGAGAAATCTTTACCATTCTTTGTGCGAGTGTTTCCGAGGATGGAAAACATACCTAGTGTGGGGTAATGTTGGGTACCAAAAAATGGCTAAGTGTTGAAGTATACAGAGGCACACACACGCGTGGAAGGGCTATAGAGAAACATGTGGATGAGTGAACAAGATGAGTGCATTGGATGATAGGGTTTGTGCACGGAAGATGGAACAAAGTGTGCATGAGGATCACTAGGAAGGTAGAGGACTTAGTCACTTTTTTTTTGAAGTATTGGGATAAATATAGACATGGAGTGTGTGACACATAAGGGTTTTGTAGTAAGAAGAGTCTATTTTTGAGGAAGGAACTTGCAATTCAAACTTATGCATGGGAGCTAATAATAAGATTAGATCTAGAGTTAATTATAGATAATCTATTATTAGGAAGCTTGCATGCTTCTTTAGTTATCTTTGTAGTGCATGCATGGCTATTTTGAGCATGTAACCTATTTTGAGAGTGCATGGGTGGTGAAGGGAAAGTCCCCACCCCTATATATATGTATTGATTTGCATTGTTTTGAGAGACCAGAGATTAGATTTGGATTGTAACAGAGTTATGTGATGTGTATTGGTATGTTTGTCATGCATGAATTTGTGATGATACTTATGGTGTATTCAATTTTTTGTGTTTTGTGATGATTTAATATAATGGATCATTATGGATGGATATTGATTGTTGATGTCTCTATTCATGGTTATTGTATGGTAAATCGGATCCATCCGAGTGAATGGTATTAATCCTTATGTGATCTATATATATAATTTTTTACTTATTATGTGTGTTTCAAAACTGGGATCAATTAGGAAGAAGACACACATACAGATAATATATAACATCTAAAAGACATAAATCAACACCAGATTTAATGTGGTTCACCCAGTGTGGGCTACGTCCACCAAGAAACAAGCCAATCTATTATCCAAAGCTTTGACAAGATATACAATGAAGATTTACAATCTTCCACACCTCTCAGATGTACAATACTTTCTTTCTCTCAAGCTTTTGCTTCATCACCAAGAATTCTCTCTCTCACCAAATTTTGCAAGTTCTTTCTAATTCTTATTAATCATTTCTTCTAAACCCTAGCTTTTATGCTTATATAGTCATTTATAGACTTAGGGCACTTAGCCATGCAATTACAATCAATAGATATACTTTAATGCTAAAAATAGATCTAATTCTCGAGAGTTAATTAAAACATCCTCACACAGTAACGATGCGCGATTAGACCTAACCCTAACCGCCTTGTGGTTCCTCCTTGCGATGTCTAATCAATTCTCATACTTGACCGATGATCTGGTCTGGGTGACCGATGATCGGTTCCCCCTAACGATGGATAGTGGTTATTGTATTTTCCAACAAGTTTCCATTGCATGCTAAACTGAAGTAATTGAGCTCCACAACTCAACAATCTCCCACTTGGAGATTAATTATTGCACCATACCTATACAACATCATTCTTGGATCCTTCCTTAGCTTTGTTTCTTCCTCTTCAAGTCTCAAACTCGAAGACCAACAGAAGTGGAGTGTAGCTCAACTTCTCCTTTGTTAATGGCTTCGTTAGCATATCCATGAGGGTTCTTGCTCGTATGAATCTTTTCCAGATTCAATTGTCCATCCTCCAATACCTTCGTATGAAGTGATACCTCAATTGAATGTGTTTGTTCTTGAATGAAATGTTGAGTTCTTTGCCAAATGAATTACACTATGACTATCACTGAATAGTTTACAATCACCTTGCTCCTTTCCAAAACTCTTCCATGAACCTACTCATCCATATCATCTCCTTGCTAGCCTCTGTAGCTACAACATACTCCTCTATAGTAGACAAAGCCACAACCTTCTGCAATCTTGAAATCTAGCTAATTGTCATCCCACCTACTGTGAAAATATATCCAGTAGTGCTCCTCCTACCATCCAGATCTCTCAGCCATATCCGAATCAACATAGCCACGTAATGAAATATCGAACCTCCATAGCATAACTGCATGCTAGATGTCCCTTTCAAATACCTGAGTATCCATTGGACTACTTTCAATGCTCTTTACTGGATTAGCCATATATCTACTCACTGACTCCCATTGCTTGTGTAATATACAGTCAGTACAAACCATAGCATACATGAGACTTCCAACTGCTGAAGCATATGGCACTTGTGTCATGTATTTGACCTCCTCATGTGATGAAGGACATTGATCTTTGCTCAATTTGAAGTGTCCAACCATAGGTGTACTAATAGGTTTTGCATTTGCATGTTGAACCTTTCTAACACCTTGTAGATATAATCCTCTGAGACAAATACAATTTCTTGTTTTTCTGTCTCTATGTATTTGCATGCCAAGGATTCTTTTTGCAGCTCCTAAATCCTTCATAGAAAATGTGTGAGCTAGCTTTCTCTTAAGCTCACCAATGCCCTGCATACTAGATCCTGCAATAAGCATATCATCCACATACTGATAACAAAATAATATAGCTCCCATTTTCAAGCTTCTTGAAATAAACACAATGGTCAGATTCACATCTCAAGTAACCATGCTCATGCATAAAACTATCAAACCTCATGTACCATTGCCTTGGAGCTTTCTTGAGCCCATATAGGCTCTTTTTCAACCTGCACACTAATTTCTCCTTACCCTTGACTTCATACCCAAGTGGTTCTTTGCATATAAATCTCTTCATCAAATCACCATGAAGGAAATTCATCTTCACATCTAGTTTCTCTAAATGCAAATCTTCTACTGTAACTAAACTCAATACAATATGAATAGAAGTCATCTTAACAACAGGAGAAAATATTTCACCAAAGTCAATACCCTTTCTGTGTAAATCCCTTTACTACAAGCCTTGCCTTGTACCTTTTCTATCCACCCTCTTCTTCCTTAATTCTATAAACCCACTTGTTTCTACAATGTTCTCTTACTCTTGACAACTTAACCAAATCCCAAGTTTGGTTATGTTCAAGGAGTCCATCTCCTCATCCATGCCATGCTCCCACTGAGACGTGAGTCTTATCTACATTGCTTCTTCAAATCTCTCTGGTTCACCATTATCAGTCAATAATAAATAAAATAGAGAAGGTGTAAATCTTTTTGGAAGTTTACTTACCCTTTGTGACCTTCTCACAGGAGTTTGGGGTACCGGAGGCTCAATCTGGACCTCCTGGACATTCCTATCCAAATATGACAGTGACCGATGCTAGTCACCTCTAACCGACGTCGGTTCTGCTAACCGATGCGGTTTGGATCTCTGCTATAACCGATCGGTTCATCGACGATGTGTCGTTAGTCGAGGTCAACCGACACCGATTATTGTGTAACCCTGTCGGTAATTCTTTTAAATCGAGAGTTCATTTTCATTCACAAACTTCTCAATTGGTTCATCCTTGGGTACCAAAATTTGATCCTGTACATTCTCTTTTCATTCCATTCAACATCACGACTCCTAATAATTTTAGAATTCTCTAAATCCCAAAAATGGAAACCGAAATCACCAGATCCATAACCAATGAAAGTGCATCTCTTGGATTTTGCATCCAACTTTTTCTATTTTCCTTATCAACATGCAAAAGCTTCTAAACCAAAAACTTTAAGAAAAGAAAGATCTACCTCTTTTCGGTCAAGCTTCCTCTGGTATTCCTCCATCTAGTGAACTTGAAGGCCCACAGTTAATCAAATAAACCGTTGTATCAACTGCTTCTGCCCAAAACTGCAAAAGGGCAATCAGAATGTATCCTCATACTTCTAGCATGTTCCATGATTGTCCTGTTCATTCTTTCTACAACACCATTCTCTGTGGTGTTCTTGGAATTGTTCTTTCTCTCGTATCTCATTCACTTTGAACAATAATCATTGAAATCCTTGCTCTGATATTCACCACCATTTTCAGATCTAAGGCACTTTAACTTAGAATTTGATTCATTCTCAACAAGGGCTTTCCATCTTTTAAAAGTCTCAAAAACATCATATTTACACGTTTAATACAATAAACCCATACCTTTCTTGTAGCATCATAATGAAAGTAACATAATCTTGGGATCCTCCATGAGAAGCTACTACGAGATTTGGTCCCCCACATCCGAGTGTACAAGCTCAATTTTTGCTCCTTCTTAGTTGCCCCAACTTTGAGAAATCTCACTCTCTTTTGCTTTCTAAAGATACTGATGCTCACGAAATCAAGATCTAAATCTTTCAAATATGATAACTTACCCTTAGCCTTTAAGATATGCATTCCTTTTTACTCATATGATTGACCGGTTATGCCACATGCATGCATCTGAATCTGAAGTAGATAATGCAGAAAAGGAATCAATAATATAGGTAGATAAATATAATGTTCCTACCTTCTTACCTCTTGCCACAAAAAAAACACCCTTGGTGACTTTCCAAGAGTCTCTGTAAAAGTAACCATGCAACCAGATTCACCTAGTTGCCCTGCAGAAATAAGATTCCTCCTGAGGCTTGGCACATGCCTCACATCTTTCAATACCCATGTATTTCCATTCTGTAATTTTAGATGAACTTCCCCTTTACCAGTAATACTGCAAGGTTCATCATCACCCAAATAAACATGCCCAAAATTGCCCTAGACATAATTTCTAAAATAACCCTTAGGGGTTGCATGGAAAGAAGCTCTGAATCTAAAACCCATGATTCAATTCTATTATCTAAAGAAAGAATAAGAGCATCTTGCATTACCTCTGATGTAGCAAGATTTGCTTCTTTACCTTTGTTTGGTTGTTGGTTCTCTTTATCCTTTGACCAAAAATCTTTCTTTGCATGTCCTTTCTTTCCACATTTCAACAAGTAATTCCCTTACTTCTGGATTTAGATTTGTTATCCCTTGACTTTGATTTCCCATTACTCTTACTCTTGGATCTCTCCTTCTTCCTGCCCTTTACTTTCTACATTCAAAGCATTTTCAGATGATGATTCCTCTGTACTCTTCCTGAATTTCTTCATTCAAGATTATACTAACCACATCATCAAACTTCAAAATATTATTAGCAGATGTTGTATTACTAACAACCATTACCAAGTTATCCCAACTATCAGGCAAAGAACATAAGAATAAAAGTGCTTTTACTTCATCATCAAATGGTATAACAACCGATTTTAAATTGATTTACAATAGATCGAAATCATTCAAATGACTAGATGTAGATCCACCTTCATGCATCTTAGAACTAAATAGTTTCTTCATCAAATAAACTTTATTTGAAGCACTAGGTTTTTCATATAAATTAGCAAGAGATTTCATTAACTCTACCGTAGAAAAGCACTTACTGTAATATTGGAAGCCACGAGATGCTGTCAGGCTCAATCTTATAGATCCCAAAGCCTTTCTGTCAAGAATCTTCCATTCTTCATCAGTCATCTTCATAGGTCTAGACTTCTCATCCAATGGTAAATACAAATCTCTTTGATACAGATAATCCTCAATCTGCATCTTCCATAATTGATAATTTCGGCCGTCAAATTTCTCTACCTTGTATTTGTTTTCTTTTGCCATTGTTGTAGCTCCCACTCAATCAGAAAACCCTCTGTGAGTAAATATGTCAACACACAAAACCCTCAAACAAAGCTTTGATACCAGTTGTTGGGGTTAGCACACGGTTGTATAGACAATATATCAGATCTAAGCATACATGCAAATAAAAGTGGATATTCTACCAAAATAAATATACAAAACAAGAGACATAAATCAACACCAGATTTAACGTGGTTCACCCAGTGTGGGCTATGTCCACCAAGAAACAAGCCAATCTATTATCCAAAGCTTTGACAAGATATATAATGAAGATTTACAATCTTCCACACCTCTCAGATGTATCTGATACTTTCTTTCTCTCAAGATTTTGCTTCATCACCAAGAATTCTCTCTCTCACCAACTTTTGCAAGTTCTTTCTAATTCTTGTTAATCATCTTACTTCTAAACCCTAGCTTTTATGCTTATATAGTTGTTTATAGACTTAGGGCACTTAGCCATGCAATTACAATCAATAGATATACTTTAATGCTAAAAATAGATATAATTCTCGAGAGTTAATTAAAACATCCTTACGCCTTGATTAGACCTAACCACTTCCGGTTCCTGAAATAAGATTGCAAAAGTAGAATTTAGGTGTCTACATTTGCCCCTGTTCGAGGTGAAGTAAATAGATTCATTTCAAATATAGTAGACAAGCATATGCAAGTAATTTTTTAAGAAAAAATAGTAGAATGAAGGATGCCACCTCGAGTGTCGATGGGGTGATTGAAGAAGTCAAGTGATAATCAAAAATATGATTGAAACGGATATAATAAATAGGATAGAAATAAACATGATTATTTATCGCCCTAGGTGATTTAAAATTAAAATTAGTAGTGATAAGAAATGATAATGGAGAATGGGAATAGCTCTTTACATCCAATATTCAATAAGAAACTTTCTTCATCATGTTGTCCCTATGATCTACATCATCAACCTTAATTAAAATAAATAAAAGTGTAAAATAACATGAAAAGCTATATTACTAACATTTATTCATTGCTAATAATGCATAACTCTATGCAACTTACATAATACAATGCAATATGAGAAAGTAAAATGATGCTTAACTCGATGAAACATGCATAATGCAATGTAATACAAGAAAGTAAACCAACTAACCTAACACATAAACAAGTACAATCACATATACTAAAACAAACAACGTTTAAGACAGTTACACCAATGTTTTTGTTTTCAAGCTTTAGTTCCTGAATGTTCGTGTTGTAACGATAAGGGTTAAAAATGGTTCCCCAAGCAAGGATACATGTGAGGGGAATAATGAGAGGACACAAGTAGTCCCATGGAAATCATTCATGCACTATGACATAATATTTGGCAACTCACTGTTGCATGGGAGTACCGACATAGTAAGTAAGCCAACTTTGTTAATGGAGGTAGATCACAATGATCCGCAAGGCGTTTGTGACAATAATGAACAAGAACCTAAGAAAGATGTTTTTGTAGGACAAATTTTGATGTTTGAGGACAATGCATTTGATACATGCTTTAGGCTTTAGTATGCGTGCATGTCATTTACCAATTTTGAAAAAAATTACAATTTTTTTAGATTTTTAATGATTTACCAATTTTTTGGGTTTTTTGAAAAAAATTATACTATTTTAAATTTTGGTATTTTTAGGAAGAAAATATTATAGAAGAAATAATGAATTCATGAGACATCGCAAAAGTCACTATGAGGCAAGAATATGCCCCAAGTAGTAGAACAAGCTACTAGGAAGCAAAAATATGCCCCAAAGATAACAAAAATGAGCGCAAAATAATTATTTATTTAAAAATAATCATTACGGTGAGTGCTAGAAGAATTTAGAAGAACCATGATGGCTCCAAGGCACCTCGAGGGTGAGAAACACGTCGTGGGGGTAAAAATGGGTATATAAACCATCGCGGAAAGTTCATTTACCACATACACTTACCTTTTTACTATTGATTGAGCTCTAACCTATAAGGAGAAATGGCGAGAGTGAAAACCTGGAAACACCATGTGGATCACGTGAGAGACTACATGAGACTTCCGAGGATGGCCCACAGTACACAAAGTTGAACGCTTCACTTCACACAATTAATAGTATTTTAATGGAATTTATTAGGTTTAGAAGTAGGGTAGAAAACCCACATAAATGTGCCAGGCGTGGCCCTTGGGGCGCGCCCGTGTTCATGGGGTTGTGCTCAAGCTTAAAGTGCATAGGCATGTTTGTGCCATTGCCTTAGATGGTGTAATCCTACATGCAAGTCCGTTAGGTATATACGCCTTTGCACCTATGCAAAAAAAAATGTGTTAGGCGTCATTAGAGGCGTGCTCACGCCACAAGAGGGTTTGGGAGAAAAATAGGGCACGTGGATGGGGAGCCGACACGTAGAAGAGGCCTCATGCCATAGGAAGTGTGCTAGCACCGCTGGGGCGGTGCACAAAAGACAATTTAGAGTGACTTGAGAAGAAAATGAAGGTTTCTAGGAAAACCTAGATGGTAGGATAGAAGAATAAGATTATAATAAATGACCTGATTAACCCTGCAAATGGATTTAGAGTGATTAGAGATGTGGGAGCGACATGGGTGAATCCGGGCCTATGAGGTGACATTCAAACGATGGGACCAAATTTTTCTAGAGATTACACTGAAGGTGACCGGTTTATCATATGTGGCTCACATGCCACATATTACCCTAGATCACAGCCTGCTCACATCCTTAGCTGAGAGATGGTGCAGCGAGAGTCAGACGTTTCGTCTTCCTACCAGTGAGATGAGCATCACTTTAGAGGATGTGTGGTGGATTCTGTGAGTTCCTATCTAGGGTCACTTGATCACATATGATGGTCGTCCAGGACCGTATTGAGCGATGCATAGCCGAGATGTTTGGAGTGGTAGACATACCCCACTAGGGTATGACTACTAATATTAGCAGGTGTATGGTTGATTAGCAGCTAGGATGGGTCTTTGTTTTTTTAGCACTTTTCGGTAGCATATTGTTGCCTGACAAGATTGGTGCTCGGTTTCCTTTAGGCCTTATTAGAGTGATTCAGCCTCCTCCAGGGAGAGGTTTACTGTTGGGGACAATGCATTCTAGCCCACCTATATGTAGATTTGCATTTGATAGCCTACCGTGGATAGAGGTCCGTGGGTCCTGCCACTTTGTTATAGATATGGGCTTGGGACCACATTGCGATTGGATGCCCTGTAGGAGCATTGAGAGCTCAGGTTCTTGGAGATCCATCTATCATGGGATAGGTTCTGGATGGAGATGATATTCACACTCACATGGGGGACACAAATTACTATAGGTGATATTTTGATGAGCTACATCCCCACATGATTACATGACAACCATACCAACTATACCATTGGCCTCAGGATGAAGATGAGTTGAGCACCACTGGTAGATCATTTTATCCTTGGGAGCAGGAGTCATATCATGGAGTGGTACAAAGTGGACAGGTCCAACAACATTTTGGTCTCATCTAGGGGATTCCTGGTGACGAGATGTGGTATGGGTGTAGATACAGAGAGACCTTTCACATGGCACCTCGGATCAAGCTTAGTTGAGCTCGTCGTACTAGCTTCTTACAGGTGGTTTCGTAGCCTTGGGTACAGCTGACTAGTGTAGATAGTGGATCCCGAGATGACCCCAGATTATGCAAGGTGGTGTGCGACAATGCTACCTCAACATTTGACCATTTCATAAGAGGTATTAGAAGCAACAATGCAGGGGTTACATGGACCGAGATATTAGGGCACAAGCACGAGAACATGAAGGTCCATAGCGGGATAGCGAGATAGGGGTACCAAGACAACATGTTTTGGTTCAATAGTAGGTATTAGTGTAGCATCAGGTAGTGGTGCAGCCATAGGTATTAGCACCACGGATGCCCCTTCGGAGCTCCATTATGAGCACCATTGCAGAACCTCCATCACCACCTCACGTGAGTACACCACGTAGTCCATCGGGAGGTGGAGGAGATGGTGGGGCTAGAGAGGATATGGAGGAGGATGTACAAGTTGGTGGGCATGTGGTTTCCTTACAATAAGCAACTACAATGGGTGATATGCCTACAACTCTAGGCTACTACAGAGAGAGATCATATTTACATAGAGTGGGATCAAATTACTACGGATCGATACTAGCTCAAGGTGGAGTAGGATGAGTGACCACAAAGAGGGGCCATGCTTTATATAAGAGACATATCCCAACTGTGGATAAAGCTATCCGGTGTGAGGTGGCGTGTGACATGCTCCAAAGTAGGTGGGTACTGTCTTGGGGTATAACTTTTGATTGGCGTAGTGCCTCCCTAGTAGCCGAGGCTACATATTATAAGATGCGGTATTGCATGAGATGTCTCAACAGAGAAAAGAGCTCCCGAGTTCAGCTAGATAGTAGAGCAAGGTGTCATGATCTATAGGAAAAATACCATCGCGATCGGTGCGATATATACAGTTCCTTCAGGATAGTATGATTCAAAGTACCATGGGTTAGCCCATCATGCAAAGTGCCTTTACACATCCATCACCTCGAGATGCCCTCACCTAGTAGTAGACCCGGACTAGGAAGTCCCGGAGAGGGTGAGAGTCATGGTTGACTCTCTTATTGATATATTAGATGCATATTTTTGGTGTATCACCTCGATATGAAGGCATAATTTTATATGGATGTATATGTACTATTTTTTATCATGCCTCATGATGAAGGCATATTTTTGTACTAGATGTATGTTATGCATTGTCTTTTATTATGCCTCGTGACGAAGGCATGGTTTTGATCCATTCCCATGATGGCACTTTGTATCCGATATGTATCGAGACATAATGATTTTGTACATGAACATTTGATATTTATGGATATATGATGATTGATGGATTACCGATGTATCACACTTTTTTATGAGATATCATGCTCAATCTGTATGCTTATGTTTGTATCACATGTTGTTAGATTTATGAGATAGCCTTAGTTGTTGTCATATTGCATGTTGATGAGATACTTTAAGTAAAACATGTTTTTATTTTTGATATTGATGTGAGGGGATAGATTTGGATCATGCGGAACCCCTCTTGCCCCATTGATGATATGGTATTGATGATTATCCTTAGAATACATGTGTGATGTAGACTTAGCTTTTATTGATATATGATGTATAGATGTGATGGTTTATTTGATATGATGATGAAATGATAACAAAATGTACAAGTAAAATAACAAACACAAGTTAAAAATATATAATCAAAGCAACACAACTATCTACAAGTATGCAAGATAAAATGAACTCAATGCAATGCACCACATATTAAAGTAACACTCAATCTAAGTAAGAAAATGAATCCAATTTAAATCACATAATATGAAAAATCAATGCAATTAAAACCATATAAACCAGCAAATAAAAGAAAGAAAACTACTACCTTGTTTTTGTGGGACAGTTTTGGGATGCTTTTTGTTGTTTTGGGTATTATCTCGAGATAATTTTCTATTGTTTTGGATTTTTCTACGAAACGTATTTGAATGTTTTGAGTTTTTCAAGGAACATATCTGCATGTTTTGATATTTTCAAACAGTTATATGAATGTTTTTGATATTTTCTAAGAAATTTTACGAAGTGAATGGGTAAGGAAATGAACAAACGTGAATACCCCCAGCGTTAGATGGGATATACAAGGAATAATTCAATGTGTTACGTATAAGAAGGTGATGATGAAAATTTTTCCCCAGTGTGAGATGGTAATATTCAAAGTCAAACTCTCCACATTCAAAAGTAGGATCAGTTGGATCAAGGAAAAAAGGGACAAACTCATAAGGTACTCGAGATAATGGTAAAGACCCGCTTAAGACAAATTTATCATACTCCTATACTTGAAATGCTTGTGAACAATGGACCCTCCAATGGCACCGAAAACTAGTTTTCACCAAAGGACTTGTCCAAAGTGCCACCATTGCATGGTTTTCACTATTGGACGCACCTATTTATTTCTCTTTTCTTTTTCTATTTTTATACTTTTTGTCATTTTCTAATATTTTAGGGACATTGCACCTAAGCATAGAAATGATTAAGATGCATTGCATTCATGGGTTCTGAAGCTCTTGGTCATCTAAATAGGCCAACTTATAGGTGCTCGAACCGAACTTGGAAACCACAACATATGGCCCTAGCCAATTAGGCTCAAATTTTCCCTTATTTTCTCAGTCCTTTGTGGTGTTGAATTGATTTTCTTTTAACACAAGGTATCCTACCTCAAATTGATGAGGTATTACTCTTTTAGTATAACTTTGTCGCACTTGATCCTAACACACTTTAAGGTGATTGAGGGTGCGAATTTGTTTCTCATCTAATAGTTGCAACTCTTTCAATAAAGCTACTTTGTAGTCCTCTTCTTCATTTAGGTAGTCCCTTAGCTCAATACACAAAGAGGGGATCTCGATCTCTAGGGGTAGCACATATTTTGTCTTTGAATACTAAGGAGTATGGAGTGGCACTTGTAGGAGTGTGGATAAACATTCGAGAATGCCCAGAGGACAAGGTGAATCAGAATGTAAATGTCTGTCACACCTTGTTGTATTCACCCTCTTCTCCATAATATGGATGATGGTTTTATTGGAAGCTTGATTTCTCGTTACCTTGAGGGTAATAGGGGTTTAAAACTTGAGATATATTTGAAAACATTTGCATAACTCTTTCACAATTTTATTTTTAAATGGCTTACCATTGTTAGTGATAATGGCATAATGGATACCATATCGACATATGATATGGTTCGTTATAAATTTAGATATCCGACGGCCTTCAATTGGAGTGATAATGAATCCCGATGTCAAGAATTACCCTATACATATCGCATTGATTGTGATGGCCTCTATCCTCTAGATCATTCCATACTACCCACTATCTAGTTGAACTCAATATCTCTCTTCTTTGCCAAGATGATTGCATGAAGCGCATCATGTAGTATGTAGCCTCGATTGCTTGGGAGGCACTCTAGCCAATCAAAAGTTGTACCCCTGAAGAAGCACCTACCTATTGGAGCTGTCACACACCGCCCTCACCTTTGGATAGCTCTATTTGTAGCTGGGATATTTCTACTATAGCCTAGTCCCTCTTTACGCTCACTTGATCCCGCTCTACCCTAAGTTGGTCTTTCTTCGTAGTAATATGATCCCGCTCTATAACAATCTAGTCTCTCTTTGTATTAGCATGGAGTTGTAGGCCTATCACCTGTTGTAGATTCTTCTTCAAGGAAACCATATGCCCAACAACCTGTACATCCTCCTCCATATCTTCTCCACATCCGTCATCTCCTCCACCTCCTAATGGACTATGTGGTGTACTCACGTGAGGGAGTGCTGGAGGTACTTTATCCCTGGAGTATTCAGATTATTTGCAAGTCATTAGAGACAAGAACGAACAAGAACCTAAGAAATATGTTCTTGTAGGACAAATTTCTATGTTTGAGGATAATGCATTTGATACAGCTTCATCTGTGTGCATGGAATTTACCAATTTTTTATTTTTTTTGAATTTTTGTAATTTTTGTAATTTTTATGGATTTTTAATGATTTACCAATTTTTTTTTTTTGAAAAAAATTATACAGCTTATAAATTTTTGTATTTTTAGGAAGAAAATATTGTAGAATAAATAATGAATTCATGAGATATCACCAAAATTCACCGTCATGCAAGAATAGGCCCAGGTAGTAGAAGCGGTTGTCAAGAAGCAAAAACATGCCCCAACATAGCAAAAATGGGCGTAAAATAATTATTTATTTAAAAATAATCATCACGGCGAGTGCTAGAAGAATTTAGAAGAACCACAACGGCTTCAGGGTGCCTTGGGGGTAAGAAACACGTTGCGGGGGGTAAAAATGGGTATATAAACCATCACGGCAAGTTCATTTACCACATACACTTACCTTTTTATTGTTGATTGAGCTCTGACCTATGGGAGGAAATGGCGAGAGTACAGAACTAGAAACACCGTGCGGATCATGTGAGAGACTACATAAGACTTCCATCGGATGGCCCACAGCACACAAAGTCGAACCCTTCACTACGTTAATTTATAGCATTTTAATGGCATTTATTAGGGTTAGAAGTAGGGTAGAAAACTTGTGTAAATTCACCGGCGATGGTGAGGGAACATCATGTTGGATAACATTTGATGCCCTGTCATGAAGGGAGCTTGAAATAAATTCTAAGGTAGGTTGTTCCATAGTATGAATTTTTTAGATTTGTTAGCACTTTCATTAGAGGGAAGAGGTTCTATTTTATGCTTTTGGAAAGGTTGAGTGCAATGTTGGAAATAAACTAACACTTAATTCATCATATGAGTTAAAGTGATATTGTAATAAAGTAATTTTTTAATTACTTAAGTTAGCTTAGATAAATTCAATTATTAGTGAGTTGTCTTTTAGTTGTCTTATCCCTTGGTTTGTGGGATCATGTTCTATCTTGCATATTTTGTTCTCGGATGATTTCCATGAGGGGCAATAGGGGAAATTAGGGGCAATATGTTATTCCTGCATATTTTCTCAGATTAGGTGATTTGTTTCCATATATTGTGGATGAGATAGAAGTTGTCCAATATCTATAAATATTATAGCTCTCTCATTTTTTTAACTTCATTGTGATTGTGGTCTAAGAAAAATACATTAATAGAGGATAACGGGGTCTCTTATTTTAGAGACATAAAACCCCAAAACAATTGCATATAAATTTTGCTTGAATGAAAAACAATATTTTTTTAATTCAAGAAGTGAAATTCAAACTCTAAATTAAAAAAATTAGTTCTGTGTAATTTTTTGCAAGTACTTCTTTGTTGTTGTTAGTGTGTGGATTAGGAGCAAGGGGTGTGTGAAGAGGTTGAGGCGAATCGGCTCCTCCTAGCTCAAGATTCTTATTCCTCCCCCTCAAACTTCCTACACTACCTAACACTCACAAGTTCAGGCTCTTCCAACTTTGATACCAAATCTTGACAATGAAATAAATCTTATGAAATAAATATTAACAATGAATACTTGAAAAGAATATTTGACATAGAAACAAGATGGTGCTTATTTATTTTATTAAAATCAAAATCAAGAATTATAAACAAATGAGAGAACTGCAATATTTACTATGGAATTAAAGACTTAGACATGTGAGTTTTGGCTATCTTGACACACTTCGTCGATACGATATGGTTAGGGGTTTTCCACCTCTAAAAAAGGGTACAAATAGATGTTAGCATTGTTTGGCAAGGGAAAACAACATAGAACACCATTTAAACATATTATATTTTGAGCCAAGGAAAAATTTGACTTGGTGCATACCAATCTATGCGGACCAATAAGACCTAGCCACTCTAGATTTCAATATTACACGCTCTTTGTTGATGATTTTTCAAGGAAAATGTGGATATATTTTCTTCGTACAAAAGACCAAGATTTTGAAACTTTCAAGAAGTTCAAATCCTTTGTTGAAACAAAGTCTGGTAGGAAAATCAAAACACTCCGCTCAGATTGAGGGGATGAATACACCAGTAATGAGTTCAATGATTTTTTGGAAACATATGGCATTCATCGTCAAATGGATCCTCCTCACACACCACCAAAAATGGTGTTGTTGAAAGATGAAATCATACTATCATGGATATGGTGTGATGTATGATTGATGATGCAGGTTTATCCAAAAAAATTAGGTCGAAGAAGCTAAAACAACAGATCTATCTACTAAACAAATTTTCCTCTAAAGCTCTTGATGGAGTAACACCACAACAAGCATGGTCAGGGAATAAGCCATCTATGTCACACCTTAGAGTTTTGGATGTAAAGCGACTATGCACATTCCTAAGAAAAAAGAACTAAGCTTGATATGAAATCAAAAAAACTTATCTTCTTGGGATATAGTGATGAAGCACTTGGCTACAGACTTATGGATCCAAGAACAAGGAGGGTATACACTAGTCGGGATGTTGAGTTATTTAAGAAGAAAGAAGTAGATGCTCCTTTCATACACTCACATGATGAAAAAATAATCCCTATAGTGAAAACAGAGGATGGTAATCACTTTGATGACGATAATGATGATGGGGAAGATGGTGAAATTCAACCTCCCACGGGAACCACTAAAAGTATGCCTAAATGGTATACAAGTATGATGAGAGATGCAAAATTGGATATTTCCCCGACACATATACGAATGAGGACTCATATTATGGCTCGAACCGAGGTCAATTTGGCCTTAATGGGTAAAATTATTGAAACTCTTGAGTCGTCACAGGTTTGAAGCCCTACATTCTAAACCTTGGAAAGATACTATAGATGCGAGATGGATCTTCAAAACTAAGTACACAACAAAAGGAAAAATTGATAAACACAAATTTGTACTAGTTGCTAAGGGATATGCTCGAAAATAAGGCATTGATTATGAGGAGATAAAAACATTTTCTCCCATAGCTAAGATAAAAATGTTCGAGTTAATATTTACTCTAGCTACACAATTTGGTTTGAAAATACACCAAATGGATGTGAAAAGTGCCTTTCTTAATGGAGATTTACATGTCATACTAGGTAAAGAGAAAAATGTATGTAAACTCATAAAATCACTATATGGTTTAAAGCAGTCTCCCAGGGCATGGGATATTAAAATCGATGAACATCTCATTCAACATGGATTCAACAAGAGTCTATATGATCCTAATCTCTATCTAAAAAATCAAGGGGGGGAGATAGTGATCATTGTAGTATATGTTGATGATCTAGTCATCACTGGAGGATTAGTGAGGATGATTGATTCAACAAAGAAATATCTAACACAATCATTCAACATGACCAATCTCGGAAGCCGCATTATTGTCTCGGACTTGAAGTTTGGAAAAGAGAACATCATATCTTTGTGTCACAATTTAAATACGTTTGAGAAGTTCAACATGATGGATTCTAAACCAATTTCCACACCTATGGAGACAAGACTTCAACCGTATTGAATAGATCCATCACCACAAGTAAGTGCAACTCTCTATCGGCAGTTGATCAAGAGTCTCATCTACTTGACTTACACTAGGGTGGATATCGGTTATGCGAGTTAGCTATCTTTCATGATTCATGTAAAAACCAAAGGTTTCTCACTAGAAATAAGAAAAGTGGATATTGAGGTACATAAGAGGAACTATGGACTATGGCCCGAATACAAGAAGAACAATAACTTCTTCATGAAAAGATATTGATTCGAGATCATGCAGAAACATAGATGACAAGAAATCCACTTCAGGATTTTTATTCTTTTTGGGATCTGGCTGATATCATGGGGGAGTAAGAAGCATAATTGTGTTTCAAGATCCTCCACAGAATCAGAATATCATGCAGCAGGTGGAGTTTTCTGTGAAGCGATATGGCTCGACGTATACTTGAAGGATTGGGAATACTGCAGAAAGATCCAACAATCCTACATGTAGACAATGAAGGAGTAATAAAACTTGTTCAAAATCCAGTTTTTCATGAACACACCAAACACTTTGAGGTGCAAGTACATTTCATTTGTGAACATGTTTAGAACAACAACATCCAGCTCCAACATTGCCCGACAAAACATTAGCATGCAAATATCTTCACAAAGTCTCTTGCACGTCCAAAATTTGAGGCATTCAAAGTTTTTCTCTCTGTTCACTTCAGAGTATGCTGAATTAAGGGGGAATGTTGGAAATAAACTAACACTTAATTCATCATATGAGTTAAAGTGATATTGTAATAAAGTAATTTTTAATTACTTAAGTTAGCTTAGATAAAGTCAATTATTAGTGAGTTGTCTTTTAGTTGTCTTATCCCTTGGTTTGTGGGATCATGTTCTATCTTGCATATTTTGTTCTGGATGATTTCCATGAGGGGCAATAGGGGCAATTAGGGGTAATATGTTATTACTACATATTTTCTCATATCCATATATTTTGGATGAGATAGAAGTTGTCCAATATCTATAAATATTGCAGCTCTCTCATTTGTTTGTAATGCTTGATTTTGATATTAATAAAATACACAAGCACCGTCTTGTTTCTATGTAAAGATTTTATGTCAAATATTATTTTCAAGTATTCATTGTCAAGATGCAATTCATATCAATTGGTTTTACAAGTTTCCTACCATTGGGGTGTTGAGAATTACAGCCAACTATGATATTGGAATTTGTTAATACGGGGTAGTTCTTTTTCTCTAGGTTTGGTGTATTGTTGAATATTGCTTTGTGGCAATGAGGGAAGATGAACAATTTCATTTTATTTTTAGGTCATCCTCTTCTTCGCAAAGGAATTTGTGATACATGTTGGTTTGTAAAATTTTCCATTGTAAATCACCTCTAGAAAAGAAATCAAACTCGATTGTAGGGAACTTTAATAATAAAATATATGATGGAAAGCTAACTCAAGTGTATGATACATATTTTTTTAATAAAAATGCAAATTTCATTTAGATGGTCGTTTTAAAATAATATAGAAAAAATCAATTAAAACATACACAAATCTCTTATAAATCATAAAGATAAAATCCATATCTAGAAATGATTTACATGAACAACCTTTATGTCGAGAGGTTGCTAGAGAAAATGTGGGAGTAGCTACAACAATACCATCGGCAAATAACTTCACTTGGTGAACCTTTCCATAGTGAATGATAATTTGAAGACCGAGATGGGTACAAAGTGTTGGTCCACAAACACACTTCTTCGTTCTTGGGGTGTAGATATTTTTATAAAACCTCACATTCCACAAAATTTAACTATGAAAGATATAAATAGAACTTTTCTCTCTTTCTCTAAGCCATGGAATAAAGACATTATTGGAATAATTTTCATTGATGTCAAAGGAAGTTGAAGGAGATAACATATTGGTGGTGTCATTGATGTCAAAGGATGATGTAGAATTTAACTAATAGAATAGAGTGTTTTCTGTCACTTCGAGTCTCATACTATCACTTGAGTCTCATAAACAATGCTTCGAGAGTCTCATATAGAATTCTTCGGAGTTTTTCCAAAGTCTCGTGGTTTGTCTTCATATGGAACCAGTAGTTTTGGATGAATGTTGTAATGCATCCTTTGAATTATGTTTGATCACTTTGGAGTTTGTCATAAGTTTTATCTATTTGCTTCAAATTTTGAATTGAATTATTTGGAATTTTTCTTAATTATATTCTATTTTATTTAAAGTATGAACAAAATGTTTGGATTTTTTTGGAATTCTATGGTTTTTTTGGTTTGGGATCAATAGTTTGGACCGACCATTGGAATACATTTCTAAGTTTGTTGTCTCATTTTTATGATCATGTTTTTGAACTTCAAGGATTTAAAAACATATTTTTATTGTTTTTTGTTGTTGGCCGACTATCTTTGTGTTTGAAACTAAAAATTTTCATATGTTCAATTATTCGCCAACCCAAGTTTATTGGTTCACTCATGTATCTTGGCATTGATATTTTAATTGTAACTATGGCCGACCTTCATCTTATTTAGATGCCAATGTTAAGAATGTGCACAGGTATAAAAGGAGATGTAGACTCATCATTTGGAAGAGTGTGTGTGAGAAGAATAAAGAGTGAAATTCTGGAAGAAGAAGAGAGGAGAAGAGTGGAGCAACAAATGAAGACATCTTTCTAAGCCCCAAGCAGACTTCTCATGGAATGGAATAATAACAAATCAAAAAATAAGGAAGAGCACCATCAAGTATGAAGTAATGGTGACATGTTGAAGAAGAGGAAGAGTAAACTCAAGCATATTTGAAGATGACATCTTGTTGAAGGAAGAGAAAAGAAGAACATGAAGATTTGAGAAGAGGTGAAGCTACATTCGAGAGGGAGAACAAGTTCAAGTAGAACAAGCAGATGAAAATATGAAGAGAGTGATTGAAGAGTATAAAGTGATATGATTTCATTAATTGGACCAACGTCCATGTTGGAAGAAGGATCTGATCTATGTGTATGAAGAGAGTGATTGAAGAGTATAAAGTGATCTAATTTCATTAATTAGACCAAGCATCCATGTTGGAAGAAGGATCGATCTATTTGTCTAAAAATAATGATTGAATTGCCATCTTCAAGTTGAGGAAGAAACTATAGAAGGTATATCTATGTAGTATTGGGGTTAGTGCCTCAAAATTTGGTGATTGGTGTCTCTAGTAGGTTGGTGCATATGAACTAGTTGAGTTGGTGCTTGGGATTGGGATTGGTGTCTCCAGTGATTTAGTTCTCATGAATTAGTTGAGTTGGTTCTCAACATTAGGGATTGGTGTCTCTAGTAGGTTGGTGCCTATGAATATGTATTGAGATGTTTTGGGTTGGATTTGTGGAAATATATCCAAGTAGTATTTTCTTTGTGGTTTTCTCCCAAAAGGTTTCCACATATATCTTGTGTTCTATGGTTGTGCATTTTTATATCTTATGTGATTTTTGTTGTTATGGATGATAATGTTTAAATAAGTAAAAGTTTTTATAATATTGATTCATCTCCCCCTCTTAGTATTAGTGTGTGTTCAACAATTGGTATTAGATGGTTCCTTCATAACAGTTTGACTACTGGAAGGTAGATCTTCGTAGCACACATGTAAAGTCAAAAGGATTCTCTTCAAACCATAACAGTTTGACTTTGGAAGGTAGATCTTCATAGCACACATGGAAAGTCAAAAGGATTCTCTTCAAACAAGGCTCCATTATTTGATGGAACTAATTATGATTTTTGGAGTATAAGGATGCACACCTATTTAATGTCTCTTGGGTTTGACATTTGGAAATCATTTGTTAGTGGTTATGTTGCTCCAAAACTCCTCTAATAGATCAAGCTAGTAAGAAGGCTAGTGAAAGCAATGCAAAGGCTATGAATGCAATTTTGGGTGGTTTGTTTGAATCATAATTTTTTAAAGTGATGCATTGTATATCTTCCAAGGAAATATGGGATAAACTCAAGAACATATATGAAGGAGATGATAAAGTAAAGAAATCAAAGCTCCAAACACACAGAAGTCAGTTTGAGGTTTGAAGATGAAGGATGATGAAAACATTACAACTTACCTTCTTTGTGTGGATGAAATTTTCAACACTATTAGAGGTCTTGGAGAAGAAATTAAAGATGAGGTTATTGTGTAAAAAGTGCTAAGATATCTTCCTTTGAGGTTTGATGCCAAAGTATCAACAGTTGAATAAATGAAGGATTTAAGTACCCTAACAATGGATGAACTTCATGGGATTCTTACAACATATGAGATGAGGACTGAAAAAGATAAATCAACTAAGTAGAGAGAGAAATATTTTAAAAATCAAAGAAGATGAAGAATAAAAATCCTAAGTCACATGATTGCTCTAGTGTTGAATCAGATCAGGAAGAAGCTAATTTTTTTAGAAAGCTAAAAAAGGAACTAGAAAATACAAAGGTATGTTACCCTTCAAATGTTTTAATTGTGGTAAAGTAGGACATTTTTCTTCTAGATGTCCACATGAAAAAAAAAATATCAATGATAGTGAGGAAGATCACAACATGAAGGAAAGTAACAAGTATTATTAGTCTAAGAAGAACTACAAGAAAAAATAAAATATGAGAACTCCACAAGCACAAGAAAAATATCTACACCAAGGAGGAAAGTAGTTTCTCATCTATGAGGAAAGTGATGAAAGTTACTTTATTAGTGAAAAGGAAGAATCATTGTTCATGGAAATAGAGACAAGAGAAAGAAAAGAAGAGTTAGTTTCATAAGATGAAGAAGATGTTGAGGTGGATCTTGAAGGAGAGCTCATTAGTGCCCTAGATGAGATCAAGATTCTTAGAAAAAGAAGAACAAGAAAAAAAAAAACAACTTCATAAATTTGAAGAAGAATATGATGCTTCAAATAAAAAATTTCACAAGATCTTGAAGAATATAATAAGATCATCATTGGCCTAAAATTCAACTTGAAGAGATGAAGAAGATGGATGAGGATGTGAGAACCCAACTGAAACAAAAGAATGAAAATTGTGAGAAGATTGAATTTGAAATAGTTTCTTTGAGAAAGGAACTTGAGAAGACTAATGCTAAATTAAAAATTGCCTCAAGTTTGAGAAGAGTACTAAAATATTAGATGATATACTCAAGTAATAGAGATATCTATTTATTAAAATTGGTCTTGGGTTCAAAGAAGATTAAGGGAACTCCAAAAAGTTTAAGACAAATTCAATGACATACTAGATGCTCTTAAAGGTTCAATTAGAAATAAAATTTGTAAAGTGAATGAGACTCATGTTCCTCAAAGTACAAATAATCTAATGAAAGCAACAAGAAGAAGGAGATTCATGTTCATGATAATTCTAACATTCCTCGTAGAGATAGCTTAGAAAAATACAAAAGAACCTTTTCCCAAGGCAACATCACATAACTAGGTTACAACATTATTTTTATGGTTATTTTTTTCATGCAATCAGTTTGGTCATAGAGCAGTAGATTGTAGATCTCATACAAGAAGTTTTGATAAGAATATGAATGAAAATGAAAGTTCTTTTGGGTTTTTAAATAGAAACTATAATTCATTTTCAAAACACAAAGAGAATGAGATTGTATGTTATAAATGCCACAACTATGGGCATATAGCACATTTTTACAAAAGTGTGGAAACTCTCAGACATAATAAGAATGAGGATGGATGGAATAGAGTTGTAGATGGTTTCTCAGGTAGAAGGTTTAATTTTTTATCTTTATCAGATGATATTGTTTGTTATAATTGTGACAAGTATGGACATAAGGAAAGACAATGTAGAAGTAATCTTGTGAAGCAAAACAAGAAAGTGGATGAATGTGCTAAACTCAAAGGTGAATGCATAAAATTTTGGAAGCAAAAGAAAAAAAGGAGAGTTCCAATAAGGAAAGAAAATGTGAAGAGTGGATTGGACAAGGGATGGTAGTAGTTGTTAATGATGTTAAGGCAAAACAAAATGAAATGTAAAAAGAGGAGTCTCTTGTAGGGTTTTGCAAATGGATGTTACCCATGAGAATGAAGAAGAGAAAGTGAGCTAGTTGATGGCTATCAGGATGAGGATATCTATGAATTTGAAGAGGACTCAACATATAGTGATGAGAAGGTGAGATACTTTTCTAGAAATAATTATCTATGCTTGCACAAGAAGCATGTGATGTATTGGAATGCAGTGCCAAGGATGAAAAGGAAAAATAATGAAAAAGATTGAGTTGTTTAGTCAAGATTGGAACATGTATGTGTATACATTTTTTTAGATTGTGATGCATTTCAATTTGTAGAAGAAAGTAAGTGACCTTAGTAGAAGAAGAAAATCATGAACAACAATCAAATGAAGAGTATTCAGATGCAAAGGTCAAGAAGATGTCAAAGATTGAATTGAATCTTATGGAAAGGAAAATTTTCTATAAGAAGAAGAAATGTCTACAACTACATATTTATGGTATATTTTTGTGTCATGGGAGAGTGTAATGAGGCTTTCAGAAAATTAATGTACAAACCAAAATAAGCTATGAGAAAGAATCATTATCCTAGAAAGATGCAAGATTCAAGGTATGTGGATAGTGGTAAGTAGTTAATGAGCTGTTTTATGTTTATAATTAGTAAAGAAGAGGAACATGAAAATATGTTTGAAAGTGTGAAAAATTTGTTTCTTAGAGAACTCATGGAGCCAAATCATTTGAAGTCATATAAACAATAGATTAAGCTATCAAGTTTTAATGACATAAAGAGTTGTTCTTTTTGGGTAAATAGATTTGGTATCTTGGATAATCAAAAAGTATATTTCCATTTCTTCATCTACAATAGAAGCAAAAGAAAATTACAGCAGTATCATGATGCACTTAAAGTTTTTTGAGGAAGCATGAATTTAAGGGGGAGGGAATCCTTTCCTTATCATAGTGAAGACAATTCAGAAAGTGAGAGAAGATGCATACTCCAAGGGGGAGAGTCAAAGCAAGAGGGGAGTAGTATCTATTATTTAGCAAAGTTAAAGTAAGAGCAAGTAGTTCAATAAGACATTACAGAAAAGGAGAGTTTCATAAAAAGGGGAGAATTTTGAGAATTTTATTCATTTTCCATTGATGTCAGAGGGGGAGAGATAAATAAAGGGGAGAGATGAATCAAGGGAGAGAAGTTTGGCAACATGAGAGTTTTGTAGAAGGGGGAGCAAGCTACATACAAGAAGATAAGGTAGTTATTTATATAAGATGGTTTGTTTCCATCAATGAAAAAGGGGAGATTGTTGGAATAATTTTCATTTATGTCAAAGGAATTTGAAGGAGATAAAAATATACTAGATTCATTGATGTCAAAGGATGATGTGGGATTTAACTAATAGAGCATAGTGTTGAAAGAGTGTTGTCTGTCACTTTAGAGTCTCATACATTCTAGATTCGGATTATCATACAAAATACTTCTAAAGTATTTCTAAATTCTATGGTTTGTCTTGGTATGGGACTAGTAGTTTTGGTTGACTGTTGTAATGCATCCTTTGAAGTCTGTTTTATCACTTGAAGTTTGTCCGAACTTTTTCTATTTACTTGATTTTGAACTAAATGCTTTGGAATTTTTCTAAAGTCTATGGTTTATTTTGGTCTGGGACCAGTAGTTTGGGCCGACCATTATAATGCATTTATGAGTTTGTTGGATCAATTTTTATGATCATGTTTGGTGACCTTCCAAGGATTTAAAAATAAATTTGTGATCTTTTTGTTGTTAACCGACTATCTTTTTGTTTGACACTAAAATGTTTCATATATTTAATTGTCTAGCCAACCTGATTTTATTGGTTCACTCATGTATCTTGGCATTGATCTTTAAATTATAACTATGAATGACCTTCACCTTGTTTGAATGTCAATGTTAAAAGTATGCACGTGTATAAAAGGATATGTAGACTCATCACTTGGAATAGTGTGTGAGAAGAAGGAAGATTGGAGAAGAGTGGAGAAACAAATCAAGACATATTTTGAATCCCTAAAGAGAATTCTCGGTATGGAATAACAAAAATCACTAAATAAAGAAGAGCTCTAACAAGTATGAAGTAATCGTGACATTTTCAAGAAGAGAAAGAGTAAACTCAAGAAAAATTGAAGATGACATCTTATTGAAGGAATGACAACTTGTTGAAGGAAATGAGAAGAAAAGAGAGCATGAAGATTTGAAGAAGTGAATTTGTATTCTAAGAAGGAGAACAAGTTTAAGCATATGAAAATATGAAGATATTCATTAAAGATTATAAAGAGATACGATTTCATTAATTGGACCAACATCCATGTTGGAAGAAGGATATGATCTATGTGTATGAAGAAAGTGATCGAAGAGTATAAAGTTATATGATTGCATTAATCGACCAACGTCCATGTCGGAATAAGGATCTGATATGTGTGTATAAAAAGAATGATGGAATTGTCATCATCAGGTTGAGGAAGCAACTACAAAAGGTGGATTTGTGTATTGTTGGGGTTGGTGCCTCACAATTTGGGGATTGGTGTCTCGGTAGGTTAGTGCCTATGAACTAGCTAAGTTGGTTCTTGGCATTGGGATTGGTATCTTTAATGAGTTGGTGCTCATGAATTAGTTGATTTGGTGCTTAGCATTGGGGATTTGTTTCTTGATAGGTTGGTGCCTACAAATAGTATGTCATTATATGCATGATTCCTAAGCAAGAAAACTAGACATTAACAACACTTGTTTTTCTTTTACATTGCTTTATCCTTTTCATACTTTTATTATTTACTTTTATCTGGAATGACCACTTTACTTTTGGACATTGGACAACATGTGACCCAAGATCTGTATTTTCCGTTATATCCTCTAAGCATCCCAGACAGTACTACCCATTAAGGATAGGAGCACCCAGTGTTATGGTCCCCTTTGGGTTTTTTTCCTTTTCCTCTTTTCTCAAATTTGAAATGCCACATCACTTGTTATCTTTTCTAAATTACTACCTATCACTTTGGATCGGCCTTTTGAGTTGTTAATGATGAAATTCAAACAAGGGAAATCATATATACATGATATCACTATTATTAGGGGTTGGGAAATTTGGGCTATTACTTACTATCTACTACTTGGGAAAAGAGTAACATTCAAGGATCATTTGGGATGCATTATTCACTACATAGGAGGGGTTATTTCTAAATTCCATCTCACACATTCATCTTGGGGAAAAGTAGTTGTATCCCTCGTTATCTTAGTGTGAATGACACAGGGAAACCTAGCTTCAAGGGACATGATTCAATCACACACACACACACTAGAACTACATAGAGTTTGAAATGTAGTGCAATGATCTTGGTGATAATCACATTGGGGACTTCCGAGGTCATTCAACTCAATCATATACATTATTTGTTTCATCTAATGTTTTTTGAGCCTTGTGCAAGTAGCTAGGGTTTTTTTGTAGGTTCATGTGTGACAATGAAACCCTACAGTGAAGTTAGAGGAATAAAAGAGAAAGGAAGAAGACAAGTTCAGACCCTGAAAAGATAGAAGCTAAGAATTTACCAAGACACTAGCACCCATTTTAGACACACTAGCTCCATGAGGTCTATCCTTCTTTTCTAGGTGGTTATGTCCAAAGGAGTTTCATATTCCATTTTCTAGATGAAGCTTATCAATCAAGATCTATCTTGTTCCACTCATTTTTCCAACCCATAATCAAGTCCAAATTTCAAATACAAGCTAAGTCACTCTTATCTCACTATTTGCTTACACTTGCTTTTCTCTTGCATGATAATATTTTTTATTACTATTATATTCATTTGATCTCAGTCCTATGATAAAGATTTAATTTCATTAAATCATTTGGTGCTTGATCCTTGCATGCCCTTTATATGATCTCTTTTTTTCTATCATGGCTAGCACCTCTCATGAGTTTTCCATCAAAATATTAATGACCTAAATACATACCCATTCATTGATCATCAAAGAACCTAGATCTCTTAGTTATTTTTCTCACTCATTAATAATCTCAATGGATCTCTACATCCACCTTCCATTACGTGATAACACTAAATACATATCCCAACTACTATGTCCCCCCATGCCATTATATTCCACTCTCCTCCCTCCCACCAATGTGGGGCATCCACCAGTCATGTTCCTATTTCCACACCTAACACTCATATTTCTTCCCCTCTCATTTCTCATATCCAACCTAGCACTTCTTCAAGAACCCATGCCTTAGAGTCTTTGTATCATGATTTACAAGCTCAAATTCATCAATTACAACAAGCCTCTTCCTCTTCTTCTCCATCTCTTGATTCTTCACTTCTTCTTCATAGTCCTCTTGCACCCGAGGTTTCTTCTTATCCACTTCCTTCCAATTTTTCCTCACCTAAGTTTCCTCTCTTTGATGGCCATGGAGATCCCCAAGAGCACCTTGATCATTTCATGTTGCATGTTTGGATTATGCTTGTGATGACACACTATTGACCAAGTTGTTTCCTAGGAGCTTATAGGACTATGCTTTTATGATGGTTTTATGATTTTCCTTTGCACTCTATTAGATATTTTACTCCTTTAGAAAATATTTTGGCTCACTTTTCTATGAATATTGGAATGAAAATATCATATGCACAAATGGCCAAAATGAGGAAAGGATCTAATGAACATCTTAGTGATATATTTTTGCATTATAAGACTAATCTTTCTAAAATGAACAATGTCTTTGGCTAAATCTGAATTGCAAGATCTTTTTATCCAAATCTATTACCTCATTTATAAGAATGTGTGCTCTTTGACTCTTTTCACTCTTTTGATCATCTATGTCATACTTAAAAAATCATGAAATCAAGTTACTTTCTTTGGGAAAACTTAAATATGGTGCTAATATTTTTGATCAATCTACTAACAAGTTCCCAAGAAAATATTCCTTTAAGGAAATCCTAGTGAATCTAAGCCTACTTTTCAATGTTATATCTCAACCCACAAAGCTCAATTACAACCTACATGACGTATTTTTACTAGATTTCCATATCCACCACATATGTTGTTGCCTCAACTCATAGAAAGCAATATTGATTTCTCTTCCATATCCTCTTGAGCTAGATCTAATAATAGCCTCATGGAAAGAACTTTGATGAAAATGCACATTGTGATTACCATAGATGCAATGGCCATTCTACTATATACAGTGTTTCAAGCTTAGAAATTTAATCCAAGATTTGATTGACAATCATGACATTGAGTTTCTGAATCTACTATTTCTATTTCTAAATCTACTAATGAAAATGGAAAGCTTAAAATATTCAATGATCCACTACCTAAGCATGAAAAATCAGCTCTGAATCCTCTTTGAATCATGTTTATCATGTTGTTCCTCCTCCTTCATCATCTTCATCATCCTCTTGGATTTCTTGTTGGTACTATTGATCTTCCTTCACCTATCATTTCTTTTTATTGATGTTGATTTTCATGCCTCTTTTTCATCACATAGATTACACATTGATGCTTCTATTGGTCCTCATGTTATTAACAATGTTATGGTGCATCCTACTTACAAGCAATGCAATGCATGTTCAATATATTTCTTGCAAGCTATCAGTTTTCCATTATCTCAGATGACCCGTAGATCACCTACTTCTCATGGGCATGTCATTCTTCCCATCACTATTGGGCCTCTCACTATCTCTATATGCTTTCTCTATTGGATCTATAGTTACACATTGTGACATGGTCTTAGGACTCCCTTGGCTTAGGGCTTCCAAATCCATACCATCCATAGTTCACTTATGCCTTAAGTTTGTACATGAGCATCATGTTATCACTATTCGAGGCATCCCACCACATAATCCTTTATCTTTGGCTCTTATTACTTATATACACCTTTAGTTACTTCTATCACTAGTGCACCTACTTATGCACCTCCTCATGATGGCCCCATGACTTTGACACATACTCCTCTAGAATCTAGAGCTCTTACCATTCCTAGTGCTACTTTTACACATACACCTAGATCTCCTCCACATGTGGCTTCTACTTCTCACTCACATGGATACATGGTCTCATAGTCCACCTCATAGGGATAGGTCTCCACCTAGGACACACACTACCCATGCACATCTAGGCCCACTTCACAATCTCTTTCTCATGCATGATATCTTTCCCCATGTACTTCCTCATGGCCATAGAGTCTTTGATCATGTTCACATGTGTACCTCCTTCACACTAGCATATAGTGGGCCCTCTCCCCTATCCTCATTAGATAGATCACCATGGCATTCACACTTGGGGGCATATACTCCCCCTTTTTACCGATGACACTCTTGTTTCTAGGTTAAAACATGATTGTTGAGGGTGCATTTACCTACATGGACCTCACTTTACACACATACACTAGGGGAAACCTTTCTCCCCTCTCCTAGTCATTGTATTTCATATTCTAATAATTCAAAAACATTCAAATATTTACAAAAATTCAAAAATACTAGCTTAGATCTTGATTGGATGTATTTCTTGCTTTTATACTATTCTATGTTGCACATTGCTTACCATGTTACTTTGATTCATAGTATGTTCTATCCTTTTTCCATACACACACATGTGTTCATGGTACTCTTGAGGTGAATGCATGATACTATAGGTTATCACATGATGTATGATGCTTGGAACTGTTCTCTACCAAGTCCCACTGAGGCTCTTGGGGCATCTACCTTTCCTATTTTCTATATTCAGGTTATATCATTACAAATATCTACTACTTTCATTCCTATTTTCAATTATATACATTGTGACATACTATCAATTTTTCTAACATGCTAATGGGTGCTTCATGTGTAGCATTTTTCTTATAGGCTTACTTCCAACCATGGTTATTTGATTTTTTTATATCTTGTCTATGTTTGTGTCTTGATTGTCATTATTTTTAGGGTTATGCCCTATGCTTGATTGTGTGTTTTTTTTATATCCTTGAAGGCTTTGAGTGTCTTGTGACATCTGAGTGGTGTCCCATGTATTCAACTAGCTACTCGTTGTGTCTTTTTCCATGTTATTGTGTGTTTTGACTAGTTTCTATTACATCATGTCATGTTTGTTTGTGACTAACATTTTTTTTTATCCTTTCCCATTGTTTTACATGCACCATGGTAGTTACCATGTGCATTCCTATTCCCCCTGTAGGAGTTCTATTTCAAATGTGCACATTAGTTTCATCTTTCCTCATTTGGGTCGTGCTCACCTTGGTTCATCTCATGCACCCCAAATGAGTGGGGAAATCATTGGGTGATTATTTCACCCTCTCAAGTTTAGAGACTAGACACAAATTGGTAAAATAAAAAATAGAATAAACAAGAGCTAAAAAATAGGTTTAGATCAGAATTGGGCAAAAATCATTGTAGGGGACAAAAGCACCCAATACAGATAAGAATGGTGGGTGCTAGTGTCCCACCTAGGTGGTTTTGTCTTGGGGGAAAAAATAAGTATAATACATGATCAACAAGTTTTCAATGATGACATATTTTTCCAAAATCCAAAAATACATACTCAATTAAGTTACTTATAGGTACAACAAGAACAAAATCTAGTGGCAAGTTACATACTTTGAGCAAGGGAACTAATTACTCTATTTTCTTAGGATCAAATAAGGAATGAACACCTAGGGCATATGCAGGACAACATGATATGCTTGGAACAATGTGTCATCTGTGACCAATTTCTATTGGGTTTGTGACCATCTGTAGTGGCACTTATCCATGGGGAAGTTAATGGTTGAGAGGAAAATCCTACAACTCTCCCAATACTCTTCCCTTGGTGACAGGATGCCTAAATCCTCATAATGACGTGAGGATACCTAATTCCTCGGTTTAGAGAAAGGACGCTTAAATCCAGTATAGTGATATGATGCTTAAATCCTTAGTTTGGTGATAGGACACCTAAATCCTAATACTATTCCAACCATCTCAAGGAAAAAACACATGAACAATTCTATCTCTTCTCTCATGACATTCATGTGTATTTTATCCTTGATTCACTTGTTTTTCAATACGCATTTCTATTTTCACATTTACTAAGTTAAAGTTCAATTTCATTTATCATGAGCATTGACTACACTTATCTTCTTTTGTAAGTCAACCTTACTTTGAAAAAAGGCAACACACAAATGGAACAAGAACAATCTCAAGCACAAAGATGCTCAGGAAAAGGCAATATTCAAAGGAAAAACACATGCATCATTTCTACTACACACACAAGGTCACCCCTAGGATCCTTATCCTCTCTTAGATTCCATGATACACATTTCATAATCTCCATTTGACGATATCAAGTACAATCCTCATTCGGCATGTTATCGATTATAACTCCCTTGGCTCTCCACAAGGTACTCTTCTTATCTACTTTATGTTACCAAATATTCATTCACAACATAAAGTGGGGAAAATGTAGACAAAAATCACACTTACTATTTACATCATGCCTCTAAGTATGTCATTATATGCATGATTCTAAGCAAGAAAACTAGACATTAACAACACTTGTTTTACTTTTACATTGCTTTATCCTTTTCATACTTTATTATTTACTTTTCTGGAATGACCACTTTACTTTTGGACATTGGACAACATGTGACCCAACTCTATATTTTTTTTTTATATCCTTTGAGCATCCTAGATATTACTACTACCCATTAGGGACAGGAGTGCCCAAGTGCACTACTATCCCCTTTGGGCGCTTTTTTCCTTTTCCCTCCTTTTCTCAAATTTGAAATGCCACATCATTTGTTATCTTTTCTAAAATTACTTATCACTTTGGGTCGGCCTTTTTGGTTGTTAATGATGAAATTCAAACAAGGGAATCATATATATACATGACTTACTCACTATTATTATTAGGGGTTGGACAATTTGGGCTATTACTTACTATCTACTACTTGGGAAAAGAGCAACATTCAAGGACTACATTTGGGCTACATTATTCACTTACATAGGAGGGTTATTTCTGAATTCCATCTCACACATTCATCTTGGGGGAAAAGTAAAGTAGTTGTAGCCTGTTATCTTGGTGTGTGAGCACAAAGGAAACCTAGCTTCAAGGGACACGATTCACACACACACACACACACACTAGAACTACATAGAGTTTAAAATGTAGTGCAACATGCTCGGTGACAATCACATTGGGGTGACCATCGAGGTCATCCGACTCAAGCATATGCATTATTTATTTCATCTAATATTTGTTTGAGCCTTGTGTAGGTAGCTAGGGTTTGTTTTATAGGTTTGGGTGTGAGCACAAAACCCTACAACAAAGCTAAAGTGATAGAGTGAAAGGAAGAAGACAAGTTCAAACCTTGAAAAGATTAGAAGTGAGCATTTACCAGGACACTAGAATTCGGACACTAGTGCTAGTCCTCGGGATGTTTTGTCCTCTTTGGCGGTTAGATGTCGAAAGGAGTTTCATATTCAACTTTTCTAGAAGCGAATCACACAGTCAGATCTAGTTTATTCCACTCCATTTCCATCCAAGAATTAGCATAATACAAGCTAAGTCATTCTTATCTCACTATTGCAATACAAGCTAAGTCACTCTTATCTCACTTTCACATATTGGAGAACATACAACTTCTATATTCACCTATACGAAGACATATGTGTACACATGTTATTCATTGACCAACTAACATACTAAGTTTTTTTTTGTAAGGGACGACCAACAATCATGTAATTCAAAAGATGATTAGTACAATAAAAATAGAGTTTTGCAACATTTACTAGCTAAGATCGATGCTCGCAGAGAAGTGAGGGGTTTTGATTGAAGATCTCAATGAGTTGTGTAAAGTGGTGATAAACAATAAGTTAGACAACATAAAATGAAGTTAATCTAGTTGTAAATATATATCGTCAAAAAAGGTGAAAATTGTAATTTACCCGCCATATGTTCCATTTAATTTTTGAGAGGAAATATCACGTAAGAATCGAGTAAATGTCATGTAAGAATCGGGTAAATATCATGTAAGTATCGTGTACTATCATGTAAGTATTGGGTAAATATCATGTAAGTATTAGGTACTATCATGTAAGTATTGGGTAAATATCATGTAAGAACTAGGTAAATATCATGTAAGCACCAGGTATCGTGAATGTATATCAAAAATAATAAAATGAGCGCCACATTCACAATCCGGTTTAAATTAAGATTTATGATTTTGAAGTAATATAGTTTTAGCCTAGTAAAATCAACCTTAGCTCACCTCTAACTCAAAACTTTAATATTTTCATGTAGGGTGGGTGTTATTCAAGACAAGAAAAAGGTCGCATGTAAAAAAATTTAAAAAAAAAAACTAAATGGAAAAGTAATTGACCAATAAAAGAACAATATTTCTAATTTGAGAACGCAATAGGAAATGCATTACTCTTGACTAGTTTGATATGTTCATAATCATTATGCATGCCTCATTATGTTTATATTTGCTACCAATGATCTTTATCATGTTCACCTTGCTTATATGATTGTTGCATTTTATATGACCCTTCTCATGTTCATTCATGTCGAGTACGAGTGACTCTTTCTCTATCATGTTGCTTATATGTAATATGTCCTCCATTCCACATATATGACTGATGTGTTTTCTATGTTCCTTATCATGATTTACTTTGTCATATTTCTAATGTCCACTATGCCTTTTACATTCTTTGCCATGTTCACATTCTTGATTTACTTTCCATAATCTCATGTGCTTCATATATTTCAATATTATATTCATGAACTTGATGTGCTTTACAATCATGATGTGATGTTTATTCCTTACTAAGTTCACAAGTTTGTTGTGTTTTCCAATTATGATGTGATGTATATTTCTTACCGAGTTCACATGTTGGATGTGGTTTTTGGTCTTGAAGTAATTTTTATTCCTTACATGAATGATGTACCTTCCATGTTCTTTATTGTGTTCACTCTTCTTATGTCTTTAAAGTGCTTTTTTATAATCCATTTAATACATTATTGTCATGTTGCAATTATCATTATCATGCATCCATTCGATTGCATCTCCACTATTTGATTATGATCCATATCATGCACATATTTGGGCCATTAACGAGGCAAGACCTTACTACTTTCATGATCTTCATTGCTACATCCTAGAGCCTAACAATTTGGTGTGATGATTTTCCATATTCCATAGTGCTATATTACTAATTAGCCTATAACTTCGAATAACTTGAGATGATATATCCTTGGTGCATGTTTTCCATAGTTATGGATTCACTCATTATGTCACCGGCGTATACCATTTGCTATATTCTAATGTTACATCTAACCTCTTTTCTTTTGAGATATGAGCACCACAAACTCACCCCATACTACATTTTTCATGGTCATGTAATATTTTATGTTAACACCAAGGAGCCTTCCATTGTCTATCAAGTATAAGAGGGACATATGACCATGCATATTTAGTATTGTGAAATCAAAAGTTCCTCGATGTATAGCTATAAGGTTGCAACTTCAATTCCAAATGTTCAATATCGAATAACACAGTGATTCACATTTGATTGCATGTGGGTCTCACCACCAATGACTGTGTGCGTGTGCGTGTGCGTGTGCGTGTGCGTGTGCATGTGTGTGTGTGTGTGTGTGCGTGTGCGTGGCACTCTTACATCATTTAATAGTATGACATAGGCATGGAACTTCGCAGCATATCAAGGACAAATAGTGGAGATGTATACCGAATTCGCATGTTTGATGTGTTATTTTGGTCTTGATATAAAGTGTATTCCTTACCAAGTGACTAATGTGGCTTTAAAGTTTGTTATTGTGTTTACTCTTCTTATGTCTCTCAAGTATTTTTATAATCCTTTCAATACATTATTGTTGTATTGCAATGATCCTTATCGTGCTCCATTGTGATTGCAACTCCACTATTAAACTATGATCCATATTGTGCACATAATTGGGCCTCCCGAGGGCAATACATCACTACTTCACTCGTGATCTTCATTGCTACACTATGAGGTCTAACAACTTAGTGCAAGGATTGTCCATATTCCATATCACTATGTTACTACTTGGCCTATGTATTTAGGCAACATGAGACAATATATCCTTGGTGCATGTTTTCCATAGTCACGGATATACACATTGTCACAGAAAATACCATTTGTTATATTCTAATATTACATCTAACCTCATTTCTTCCGAGATATGAGCACCCCATACTACATTTCTCATGGTCCTTTTGTCCTTTGACAATATGATAAACCCAATGGGCCTTCCATTGTCTATCAACAATAAGAGGGGCATATGACTAGGCATATTCAATATTGTGGAATCGAAGGCTCATAAGGTTGCATCTTCGATTCCCAATGTTCAATATTTAGTGACCCAATGTTTTACATACGATTACATGTGGGGTCTCATCACCAAAGGGCATATATGCTTCTTGGCCTTACTAATCCTTGATAGTATGACATGCATGGAAGTTATACAAACATATCAAGGACAAATGAGTTATCTTATTACAATTTACATGTAGCATTTTTTATTTTCCAGCGACCCGTGTATGCTTCTACTAGCTCATGTCTGTGTATGAAGTAAATTTTCACATTTTGCAAAGCGAAATCTTAAAAGATAACGAATGTTAAAATGTGGTGAATGAATATCATACAATTAAGTGCCAAAGCCAATTAAAGGTTTTTGCACGTGTCCACTTTTCCGAGACAGACTTCAAAACAACATTATTTACATATAGCATTTTTTTATTTTCCATTGACATGTGTCCGCTTTCACTGGCCCATTTCGTGTATGAAAGTAAATTTTCACATTTTGCGGGTTAAATCTTAAAAGATAACGAATGTTAAAATGTGGTGAGTGAATATCATACAATTAAGTGCCAAAGCCAATTAAAGGTTTTTTTGCATGTGTCCACTTTTCCGAGAAAGACTCCAAATAACATTATTTTAAGTCAAAACAAGGACAACAAGAATATTTTTTTAGAAAAACAAGGACAACAAGAATATTTTTAGAAAAACAAGGAGACTTCAAAACATTTTATGAATTTTTATTTGTCAAACCACGGAGTAGTAATTTATTCCAATAAGACACTATTCATCAAACAATTTTAATATTATGCAACTTCAAAATTACTATAGTATATCTCATGGGACATTGTTTAACATGTGTGGTGTATAAGCAACAATAGACAAACTGCAATCTATTCAACTAAGTATATACACATGTATTTACAACTGGTAATCCTATGCATTTTCCTCAAATGAATGTCAATAGTCATCATATATCTAGAGGTTGTATTTTAACTAACCAAGCAATTGGCAATCATATATTTGGGCCTCCTAGCTTAAACATATGAATCACATTAGTCATCACATAAATCGAAGGTTGTGCATTACACGATGACCAAGCAAACTAGCTCAAGCAAAGAGAATCTGTTAATCCATATTATGTGCTTGTGCATATGTTTGCATCATATTTTAGGATAATTCACCATAATCCAACAATAAAACTATGCAGTTGGCATGCACATTCCTTCCTCGTCGATTTTGGCTTAGTCCATTTTTATACCAAAAAGAAAGTTAGGTCTATTTGACACAATCAAGTGTGAATATATTTATGTCAAGTGTAAATATTCATTTGACTTCATTTGTGTGTATATAAGAATGTGCAAATGCTCATATGTATCAATCAAAGTCAACAAAGTGTGTGCATTTAAGAATGTGCAAGTCTTCATATGCAACAATAATTCATTCGAGCCATTTGTAGGTCTCATACAAAGACGGAAATCCTCATGCCCATTGACACTAGGTATGCAAGTCAGAGACAATTTTGATCTTGCATGAGAAAAAGGGGAGGGCCTAATTATTGAACGTGTACTAGTGGGAAGATTATACATGTATCAATCAAAGTCAAAATGTGTGTGCATTTAAGGATGTGCAAGTCTTCATATGCAACAATAATTTATTCAGTGGCATTTGTAGGTCTCATACAAAGAAGGAAATCCTCATGCCCATTGACACTAGGTATGCAAGTCGAGAGACAATTTTGGTCTTGCGTGAGAAAAAGGGGAGGGCCTAATTATTGAACGTGTATGTCTCATACAAAGACGGAAATCCTCATGCCCATTGACACTAGGTATGCAAGTCGAGACAATTTTGGTCTTGCATGAGAAAAGAGGAGAGGGCCTAATTATTGAACGTGTACTAGTGGGAAGATTATACATGTATAGGCCCATTTGTTGACACCATAGCAAATGTCATAGGGAGAAATATGGGAGCTATAATTTGAGTCAATTTCCACAACACAACCCTACGATGAGAAGATTACACCCATAATTCAGTGTAACTGGCATCATAGTCTAAATGGGAAAATTAGATCATTCAATGTAGCACGGATCACATGAAGATGCCCTTAGATGTGAAAATTAATTCATTGGACCCAAAATGGTGTTTTGCAAGACCTTGCAGCGTGTTTCCCATGAAACCAATTTTTGTGATGGCACTGAAAATATCTGTTTGGCAAAGAAAAAAAAAGTTTCCTGGCCAATTTCTTTGACTTGTAACTTGGTGGCCCTTCCAACAAAATCCTCACAATGAAAGACATACTTGTGCAAAGGAACCTAATTGGGTGGTGGAAGATGCATGGCAAGAAAACTCCAAAATTTAAGAGAACTTGTTATTCAATTTTGCTCTCAAATTGCTGGCTATTTTACCATTGAAAGGAACTGGACTGGTGACGACTCTGTTCATATCTATCAATAGAAGTGAACTTACCTCTAGGGCAGCCAAGACTATAGAATTTGCAAGAACTTGGAATGGATATATACATTCAGCAAGGATATTTAGGGTGCCCTGATGTGAAGTCCTTAGTTTATAGAAAACTTCAATAGTATTTTGATGTCAACTTTATAATGATATCAATCTTCAAACCTGTCACTCCAACTAAACTGTTTTTAATTTTTTCTCATATATATCAATTTTTGACATTTTGTCCATTTTTAGTTATTAGTTAATGTCAAATCATGAGATTGAGGTCATATATGAAATTCAATGTATTTGGGATTTTACTTGTATGCTAATGTACGATGATCCTTCTGTACAGGATTTACTGTTTATTTCGCCTACTCACTAAAAAGTAAAAAAGTTATGTCCCCTATCTCCACATTTCAGAATACCAACGTGCTATAGTTAAAAGGGATTTGAGCCTCCAATACAGTGAAAAATGCAAGTTCAAATTTCTAAACCCTATTTTGCCTTCATTTCTCGTCATTGATCTGTTGGGTGTAACTGGAAGTGTTGCACTTAAATTCCAATTGAAATGTTTGTGAAGAAAGTCGATGACAATGAAAAGATTGTATTCCTATTGATTACGATTAGAATTCAAAAAGTATGAAATCTATTGGAAGAGACCAAACATCTCATGCTATGACCAAAAATCTAATTTCAGAGCAATCGGGATCATTAGCTTGCTTCAAAACACAAACAAAACTTTCATATCTGCATGTTATGCATAATGCTATTGAGGCAAATAATTGCAAACTTGAAATGGTTAGTGTCTGAAATACGTAGAGCAGGCTGCATTGAACTCTGCTAAACAATAAACATGGAATTCATATATTTGTTAATTAGTAGTATTTATATTTGAATATCACATTGCAACCTCTCCAACCTAAACTGAGTTTATTTTTAAGAACAATGGGTACGTGTATATATATATATATATCACATTGAGAAAAATGAATGGATATCACTGAATACATTTTATGTTAATACCAGAAACACCTCTTAATCCTAAATTTGCAAGTATCCTGACCTTTTTATTAGTTAGTAAAATTATTTGTGTATCATATTACAGCCTCTCGAATGCAGACTGAGCTTACCCTCAGTCCATGGGGCATCTATAATTAGTTGGACTGCTTCCTTTGTAAAGGATTTGCGAAAATGGTCGGCACATCAATGAATAATTTGAGAAAACGAAATCCATATCAACGAATAATTTAGCTGCCACACCAAAAACATCTCTTAATCCTGTACTCTCTCATTCAAAATCAGGTTGTGCTTCAGTACTTGTGCAGTCAATGTACAGTTATCTGCAATTCTGTCATCATTCCTTGATTATACGCCGCATTGATTTCCTCTTGTTGACATCCAAATATTTTTTTCTCAAGCGGACAACTTTCGGAGTTACCTGCAAATACACAGTTTCCCACTTTTCAATTCCCAAAATAGTTTGGAATGCATTCAAATGTGAGCATATATTGCAGACGAAATTATGTTCACAAACACAGAACAGAAAAGATTCTACAAGAATTTTAGTTGCAGCAGAAGTAAAAATGCATGCCACAAGCCATAAAGATTGCAATCAACAAATTCTACATCCAACAATCTATGGACTCATCTTTGTTTAACGGGAGTAAGTATATGCTCAAGCTATAGTAAGCGACTACCTCAATGAGTTCATCAACAGCGACATACCCAATTGCTTCTTCCAGGGTCATCTGAAAACAGAAATTGTCAGTTCCTCGGTTCCAAAATTTTAATATGATTTTTTTGAAAAAAATTCAAATTCAACCTTAATTGCATCCATTACATAAGAATAATACACATAGATCAATAATGATCTAAAGCTATAAAAGCAAGAGACTCCTTAGAAATTGTATCTTTCAATCAAAACAAGAATTAATAATGAGGTACTACCTCTAAATAACTAAAACTTATAATGCTTTAAATCCACAACTAGGTCTGAACTATAGGGCAAAGTCCTTAAATTGGAAGAACCTAACAATTCAGTTTCCAGTTATGTTGACTTCAAAAAAAGATCAGATTTATCAATGGCAACAAAAACATCCTTGAAACAAATGTTTTCACCTCTTTCACGGTAAAAGTAAAAGTATATCAATAAAACTCGACTGTGTAAAAAGAAAGGGAAAAAAACAGGAAGGGGTCTAATTTTTCAAATAAAGGGAATTTCTGCATTTTCAACAATTATAAATAATCGACACGTTTATTTGAGCAGCCATAGCAGATGAAAGAATCATAGTTTCAATTCTTGAGAACAAGTATTAATACTTATTTAGTTTTGTGGTTAGTCAAGTCAGTTTTTACAATATCATTTAGAATGCAATCTAGAAACTCATGACAAAAGTGACGAAAATGGGTCTTGGACTTCTCACCAAACATTTTCAACAGTGAAAGGGTTTATTATGAATATATTGAAACAAAAATGTTTTAAATCAAAAAGTTGAAAAAATAAATCCAAAATAGACTGGTAACTAATTGTAGGTATACCTGACGAGGAGGTGATAAACGGACATTCTCATCTTTGCCTGCAGCACGTATATTAGACAACTCTTTTGCACGTACAGGATTGACCTACAGAACAGAGTCGCAAACAGTTACAACACTTTACAGAATCCTGTATGCTTGTTAATTTCAAAGCTCTCTATTCTTTAGGAGAATCTTGTTGCCATGAAAGTTCACTTGTAAGTAGTTGAAAATGAAATAAGATTGGAATGGAGTGGTAGCATCATACATCGAGATCTGAGTCCCGTGAATGTTCCCCAATTATCATTCCATCATAAGTCTGAAAACAGTTAATCACAGTATAAATTTCCAAAAATAATTACATATTTTGAATTCAAAAACTGATAAGGGTCATTTGACGAGACTTGGACCTGAAATGATTCACAGACATTGTAATGCAATTATGATGATTGAAATATAATATTCGTGAAAATCAAATGTAGTTAATAAATCCTGAAATGTAAGTTAACTTCCAATTGAGAGGTACACACTACAAACCAAAATTTATAACTTCATAAGTCAGGATTAGTAACATATCATAATTATAGTATAAAAAAATTGGTAAATCTCCCTTTTCTTTTCTTGTGTTTTTCACTCCAGCACTCTTCATGATTTTCCAGTTCACGCATATAGTTAGTTCCTTTTGTGCCATTTTAGAAGTTATGAATCGAAACAGGTCATCTCCATTCACCCTTTATACATAATATATTTAGTACCATCAATTATTATTCTATCATATAGACATAGCACTAGTATTGTTATGTGACAAAATCCCCAAAATAATAGTTTTAATTGAATATAAGAATAATGCATATCTTAAGTTATCTAAAAATATTATTAACACTTATATCTATTAACTATCAGTAATATTAATATAGTGAAAAGATAGCCCTATGGGTTGGTCTCAATGGTATGCCGCTGTGCTAGTGACTACTAGGTCACGGGTTCAATCTTGATTAAAATGTGGCGTCGCACACTGGGGCATCAACACATCGCCCAAGAACTAGTGTGTTGGACTCGCCCTGCAACTGCACACCTGCAGGTGTGCCAGGCTGTTGGGTCCTTCCAAGACCAAAAAGGAGATGAAACACAGTACATCGGTTAACAAAAAAAAAAGTGAAAAAGGTGTAACTTTTGGGATCATGCCTGTAAGAATACTACTAATAATTATTTATTGTTGAGGGATTGGGGGATGGAAAGAAGATAGGAGTAATAGCTCCATAAGAATTTCATCAAAGACAATAAGAGAATAAGGAACGGGATTTTATTCATAACAAGAATATATTTCAAAACTCGAGGTATGTATTATAGGTTAGACGTCCTTATATTCAATCTTAACTGTTTTTGTATAAAAATATGAATTTTGTCAACGAGTATTATCCCCTCTTATATGGTACTGCCCTCAGCTTCATAGAACTCTATTCTAACCTGAAATGACATTTCCTTCCACATAAATATCAAACTCAACGATGCATCATATGTCATATTGATAGATATAATAGTTAGTCTAATATAAAAACCTTGAATGCAGTGCATTATCAGACATCTCCAATATTGAAAAGAAGGTTGTCCCCCACTTTCAAGCAATACGCATACAATACTACCACGTTAGTCCAGAACAATTCTTCTCATCGTATAGTTAAAACAAATTCATTATATCGCCACATAATCAAAATAATTTGGTTTAAAAATCTTTTTCAATTTACAAAACATACCTCCAACAATCAACATGATTCTATTTTCATTGAGCGATAATTTAATTCATTTACAATTTTCATTGAGTGATAATCTAATTCATTTACACAAGGAACCTTGATAACAACAATAAGAGTACCATGGCTTACAAAATTCTAATAGGTCCTGCATCCAGCAAGGGGGTATATAATATCCAAAAATTAGTCCGCAGTAATCCTGGTCAGCACTTCCAAGGTGCACCCTCTGCCCTTGGTTGAACACACCTTGATATGCCTCACCCCAATGCTATGCAGCCTTTAAGATCTCCCTATCATCTCTTTCCTCGGTCTCTATATAATTTTTCATCAATTTAATCACCCAAGTGTCTTCTTTGATCTTGCAAAAGTTCAAAATGCAAGAGGATATACAAATACAAAACTAGTACAACTCTGTCTTGCACTAGTGTCTGATCCCTTCCATGTCGACAATCTTTCTTTCGAACACAATATATTCATTCCTCGTATGAAATATTGCATACCAATCACCATGAAAATTTCTATCAAGACTCAAATATAATTTTATCATCATTCCATGTTTTCACTATATATATCATTGTTACCTAAGTCTCCGGGATGGTGGGACCGAGTTTACGGGATGGCAAAAAAATCCAAAATTTTTGGGAGGGCCGGGAACTATATATATATGTGTGTGTTAAAACAAATTTCTAAAAAATTATGAATAGTGGTCAATGACAATCCATCCGCATTTGTGCTCAAATTTTATTTTTATCATTCAACTAGGGTTGAGGGGACCCCTTCCCGTACAAACAAATCTTAGCAGAAGGCAAGAACAACTCCAACCCAAACCTCGACAACACACGCTTCACGTAACGAAGTTGTCTCGAGCAAAAACACTACCCTAAACAAACCGCCTATACCCAAAAACAAAGACAACCAAAAGAAGAGACTAGCTAATCGAATCAGAACACAAATAAACACTTCCACCTCCTTAAGAGGCCTTCGCACAACAACCTTCATCACCTCATCCTCATCTGCTAACTAGCCACCTTCCCCGCGCCGCTTCACAATCATGTTCTGCCAACTATGCCAAGAGCTCATAAGCATTCTGCCCGAAGATTTTAGTTCTTGCCATTTGGAGGGGAAAGGTGCCAATGAGCCTTCAAATGAGCTAAGTCAAGATTGGGAAGTCTCACTTTCTCGTGCAAAGAAGCAACTACATTTAGGACAATCTCCACGAAGTTCAGAAGGGACAAGAAGCGAGCTTCCAAAACATTAAAGGCTTCCCTAGAAACCACATGATCGATCCTTCCTTTTTCATCTACGAGCAAGGGGAAGGACCACTCGAATGCATGTTCCAGCTCCCGCTCCATACCCACCCTATGATGCAATTTCACATTCTTATATGCAATCTCTTTGACTTTATCAATGTCAAAATTGAAATGAGAAGATGCCCCACTTAACGTGGTCTGCAACTTCCGCATGGCCCGCCCTTCCCGCAAACTCGGATATTTCTTATCCAGAACCATTTCAATGGCCACCATCTTTGAATCGACGACACTGGCTCGGGGATGGTGCCGGTGATGGGGGTATAGAAGGCTACTTTACGCGTTTATCACCTTCGACCGCAACAAAGGAAGCCATAAATCCTCATTCGACACCATGTTGACCACACCTCGCTCACCCGCGAACCCCGCACAAAGGAAAAAATAGAAAATACCGAGAACAATGCTAAGGAGTTGCATGTCCTCCGCCAAATAAATAGGGGAACTAGCCAGTACCGACACGCGCAACCATCAAAACCGATTGTTGCCACTTAACTAAATCATGTTGTAAGCAAGTACTCAACCCAAGCCACACATTCGCCTCATCATTGCATATAATGCTCGGGATTTGGAGTACTCCGAAGTTCGCCAATCAATCTGGCGCTACCGTTGGCTTCTTGGAAAACGTGGGAGATCTGCCACTCTTCAAGATAATTAAACTAATATTTAATGGATGAAAGGCACCTTTTCAGCCTCCACGAATGCACCCTGTTATGGGCGACTGCATTAACAACTACCTGAGAGTCCCCTTCAATATAAATCTTACGAAAGCCTTTTTTGACGACCAAGGCTAAGCCTTTTTCCAGAGCTTGGGCTTCGGCTAAATTGCAAGATCCTTCCGCCAACCGAAAGGAGGCAGCCATAATAAGGTCACCATTGTCATTTCTAACGACGCACCCCGCACCTGATTTTCCCATTACCTTTAGAGGGCCCCGTATGAGCTCGAAATTTTTGTATTCATATATAACTTTTAATTCTTATTATGGCATTAATTGATCACGTTTTGATCTATGCCTTACTACTTTTATCATCTACACAACCTTTCTCTTCATATAGAAATATACATATAGGCTTTGTAAGTTTGTTAAGTGATTGGAACTTCCAAAGTAAATTTTAATCAGATCTATACATAGCTTTTTTTTCCAAATAGAGATGAGTGGCTTCCAAAAACATTCTTACACTATAAGAGTACAATAGGTTCTTCCCAAATTTATTTCATTTTCAAGTTTATTCGAGCCCAACGCAATGGTGCAACTAGAAAAAAGCAAGAAGAAAGAGATGCACAAAACTGCACTGATTCGAATGACCCAGGCAGATTCATTTTATTGAGAGGAGCAGTTACATTTAGTTACAACTATTTGTTGGTTATCTTAACAACTGCTTGGAACCGTACATGTTTATGTTATATATTCAACACCCCCCCTTAATGACTAACCTCGAAACAACACCAAGTTTATCTCTGAACTTGACAAACAACAAAGGACCAAGAGGTTTAGTCATTACATCAGCAGGCTGATCTGCAGAAGGACAAAAATGTAGAGAGATTTCACCAGAATCAACCAACTGGCGAATATAATGATGATGAATCTCAATATGTTTAGTGCGGGCATGATAGATAGGATTCTTCACCATTTTAGAACACCTTGATTATCACAAAAGAGTGAAAGAGGTGTTGCAAGCAGCCTGGGGAAACTGAAAATCAGTCAGAATCCGATGAAGCCATATTGCTTCGCAACTGGCACTAACAACAGCCTTGTATTTCGCTTCCGTAGAAGAGATGGCAACAATAGGCTGAAGTTTACTTTGCCAAGAAACAACTCTGAACCAAAAGAGAAGATATATCTGTGGTAGATCGTCGAGTATCTACAGATCCTCCCCAATCAGAGTCAGTATAGCCAATCAACCTGAAATCTGCAACTCTCTGATATAGAATGCCAAAGTCAAGAGTTCCTTTGACATATCGTAGAACTCGTTTTGTTGCTCCCCAGTGAATGAGTTTTGGTTTAGATAAAAACCGAGAGAGATAGCTGACAACAAAACATAGATCCGGTCGTGTAGTTGTTAGATAGATCAAACTACCCACCAATTGTCTGTATAATGATTCATCGACCGGTGGTGAATCATCATGAGCTGAGAGTTTCAGCCCTACCTCCATAGGTGTAGAAGAAGAATTACAATCATACATTTGAAATTTTTGTAGCAGTTAGTGGCATACTTAACTTGAGAAATGAAAATCAAGTGATCAAGTTGCCAAAATTCTACACCAAGAAAATAGTGAAGGAGGCCTAAATCAGTCATGTCAAAAGCAACACATAAATCTGATTTTACCTTATGAATTGCAGCATCTCCACTGCCGGTGATGGCAAGGTCATCAACATACACAATAAGAATCACAATGTCATCATCATTGCTTTTGACATAGAGATTCGGATCAGAATGACTCGTGTGAAGCCTGAATCTCTGAGATGTTTATCTATTTTTATGTACCAGGCTCAGGAGAGCCTGCTTAAGTCCATACAAGGACTTAATCAATTTGCATACCAGATGCTCACTACCACGAGCCCGAAAACCCTCAGGTTGTGTCATATACACTTCTTCCTCCAAATCCCCATTCAGGAAAGCACTTTTGACATCCATCTGATATACTTTCCAACCAAACTGAGTTGCAAAAGAAAGAAGAAGTCGAAAAGTGACCATCTTGCAGTAGGAGCAAATGTTTCTTCATAATCTATCCCCTCCTATTGCGAAAATCCTTTCGCAACGAGTCGAGCCTTGTACTTATCCAAAGTACCATTTGCTTTGCACTTGATTTTATACACCCATTTACAACCAATGGTGTGTTTCCCTGGAGGTAATGGCACCAACTTCAGGTATTATTTTTAATCAAGGCATCATACTCTAGTTGCATGGCAGTTTCCCATTCCGGTATGCCTCGTGCTTCAAGAGTATTTTTGTGGCTCATGAATATGAAGAAGATCAGAAGCAAGAGCAAATTGATTGAGGTGCTCAGAATAATCAATTTGCTTACCAATTCGTCGAGACCTTCCATCTAAGAGAGGAGACAATTCTTCCTTCCTCAAATCCTGAATAGTGGAGTAAAACCACTTAGGCCTCCGCTGAACTGAAGATGTGGTGGCTGGTTGTGGTGCTTTTGGAAGAGAAACCAACGGAAAGTTCGGAGGAGAAACCAACGCAAGTTGATTTCCTGGAGACTCAACAAATCAGTGGGAGATTGTACAGATTGTCCTGGAGTCTGTGGAGGAGTATGAGAAGAACCGGATTCATGATCAGGCAAGGAAAGAGTACCAAACTCTGTTATGACCCCTTGTTGATCGCTGCCCCCTGGCTGGTCCCCTTGCTGATTACAACCAAAGAAAGACTTTGTTTCTTTTACATCAACATCTCGACTAATAATGATCTTATTAGTGGAAGTATCAATCAACCTATAGGCTTTAGATTGATCACTATAACCAGCAAAAAAATATCTAGAACATTTGGAATCTAATTTACTCTTATTTTCAGAACCAAAGTATAAGCAGCTGAACCAAAAACACGAAATGTTGATACCTCTGGTTTGATGGTGGACCAAGCTTCCTCCGGTGTGATGTCCTGCAAAGCTTTGCAAGGACTCCGATTGAGTATATAAACAATTGTGTTAACAACTTCTCCCCAATATTTATAGGGCACTCCTCGACTGTGCATCATGCATCGAGCCATCTCCATGATGGTTTTGTTCCTCCGTTCTACCACCCCATTTCTGCATGGGGTATAAGGGGTTGTCAACTAGCGTTGAATCCCTTCTTTACTGCAGAAATCTGCAAATTGTTTAGAGGTAAACTCACCCCCATTATCGGATCTCAAAGTCTTGATCCGCCGGCTGGTTTGATTCTCCACCAAGGCCTTGAACTTGACAAAAGAAGCAAAGCAATCAGACTTCTTCAAAAAATAGACCCACATCTTCCGAGAATGATCATCCACCAACAAGAGAAAATAACGTGCACCAAGGACTGTGGGAGTCTTCCACGATGGCTCACATAGATCTGCATGTACAAGATCCAAGAGCCCCTTTGCACGCCAAGCACCTTCAGAGGGAAAAGGCTTCCGCTTTTGTTTTCCTGCAAAACAACCAACACACATGTCTGTTTTCTCCGAATAGGAGGCAAACCAACAACCATGTTGGCTCTATGAAGGCGGGCTAAATACTGAAGGTTGAGATGGCCATATCTTTCGTGCCATAAAACACTGGTATTGCCTTCCACAACTAAGGCATGCAAGTTGACCGTGGCAGGATCAACAAGTCTATATAGACCACCATGCCCAATCCCCAAGGGCAACAACCTTATTTTGCTTGATGTCAGACACAATACATTGTTTACGTAAAAGTTTACAGAGATATTGGGATTATCAGTTAGTTGACTGATAGATAACAAGTTCTTATTCATGTTAGGCACATATCTAACATTTTTACAAGCAATTTGGTATTATTATTTAGCATAATACGAACATCCCCAATACCTTCTACAACATGTGATCTTCCATCTCCTAAAGTAACTGAATCAGAAGAACAAGAATTAAAATTGACATACCAGTCTTTTTGACACGTGAAATGTCGTGATGCTCGAATCAAAGAACCAACATCGAGTAGGGCTGCCATTACCCATGCAAGATGCCATGAGAGCATATTCTTCTTTTGACTCGTGTTCAACTGTAGCCACATGTGCCTGCCCCTTCTGCTTCTTCAAGGCATTGAGTCGTTTCCGACAGTCCTTCACATGACCAAGTTTGTGACAATAATAACATTTTACTTGATATTTAGGAGAGGAAGAGGATGTCTCAGCCTGTCGTTTACACTTTCCTTTAGACTGAGCAAGCAAAAAGCGCTCTCAAATTGTCCAAAAGTGGACTCTTGAGCCTGTGTCTGTCTTCGTTCCTTTTGCAACAAGTAGGAACTCACCTTGTCAAACGTAAGAGTTTGACTCTCCGCCATTAAATGAAGTGCCTCCACAAATGACTCATACGAAGAAGGCAAGCTATTTAGAACCAAAGCCACCATATCATCATCGTCCACCTTTTTATTTATGGAAGACAACTGGTCTCGGAGATCTTTCATCCGAAGTAGGTGCTCAGATAGCGATCCACCTTGTAATTTTACGGAAAAGAGCATATTTTTCAGGTATAAAACCCGACTCTTTTTTGATGTCTGATATTTATCCTTCAAACTGGTCCACAACGTGCTTGCTATAGTAGCATTCCGCACTTCCGGTATCAAATCATCCGACACCGACAACTTGAGGAGCAATAACGCTTCCTTATGACGTTTGTCATAATCCGCGAAGTTTGTCGTTGGTCGACTTTCATCACCCGTGATTATTTTATCACAATCACGAAACTCCGCGACCGTTAAAATCTTATGACTCCAAACATTGAAATTAGTGCCCGTTAACTTTTGTGAGTCAGGCAGAATAAGATTTGAAATATTCGCCATTTTATTATGGAAATAATAAAAATGGAAATAAAGTATTTTGCCCACCAAATAAAACAAAATCACTTTATGCAAATACGTGGCTGGGAAAGTATTTTATGCAAATACGTGGCAAGTATTCAAACAGCCAATACGTGGCAAGGGAGAAAAATTATACAAAAATAGTTTATTAAATCTTTTGCTCCCAGACTTCAGATTTTACCTCTGCCCTCACGACTTGGGATTTTGCATTTGCGACTGGTTTCTGCCCCACGTTTTCTGCCACGACTTTTTCAAACGTATTGCCTTCAACAGGGAACTGGATTTCTGCAATTCTGGGCACGTTATATTCACAGAGGAGGGCACGTTTTCACACTAGCAGGTCACGTTTTTGTTCACAGCGTGACTGCCTTTGATATTTCAATGCCACTGGACTTTTGCCTTGTTTATACCAACGACTCTGCCTTCACACGACTGGTTCACGTGTCTCCAGGAACCCACAAATTTGGCACTCTCTGAGCAACAGCAACAGCGAACATTACACCTCCAGCACCACGATTTCTTCTGCCCCTGCGTCGACCATTCCTTTCGTCGACCTCACCTCTCAATGGCTTCCTCCAATGGTGACTAATTGCTCTGATACCACTGTTAGTATTAGAAGCATAGAGATAAAACAGCAAGAAGAAAGAGATGCACAAAACTGCACTGATTCGAATGACCCAGGCAGATTCATTTTATTGAGAGGAGCAGTTACATTTAGTTACAACTATTTGTTGGTTAGGAAAAAGTGTCACTAAGATAATCATAAATGCAAGTACAGAACATTGAATTTTTGTAAAATAATTCTAATTCAAAAAAAAAAACTTAAATATTCCCTTTTTAGTATATAAAAGGAAACAGTTTCCATATATGATTAAAAACATTTTAAATGCAATTCATGAAACAAGCTCTACGTATTTCAATAAATAGGGACAAGCTCTCCTTGTCCTTATAATAAAATTGTAGAGTAATTGTTTCTATCAACCTCTTTATAAGGGTAAAAAACTTGATGTTTAAATAATTGCAGTACCATTATATTCAAAAAGATAAAGAATTACGAAGGTGCCATTGGAATAAATAATGGCATTACGTTTGCAACTAATACCATCAAATTTGAAGCACAAAACAGTGTTTCATATATTAACATATTGAGAGCTTCATTGTATATGAATATTCAAATCAGAATATTAGTTCATTGTCAGTCAGCAGCAGTTCTCCCTGCATCACATATTCACCCTTTTTTGTTTGTTAACCAGCAATTTTAAGTTATTTTTTAAACTCCTAAAATGCAATGCACACAGCCATGATATTATCATTATCTGAAATTCTTTGATCGGCTGCCAAGGCAAGTCTTCTTCCAATCTTCTTGTAACAATTTTTATTCCAGTGGCAAATCCTCTTTGAAGCATATATACACACATAAACTAAGTTCAGGGTTTGGCATTAAATACTCAAAAATATTAATTCTGTGTACAGATCTCATATTCACTAATATCTCCATACAGCACACCTTTTATTTCAATATTCTAGCGTTATAACGCTTGGAAACCATAAATGCATCACTGTATTATCAGCTGCCTCCATTTTTTTCCTGTGGGGCAGAGTTCTTTTCTGGTCCCGTAATCCTTCCGTACGCTCTGCTGCAAGTAACTTTTCTCCATGATTTCAACCCTTCATCCATACGGCCAATCGCTTTTATGCCATTTTAAAAGTTGCGAATCTCAACATGTCATCTCCTTTCACCTTATGTTAGCAGAATCCATTACCAATAATTATTATTATATCATATAGCCTGTGATGCATGGGTACATCTCGCCCTCCAAATCCCCCTAGTACGTTCTGGGTTTGGTACAGGGATGTCCCAGGTGCATCACAAACAGACTCAAACGCACCTAGGTCATACCCTTACATATCCAGGACATACCTGCCACTTTTTGCGCTGCTATTGCAAATAAAATAATTGTTATGCTGACTCGGTCAATGCAAACCCTAAAAACTCATAAATTATTAAAAATCAAACCCTAAACTCCTCTAAAACCTATAAAAAGGCACTCAAGCATTACCAAAACACAAACAATTCATTGTTGGTTTTTGCAAGTGTAAGAGCAAAGTGCCAAAGATGAATTGAGGAGGCAGCCATTGCAAGGAGGATTTGTTTAAGGGCAGCCATTGCTTGCAAGGAGGTCAAGTTTATTTAGAGGCAGACATTGTTTCACTAATCATTCAAAGGAAGATACATCACATTTAGAGGCAGCCATTGTTTGAGTTCCATTGCAGGGAGGATCGATATTTAACAGCAAAGATGACATTCAAGGGAGTTTACAAGAAGCGGAGAGCGGAGCTATTGAAAGTGAAGCTAGTTGGAATGGCATGCAATAATTTGATTATGAGGAAAATCTAGATGATATATTCTAGATTATTTATATTCATATTGACATGATATTCATATATCATATGTATGACAGCCACACGATCAATGAAAAATGTTAAATTTTAAGCATATTGAATGTTTTGAACCTTGATCCTACTATTTTATTGAATTTTTTTGTTTCTTATGGACTAAAAAATGAGTAAATATATAAAATTTATGTGTGTATGGACGTACCCAAACCAAGGGCTTTTGAAAATCAGCTTATCCGCAGATCGAACCTGTACCCGTATCCTGGCAACATAGCATATAGCTATAACACTAGTATAGATTCCAAAGCTCTTAAGATTTGTGTTTTAATCTAGACATGCTTATAATCTAATCCTAACTATTTCATATTGTAATGGGTATATTGTCACGTAACAATTGTGAATGGAAAAATCTGTCAATACAGCCTTTACCAAAAAAAGAGTATGAATATCTTCAAAATGTTGAGTTGGAAATGCATGATTACCATTTATTTCAAATGAACAAAACCAAGAAAAGCAAGCCACCTCATTACTACTCAAAATGATATAATTTTATGATTTGAAATAGAATGGGTATCGTTGCCTTTAGGCATTTGCAGCCTGCTTCACACACCTCTCAAAGAGTGTGACTGTGAACAGGAAGTGTTTGTTTTTTTAGGGAGGGGGTTTCTGAAAGGAAGGGCCAGATAAAAACCTCAGTTCCTGGTGCAACAAATAGAATTCCACGTGCTTCCAAACTCATTAAAGAATAAGCAGTGATTGTTCCCGAACCCATTGAAACCTGTCAGCAATATAAAATAAAGACAATGTGATGCATTGTTCAAAGACTGCAGAATGGCATAATCTATTTGATCTCAATATCTTAAAACACTTTTCTTTAAATTGCAATCTAATATTAGCATAGCAATCCAAAATCTTCTCAATTGACACACATGCTACTGCAGTTAAACTTGTGCAACAGCAAACTCTGTACAACAATATTATAGTCAGAGATATTGATACAGAAACTTTAATGACTTCACTAACACTCCATTTTATTTTATTTTGTAAGATCATAGGTATGACTTTAGCAATACAGCAACTATTTAAGCATAATCGTCTCTCCATGAAAGCTGCATCTTTCACAAACATCTATTTATAATTTTATATGCTAGACTGACAGATGCCACAGACCATTGCACCAACTCTGGTGAACTGAACAGTTAATGCTCAAACTGACATCACCCCTAGCTTTAAATAGTATTAGATACATTCCGTGGTCAATATCTCTACCTTCTGCATTTAGTCATCGTCAGAAAAGCCATTGGTACGTCTATGTCTAACCAACTCTGGTGAACTGATCAGTTAATGCTCATACTGACATCACCCCTAGCTTTAAATAGTATTAGATACATTCAGTGATCGATATCTCTATCTTCTGCATTTAATCATCAACAGAAAAGCAATTGGCGTGTCAATGTCTAACTTGTTCAACCGACAACATATTAATATAGTTTTATGATTAACATGTGACCCAAAATGTTCTCAGTTCAACCCACTGTTGGAATACGTGAACAAGGAAGAATGAAGAAGAAGCAGATTGCACACATTGGAGATTGTTTGTCCATTTTATTATAAATGTTTTAGTTACAAAGCAGTTGACATAGATACAACCATCTTTTAGTTTATAACTAATGACGTGTTTACTAATAAGCCTTACACTCTAATATCCCCTCTTAAGGCTTACTCTACAAAAAGCAAAAACAAACTAACAAAATCTAGAACCAAACAAAACTACGTAATCTTCAGAGGCTTTCACTTTGAAAGCAATGCTTTGACCAGGTAGGGCTCCATCAAGCTGCTTTGTGACCTTTGTAAAGGTGTAGCTCCCAAGCTGAATTCCCGAGTTCCCGGATTCCACCTCCCGAACTCCCAAATCACAGATCTCCCAAATTATTGGACAACCATCCATGTTGAGCCATCCACAAGCTCCATCAAGATGTCTCGTGACCCTCATGAGGGTATAATTCCCAAGATCCACAGTCTCCCGAACCATGTGAGCAACCATCCATACGGAGCTTCATCTACCCTATATCCTTTCTTGTCTTCAATGTTTGGAGCATCTTTATATTATGTATTCATTGCATTCCTCACTACCTTACCGCATCCGGTGTGTCTTCAATAATGGCTATATTGGTTGCAATTGATATGCCTTTATCCTTGAGCACATCATTGGCTTGAACGCGACAATCCCACGTTGTGTGACCTCTTTTCTTGTAATAATGACATTCAATCTCCCATTTATCTTTATCTGACCTTCTACGAAAAATTTTGGTTCTGGAATAAAATGCACTTTCTTGTTGAGGATCACCTTTTGCATCTTCTGCAATTGTTCGCTTTTCTTCAACTAGAAGAGTTGCAATCATATCATCTAGAGATTGAGATTGAATTTGACTAAGGGTAAAAATTACATTGTTGTATTTTGAAGACAAACTATTTAATAGGATAGCTTTGGCATCCTCATCCTCATCATGCAGCTTTGATATGCGCTAATGTCGATCAAAGACCTCAGATTATTGATGTGGCTCGACATAGAGACTCCATCCATTTTGAACCTATATAACTGAAGTTTTAAGGAAAATTTGGCATTAATTGCTTTCGCTCCAAATAATTTATTTAGAGCATCCCAAATTTCCTTGGATGATTTTTCTAGGTCTACATGATGAAGCTCAAAGTCGGAGAGAGCAAGGCCAATAATAGCTTTCGCTCTATCATCTCTACTCTGCCAATCTAACAATTTAGATGCATCGGTGGGTGCTTTCTCTTTCCCATTTACTATGCCCCACAAATTTTTATTCATAAGTTGCATTTGTATTTTCACTTTCCATGTATGAAAATTTAGACCAGAATATTTTTCTACTAGAATTTCCATATTGAAGGTAAAATAAATACAATTGCTTATTCAAAAAAATAGACTGCAAAGTACCTGGGAGACTTAAAAAGCGGTGAAACCCTAGAAATTCATGATTTGACCTCGTTTCTACTTCCTCGACCTCAATTTTTGGTTTTTCCAACCCTCATGATTTCTTTTTAGGCCCTCGCAACTAGGTTTTAATGCTCTTATACAACTGTATCCTCGCGATTTCTTTTCATCTGAAACATTGTCTTTCTCCTTAAATTTGCAATTGTTTTTGGTTGTTCTTTGATGTCATGCCTTCCCTTGCGACCAAACAGGGTCTGTCTACTTTCACTTTCTTCTGAAACCCTTCACGACATTAAAAACCCTCTCGCAATGTATTATTTTATAACTCGTGACTAGACATAACTCTTAAGGAAATGGACAGCTTATAAAAAATCTTAGAGCTGTCATCGAGATACTTTCCCTCCCGGGTCTTCTAAATGATGGGCCCCGGGGAGAGGAAACGAGATACAGGATCTCCATTAGTTGTTGAAAACAAATATTGGTTCTTTCTAGTCATCACTGGTCTTATGTATGATGCTCTAGGATCGTCTGACATCCTTTTCATCATGGAGACACATAAGAGCCCTATACGACCTCTCCCAAGAATCATGGGATACCATTGGTATTCTACTTATATACAGGAGACATGGTCTTCAGGTGGCGTCAGGGGTTCAAGAGGTGCGGCTTGTTTCTATAGAGACTCCCTTAGGAGCAGGGTTTCATTGGTGACCACAGATGAGTTTGCCACGTTTATGTGGGATCCGGTTCAAAGGGTTTTATGTGGATCCGGTTCAAAGGGGTTTATGTGGATCCAGTTTAAAGGGGCAAGTCTTCATTCCAGGGATATTTATATTGCAGTTTGCTACTTTCCTTCGGCTTCCTCCCGTATGCCATTCACAATGGCCATGATGGTGATCCTTTTGGTGACCTGTATGCCAATATTACTCAATACTCGGCGATTGGCGAAGTCATCCTTATGGGGGACTTCAATGCCCATACCAAAGCCCTCCAGACTCCTCTCCATGACCGGTCAGAGGACGTGTGCTCGCACCCGGGAAATTGACCGAGAGGCAAGTGGGACTTCACAGATATCAGAGGATGATTCAGGGCCCTTCACTACATATGGCCAGCACCTTCTTCAGTTAGGGGAATCCCATGAGTTGTTGATCCTAAATGGGCTCACTTGCTTTCTTGACTCTCACTTCTTCACTTGGCCTCATGGTGGGGGTGCGAGTGTTGTGGATTATGTCCTTTCTAGCCAATATCTCTTATCACTTGTCTGTCACCTTTTTGTTTCCCCCATCCCCCTTGCCGATCATGCCCTCCTTTCTTTCTCTCCAAGTTGATATCCCCCGCCACTGTTCCCATTCATAGTCTCCCTCGTACTACGTTCCGGTTTGATGAAGGAGACCCCAATACCTTCTCTTCCCACATCCATCAATTACTCCCTTCGGAGACCCATTTCTTCTCATTGGATTGTGTTGTTACCAAATACACCCGCCTCTCTTCCATTGTTTGGGAGGCAGCCCTCAAATCTTTCCCCAGTTCCACCAGCTCTTCACCCGCTTCCCATCAACCCAATAATTCTAGATCTTTCCCTATGAACAAGTGGTACGATGATGAGTGCAAATTCCTTCACCGGCTTCTCACGCCTTCATCCACTCCCTTCCCTCCTATCCCTCCCTCAAAGCCTCTTACCGTTGTCTTCTTCGGCGTAAGAAACGTCTCTTTATTTCCCTAAGGAGACGGATCTTGTGTTCTTCTCTCCAACACTCTCCCAGACATTTTTGGCGCACCATCCTCCCTCACCGCTCTCCCCTTCCTCTCGATCTTAACCCCGAGTCCATGTTCTCTCACACCTCCACTCTATATGATATCCCTAGGCAACCTCATATCCAGGTTGATCCTCCTCCCTCCTCATGTTACTTATTCACTTACCGGAATATCAGAGAGGCGGTCAAGGTGATGAATAGTAGCCAACCGCTAATGAGGGCTTCCAGGCTGAATTCTTCAAGTTTGGCTTTAGAGAGTTGGGTAGTTTCTTGGTTGATCTTTTCAACCACGTGGTACGTTCTGGTTTTCCGTCGACTTGGTCCCACCACTCCATTCACCCGATACACAAATCGGGCCCCAATTCTAACCCCAATAATTACAGGACTATCATGGTTGGCCATACATTCTCGAAGCTTTATGCTATTGTTCTCCACATGTTGCTTTCCAGGAGAGTTGGAGCAGAGACATCTCAGAGCTAGGGGCAAGCAGGGTTTCGCCTGCTTACCAGACCATTGACCATATCTTCACTCTTTGGGCCATCATTGAGGAGGCACATCATCGTTCATCAAAAGTTTATTGCTGCTTTGTAGATTTTCGGAAAGCTTTTGATTTTGTCCCTCATGAGGCTCTTTTCAGAGGCTTAGAGACATTGGCATTTCGAGATCCTTTTGATTGCCATCATGTTTATATGAGACTGTTCTTGGTCGTCTCCGTATTGTTCATGGGATATCAGATTTCATCAAGAGTACTGGGAGTTAAATAGGGTTGCCCCTATCCCCACTTTGTTTGGGATCTACATTGATGAGCTTGAGGCCTTTCTTCGTGAGCATATCCAAGACGGTGATGGGTGCCTCCTCCACCGAGTCGATATCTATCATTTTTTTGCCGATGACGTGGTCCTCTAGCCTCATCTCCTGAGGGACTATAGAGACACTGGATGCCTTAGAGTTGTTTTGTGATCTCTAGACAGTTGACAGTCAACCTAGGTAAAACCAAGGTTATGGTCTTCAATGGGTGAAGACCTCACACCTCCATTTCTTCTTCAGGAGGAGGAGATTGAGATTACAATACCTACACTTACTTGGGTGTGCAGTTCTGGTCCACGTTTCAGTCTAAGACAAGCCCTCCACCACGTGTCAATAAGGGTTACGGTTCCTTAGCTCTCCTCGAGCGACAAGTGCTTTCAACACCATTTTCAGGACATCTCCAAGATGTCCCTCATGGATTCTCTTATCAGACCCATTGTTCTTTATGGCTCTATGGTGTGGGGACCCTACCGAGCCGAGAGAGTCCAGACACTTCTCCTTCGTCGCTTCATCAGATGCAAGCAGTCCATTCCTCATCACATCATTCTTGCGGAGTTTGGGGCCCGTCCTTTCAGGCTAGAGACCATTTTTGACCTGGTTTCCTTTTTGCACCGTATCGGAGTTTTGTTGACTTGATGGAGGGGAGGGACAGTACCCATATTTAGCATATTGTTCCTCGGAGAGCATTTCCCTTTTGATTCTCCAAGTCATGCTCGTTGTTGGTACATTGGGGCTTTTGCTCTCTTAAGGTCAGTGAGTATTAGGATGGATCGTCTTCCTCCTTTTCGATACTCCGTGGACGCACCGACTCATCTCCTACCTTCCAAACAGGAGCTAAATAGGATCATCAAAGAGAGGATATTTACAGACATTCATCCACACCACTTGGGTGAACCCTCATGGTGGGTTATGCCCAAAGATGGCTTTCTATGCGGAGCACTTCTTGGAGTTGAGGGATGGGCTTATTATCCATCCTTAGTATACCCTTCGCCATTGGATGCATGCTCTTCGCATCCCCTGGGTCAGTTCAGAGTGGGTTCTCATAGGCTTCGGATTGAGACAGGACCACCAGATCGATCGGTCAGACAGGACTTGCCAGCTATGCAATCTTCAAGAGGTCGAGATGGAAGCCCACTTCATCTTCGTTGTCCCATTTACTACAAGATTAGGGGAGGTTCCATTGTCTTTTCAGAGGGACCCGTGCACTTACTGACTTTTTCATATATGTTGATCAGAAGTGCTTGACTTTATACATGTAGGAGGCTCTTAGGCTTTGGGATCACACTATTCAAACACTTAACAGAGCAGACTCTCCCCAAAGGATCACTTCCTTCTTTCCAACTTTACCTCAAAGAGAGGCACTAAGTGCCAGATCAATACTTGCCCAGCATCACACTCCAAATCAGTTCGATTCAAGGGGTCCATATTTAACCCCCGATATCTCCCAAGCACTATTATACCAATCCCAGTACCAGAGGGCGGACTAGATCCACGGACCCTTGAGGCATACTACTTTCACAAGACAACAACACAGGGGGAGATCTCGTCATCTCACCTCCTCTTCCTCGTCTTCGGATCATCACACTATTTTGAGTTTCTTCCAGTCGACCTGGATGTTAGGAGAGATGCGTCCACCATTCCCGGATAGGCATTCCCAATGCTTCTTTCTGGGTCTTCTTCCTTCTCTTCTTCCTTCTCTTCTTCTTCCCTTCTCATGCTTTGTACTTCTTTGGAAACCTTAGGGTTTCCCGCTTCACTTCGTTTTTGGTCTCTGGCCTCTTCTCTTGCTTTGCACTTCTTTCAGAAACCTTTTGGTTTCCCGCTTTGTATGGACACATTTGTACTCTACAATCCCTTTGACCTACTTTTGTGGTCATTTGTTAGACATTAATTATCTTATCTCGATCTTTAAACCTTTCGTGATAGTGGCATTTTATGACTCGAGACTCATGAATGGTATTTTATGATTGTTCTAAGCCCTCGAATCGTGGCTATATTTGTATATGCACACAAAAATGCCCTTCAAAAAATATGACAAAATGTGCTCTGGATTTTGACTACTACAATGGCTGAAAAATGTCTTTCAATTTCCTTTTGATGATTTTAAACTTTGTGCCCTAATAATACTTCAGATGAATAAACTCATGGCTTTATGAAACTTGCAATTTTGTAGTCTTTGTCTTTCCTCTTCTCAAAAACTTCCTTGTGTCTCGCTCTGATACCAATGTTGGAATATGTGAACAAGGAAGAGTGAAGAAGCAGATTGCACACATAGGAAATTGTGTCCGTCATTTTATTATGAATGTTCTAGTTACAAAGTGGTTGACATAGTTACAACCGTCTTTTAGTTTATAATTAATGACGTGTTTATTAATAAGCCTTATACTCTAATACCCACCTAGCGCCTTACCAAATTTCCATCATACATAGTACACAAAATTACAAAGAATAATAAGAGAATTTTACCAGGCTTGTTACTCATGTTCATCTCCAACGTGTTTTAATCTCCTGCAACATAGCTTCTTTTGTAAGCATTTTAGAATTGCCCAACTCCAAATAATCTGAGCTAGTCCCCATCAACTTCTTTATCTCAATCAACTGCCACTTTCCATTCTCACAAAACTCCTTGACCAGGAAACAATTATCCATATTTTGTTCAAGTTGTCAATCTGATATACATTAAAATCAGAAAAACTTTGAAATTCAAAATACCAATCACCAATCCAGAAATTCTGTGTGCCTTTTTGTTTTTCCCCTTCTACTGCCTAATGTTTTTTTGTAGGAATTTTATTTCTCATTTTTGGTAGATATTGTTATAAGATCTGTTCCAGCCATACCACACATGTGAAAATACAGCATCCCAGATGCTACCGAATTTGCATAGCAAGAGACAATGTCCTACCCATATCCTGGGGTTATAATGCTCATATTTTTACCATGCTCATATTTTGACCAGATGAAACAATGCACGTCACAGGAGTGGGAACCTGGTGCATTCAATATTTACACATATTATTGGGGTTGAATTCAAACTTAGTGAATAGAACCCCTTCATCTACAGTAGCACTATTCCCTATAATCAGAGCCAATGAATTTTCATCAATATGTCCGTTCATCATATCCATTGTTGCTCTGTTTCCGATCCTCATTCTCAGTGCTGTTATGTGATCTTTTTCGTCCACTGCTGGAAGCACTAACAATACCCTCAACGGAAAGGATAAATCATCATCAGAAGCCTTCACCTGTGGATTAATAACCTCCCAATCATGCCTGTCAATTAGATTTTTACATTCTACCCCAGAGGAGATTGGAAGAAAGAGTGTAAAACCTCCCCCACCTCTCATCTAGGTCTCACAACCTCTCCGAAAATCAGTCCTACAAAACCATCTAGATACTTTCTCTAGAACCTACAGACGTACTAACTACGACCTGCAAAAGACAAGATATAACAAATCATTTCACCATGCAAGTCCTGCAAAGACTTGATACAAAGGGTAGATTCACCATGAAGTTAGTAAGGGCTCTATACCCCTTCGAGCATACATGCCCCTCCTAGGTCTAAGTAGGATGTATCATAATGCTAAAAGATACTGCATATATAAGAATACACACATACAAATATATTAATTCTCATTTGCATTACACCATGTATATACGTAGAAAGGAAAGACGGTCTATACAGCATTTGTAAACCTTCTGTTGATGTTCTAGTATGTCTGATTGGTTGCACCCATAAACAGTCATAACATGGGATGTCTCCTCAATGTAGTACTGCTCACTGTAGACAACCTCCAGAGGCTTCTGGTTCTGAATTATTCCAATGCTGAAAGTTATCTATTATAAGCTTGGTTTTGGGGGTAAAGGGGGTGAGAGAAGGGTGAAAAGAGATAAAATCCAAGCAGTGATGCACCAAGATAAAAATAAGTGCAATATTGTAAATGTTCATCTTATAAACACAGAGCTAATCAATATGCAAGCAAACACATGAATAAGCACAATCAATATAATGAAAATCAAAGGCAAGCTCTGATCTGAATTTGGGAATATGATTAGAGTAGCAAGACAGAAACAAAAGAGCTCTACGCTTCATATATCTCTATCAATCGCACTGTTAACAATCAGATTGTTTTCATTAATCAAAGCCTTGAATATTATTATATTTTCATACATATAACATAACAGAAGTTCGAGACAATGCGTGAGAGCAAAAGGCTTCTAGCAAATAGCCATAACTTCAAGCAATTACAATTTATAACTTTACCTTAAGCAAGCTTTTACTATTTACAGAAGAAGAGAATTAAATTCTGAACAATTGAAGTACTGAAAACAAGCGAATGGGTGCACACTTCTTCCTGTAGCTGTCTATCATGGTGTTGTAACAAAAACGGTTGTTTGTCCCCTCTTAAACATTTAGTATGGCCTCCTTGTTTGTCCAGCAGCTAGAAAAATATGGCTTGACTTCAACAAGTAACCTTATTCCTTAGCTCTCAAGCACTCATCTGGAAAAGTCAACTAGCTCTTTAATCTATTGGCTACCTGCTTTGCAAAACGACAGAGCTGCTTAATGGCACCCTGATCTTCATGAAAAGCTTGGTTGGATCTACACAAGATCATCATGAGCTAGCTTAGCAATTTTCCTAGTTTTTGATAGTCGTGCTAAGCTTCTCCGCATTTTTCTCTGAATGGTTTGAACAATTGATAATCAACGCTGGGGTGTAGACATGACAACTAGGTGTTATTCTTTATGTTAAAGCCACTCCCTTTTCTTTTAACAACGTCCCATCATTGATCCGAAGCAGATACTATGGTAGGCAAATATGTATATAGCTTAGCTTTATAAAGGCGGAGCCCAAGTGACATGTAGCTTCTTTGACTTTTAGCTTGAAGTGGCAAGACCCAGCTGCAAACCTTTTAGCTCTTTAAAGATCCGAAGGTAGTGATGCCAAAATTTGACGGTAGCGATGCCAAAATCTGACGGTAGCGATGCCACTGCTTTTAGCCAATGAAAACTCGAGCACCAAATCTTTTACTGACCTCATCCTAGCTTTTCCAAACGGCACCCTCCTGTTGATTATAAGCTAATTGAATGGTGGTGCTGGCACACCAAGCTTAAAAAACACTTAAGGCTATGTATACAGCCGTAAAGCTATTGATATACAAAATTTGACAGAGGCATTTAACTACAGCTGCAATACTTTGAAATTCCAATGCCTAAACTTACAAGATTTGAAGAATACGTCCATAACCTTGTATTCTTCAATGCAGCAATATTATAGCCACACTTCCATACAAATAGCTTGGGGATACTGCAATGAGTGCATGATGTTAGAAGCCTGTGTACATCTATGGGCACCATGGGCCAATAGATTTGATTTTGCAGATTTTTTGTGGCTGTCTGCACCCTATAATGACCTGCAACTCTAGAATATGTGACTCACATGTGACTCAATACATAAATGGTGATGAATAAGTGCAATATCTCAATCTGCAGCAATAATTCAAATATGATTTGTCCTCATTGTCATGCTAATATGTAGCAGGAAAGATTATGTAAGAGTCCTAGTTGTTGACATAGATATCCTTGAAATCTTCAAAGCTGAAGTGTGTGAGTTTATCAACGTATTCCAAGTGACCACTAAGTTCCATCGAATGTACAGAAAATGTGCAATGACAGGGATGTGTAGTATATATTGCCGTCCATCTATGAACCCTGTATTGTAACATCTAATTCTGCAGCGATAATTCAAAAATGTTTTGTCTTCATTGTCGTGCTAATGTGTATTAGTAAAGATTATGTAAGAGTCCTAGTTGTTGACATAGAGATTCTTGAAATCTTTGAAGTTGAAGTGTGTGACTTCATTAACATACTCCAAGTGACCATTGAGTTCCATCGAGTGTACAGTAAATGTACAATAGCAGGGATGGGCAGTATATATTGCCAGCCATCTAGGAACCCTGTATTGATCGGAAAAAGGTAATCTACAAGTGGATAAACATCACATTCCTAGACTTGATGAGTGTGTTGAGCACTAAAAGACCTTTTTCATCCACTTAATGGTTCAAATTCTAGCTCACTCAAGCTTTATTTCACTCTCTAGGTATTGAAGTGGCTTCTGATCTGTATAAAGTATGATTTCCTTGCCTAGGAGATCGCGGTGACATTACTTAGTGGCCAAAACAACTACAAACATCTCTCTATCATAAACAAGAAGTATTTGCAGTATTGAAGAGAACGTTTTCAAGTGAAAGCCAAACAGCCTACCTTTCTCATATCAAATGGTGCCAATGGCATGGTTGTTTGCATCTATTTCAATTTCAAAGGACTATCTTACGTTGACAAGTTCTATAACTGAGGAATCATGAATTCTATGGTTTATGACATCCAATGTTTCCTGCAGCTGTTAGTATCTACTGACTGTGGATAATACTAAGTACGACAGATATTTCAATGAACATTTGTAAGTTACTCCAACGAATATATGTGCCAATTGCACTATATTCTCTCTATATATTATCAGTAGTAGGATATTTTTTTATAGATATTACAAGACCTTGCATCAGTCCTCTGGTAATGGTGGGAGATGCTGATAGTTCTTCTGTGCTGGGCATTGATAAAGACACGACTGCACCGATTTCCAGCCTGTCATTTTTTTTTCAGTAGCTTCTTTTACCCTTATTTCCTTTATGGGATTCTCCTCGCTTGGCTAGTAATACTGCTACTTCTGTATATATGGATAAGATTTGCCCACCTAGGGTTTACCCCACTTGAGTTTTCGCAGTTTTAGGTGTTTTTAGCTTTATTGTTAATCGCTTATTCAGACTCCAAGGTCCTTTCTACTCTAGTAAGTCTCATCAACCTACTGTGACCACTTACAAACATAAATATAATTCCTTTCTTTCTGTCTTTTTGGGATTCCATATGACAATTGGCTGCAAAACTTATATCCCAAGGGGTACAAATCCAAACAATTTCCTCTCAAACGTGAATGGTTCTAAATTTCTGCAACAAAAATCACAGATCAATAAATGAGCTTTAGTTTCATGTTTCAAAGTTCCATCAGTGCAAAGCATTATCCATTTATTCTACAAATTTTGAAGATAATAAACATGGAGCATATTCTATAGAGTTAACCAAAGTCACCAGGTTCAAGTTCGATGATGATAAAATTCAGTTCAATTTCAACAAAAGACAAAGTTCAAAAGAAAAATCGACTTTAAGTTCAAATAATAAGCTCTGATCGTCTCAGCACTCCGGATCTGTCTCTCCCAGGGTTTATCGATCTCCTCTCTGGTTCGGATCTGCTTTTCCTTTCCACTCGGGCAAGAGCACCCATCAATCAGAAAGGCCCTCAACTTTCTCAGCATTCATCACGGTAACAACTTGATCTGATGCATGGTAGGTCACCACTCAAATAGTCCCACCACCCACGCTATGCTCACACATGTTGAATATATAGAATGAACCGTATGGTTCTAGACAGTTGAGGAGGTTGTAACAAAAACCAAAAGTAAACAAATGTAACCGCTTCTCTAGTAATAAATTCACCCTGCCTGAGTCATTTGATGTAGTGCAGTTTTGTCTTCTTGTTATTTTTTCTGTGCTTCTTCTCATGCTAACAGTGGTATCAGAGCCAGTTAGTCACGTCGCCATTGGAGGAAGCAGTCGTGAGAGGTGAGGTCGACGGTACAGTCGCCGCAGGGGCAGAAGATAAAAGTCGTGGTCACAGGCAAGGAAAATGTGAGGGCATGATTCATTTCATTCCTGCAATACGTTGGACAGGGTCGTGGATGATGGCAGAGTTGTGAACGACGACAGAAAGGGAAAAGTTTTTACTCGTGGGCAAAGCTTCTCCTATTTTATACAGTCGCGAATAGTCGTGAGCGCAGAGGGCACAGAAGTTGTGCCATCACAGAAACGAGTCTTTCAACCAGCACGTGCCTGTCAGACAATCAAAAAGTAGGTCGCTAGGGCAGTTTCGAGGGCAGTTCAATTCCAGTTCTTCCTTTTGAAAGAAGGTCGCTGAATTAATATGCTGAACTAATATTCATTTTTCAACAAAGGTATTCACCTTGCATTTGAATAATCAATTTCAGACTATTTGCTGGAATAAGTAATATATTATTTTATTATTTCCGTTACTTTGGAATAATAAAATGGCAAATATTTCAAACCTAATTCTGTCCGGACTCACAAAAATTAACAGGCACTAATTTCAATGTATGGAGCCATAAGATTTTAACGCTTGCAGAATTTTGTGATTGTGATAAGATAATCACGGGCAGCAAAAGCAGACCTGCTACAAATTTTGCAGATTATGAAAAACGTCACAAGGAATCGCTATCGCTTCTCGAGTTGTCGGTGACGGGTGATATAATACCGTAGTGCGGAATGCCATTGTGGCAAGCACGTTGTGGGCCAGTCTGAGGGATAAATATCAAACATCAGAGAAAGGACAGGTTTTGTACCTGAAAAATACATTGTTTGCTTTGAAGCTACAAGAAGGTGGATCACTATCTGAGCACCTACTTCGGATGAAAGACCTCTGAGACCAGTTATCTTCCATAAATAAAAAGGTGGACGATGATGATATGGTGGCTTTGGTTCTAAATAGTTTGCCTTCTTCATATGAGTCATTTGTGGAGGCACTTCATTTAATGGCTAAGAGTCAAACTCTTACGTTTGACAAGGTGAGTTCCTACCTGTTGCAAAAGGAACAAAGACAGACACGGGCTCAAGAGTCTAGTTCGGACAATCATGAGAGCTTTTTCGCTCGCTCACCCAAAGGAAAGTGGAAACGACTGGCCGAGACATCCCATTCTTGTCCTAAACATCAAGTGAAATGTTACTATTGTCACAAACTTGGTCATGTGAAGCACTCGGAAACGACTCAATGCCCTGAAGAAGCAAAAGGGGCAGGCACATGTGGCTACAGTTGAACACGAGTCAAAAGATGAGTATGCTCTCATGGCATCTTGCACGGTTAATGGCAACCCTACTCGGTGTTGGTTCTTTGATTCTGGAGCATCACGGCATTTCACATGTCAAAAAGATTGGTATGTCAATTTTCATTCTTGTTCTTTTGATTCAGTTACTTTAGGGGATGGAAGATCACATGTTGTAGAAGGTATTGGGGATGTTCGTATTATGCTAAATAATAATACCAAATTGCTTGTCAAAAATGTTAGATATGTGCCTAACATGAATAAGAATTTGTTATCTATCAGTCAACTAACTGATAATCCTAATATCTCTGTAAACTTTTCTGGAAAACAATGTATTGTGTCTGACATCAAGCAAAATAAGGTTGTTGCCCTGGGAATTGGACATGATGGTATATATAGACTTGTTGATCAAGCCACGGTCAACTTGCATGCCTTAGTTGTGTAAGGCAATACCATATTTTTATGGCACGAAAGATATGGTCATCTCAACCTCCAGTATTTAGCCCGCCTTCATAGAGCCAACATGGTTGGTTTGCCTCCTATTCAGGATAAACAAGACATGTGTGTTGGTTGTTTTATAGGAAAACAAAAGCGAAGCCTTTTCCCTTTGATGGTGCTTGGCGTGCAAAAGGGCTCTTGGATCTTGTACATGCGGATCTATGTGAGCCATCGTTGAAGACTCCCACAGGTCCTTCGTGCGCATTATTTTCCCTTGTTGGTGGATGATCATTCTCGGAAGATGTGGGTCTATTTTTTGAAGAAGTCTGATTGCTTTGCTTCTTTTGTCAAGTTCAAGGCCTTGGTGGAGAATCAAACCAGCTGGCGGATCAAGACTTTGAGATCCGATAATGGGGGTGAGTTCACCTCTAAACAGCTTCACAAATTTCTGCAAATCTTTCTTTATATATATTTCTCAAAAACTTTGTAGGCACCAACCTGGAAACTTTGGAGACACCAATCCCCAAATTACAAAATTTTGTAGGCACCAACCTACGGAGACACCAACTCCAAATTTTTTTAAGCACCAACTTTCGCTAAGCACCAGCAAGAGACACCGATCTCTTCGATTGTGAAGGCACCCACCTTCCTTGAAAAATGGCTTTCCACACTTCTACTTGTTGCTTATTCAACGAATATTGGAGCACTTTATTTTCTCTCTTTCCAATCTGCTGCTCATAAAATTCTGCTCTTCTCTTATGGACTGCTGCTCCAAATTCTGCACTTTCACAAAATTACTCTTTTATCCTCTAAATCTGCTCTTCTCTTACCACTCACCTCTCTTCTCTTATCACCCACCTCTCTTCTCAAATTCATACTTTTCTCAATTGAATGTCTTTCCTTTTATACCCATTTAATGACTCTTCGAATGGATGTGTCTTTAAAAGACATGTCTTCTCATACCAAGGAGGTCGGCCTTTTCTCAATAATTTAATTTATTAAATATATGTATAATGCTTTTAAGCAAAGCGCCCCTTTCCTAATGCAGGTCGGCCTGTTAATTAGTTTAGTGCTGGGCGTCCACCTTTTAACCCTCTAAACAAGGCATTTTTATTTGTTAGTGCAGGTCGGCCTTATCTTTTAATTCGCCCCCTTTAATTTATGCGCTGCCCTTTGATGAAATTAATGGCGCTGGTCTTTTATTTGCTGCTGTCATACTGAAATTGAATGCTGCCCTTATCAAATCGCTGTCTATTTCTCTAATTGATGTGGTCGCAGCCCCTCTATACATAAACGCTGCCTCTAATCTTAATCACTGGTAAACATGCTGCCCTCTAGGAAATTCGCTGCTTCCTTGTTAATTAATTTAATATTTATTTTTGACACTGCTGTCTATAATCAAATCGCTGGCCTTTCTTAATGATGGCGTTGCCCTTTTATTCTGGACTGCTGTAGATGCTTTGACATCAATGACAATATTTCTAACAATCTCCCCCTTTGTCATTGATGGCAACCCCAAAAAAATAATCTCCTCTTCTGCAGCTTCCTCTTGCCGTAGCTCCCCCTTACTACCATTCTCCCCCTTTGACATCAATGGCAAAGGGTCATCCTAGGAGCTGAAAAATTTGCAAAGTTTTAGCTCCCCCTTAACTAGTGCTACCCTTGACTCTTCAATGTAAAGATGTAAAAGAAATTACTCCCAGCTTCTGCCGTAGATATTCAAATGTCTCCTTTGGAAGTGGCTTAGTGAAAATATCGCTATATCATTCGGATGTAGCGACATACTCCAACTTTACCTGCTTCTCTGCCACCTGCTCTCTTAAGAAGTGATATCTTATGGGAATGTGCTTTGTTCTGGAATGCATAACCGGATTCTTTGAAATACTTATTGCACTGGTATTATCACATAATATGGAGATGGGATGATCATACTCTACTTTGATATCCTTCAAGGTCTGCTTCATCCATAAAATTTGTGTGCAACATAGTACCGCTGCTATATACTTTGCTTCTATTGTGGATAGGGATACAGAATTTTGCTTCTTACTTAGCCAAGATACCAGGCTGTTTCCAAGAAAAAATGCTCCTCCGCTTGTACTTTTTCTATCATCTACACATCCTGCCCAATCTGAATCTATATAAGCTGTCAATGTGAAATCTTTTCCTTTTGGATACCACAACCCGTATTCCATAGTTCCCTTTAGATATTTGAATATGCGTTTTACAACTTGCACATGTGTTTCTTTCGGCCCTGCTTGAAAACGTGCCACCATACCCACTACTTGCATGATATCTGGTCTGGATGCTGTCACATATAATAAACTCCCAATCATTGATCTATAGAGATTGATCAACATCTGGAGATTCATCATCTTTGCTTAACTTGGTTCCGGTGATCATCGGTGTGTTGACAGTGCACACTCCTCCATACCAAACTTTTTCAACATTTCCTTCACATACTTGGTTTGGGATATAAATATTCCTTTATTAGATTGAGAAATTTGCAATCCAAGGAAAAAGGATAACTCACCCAACATAGACATTTCAAATTCCTTTTGCATGTCTTCTGTAAATTTTCTAGACATTTCTTCATTGTCTCCTCCAAAGATTATGTCATCCACATATACAACCACAATTAATTGGTGTTCATCTTCAGTTTTGATGTAAAGATTACTGTCAGCATGTCCTCTCTTGAATCCTTGGTCCTGTAGATGTTGATCAAGCCTTGAGTACCATGCTCTGGGGGCTTGTTTTAATCCATACAATGCCTTTTTCAACCTACACACATAATCTTCATTTTCTGATAATAGGAACCCTTCAGGTTGTTCTATGTAAACCTCCTCTTCTAAATTCCCATTTAAAAAGGCTGATTTGACATCCATTTGGTAGACTTTGAAATTTTTAAACACTGCGAAAGCAAGGAACATTCTGATTGCTTCTAGTCTGGCAACCGGAGCAAAAGTCTCTTCAAAATCAACACCTTCCACTTGAGCATACCCTTTGCATACCAATCTTGCCTTATTTCGAGTGACTTGACCATCTTCATTTAGTTTGTTCCGAAATACCCACTTAGTGCCAATCACATTCTGACTCTTTGGTCTGGGAACCAGTTCCCAAGTTTCATTTTTCTCAATTTGATCTAATTCTTCTTCCATCGCCTTCAACCAATGTTTATCATGTCTTGCTTCTAAAAAGTTCTTAGGTTCTACCTTAGATAGCAGAGAAAAATACCCTTGCTCAGAAGCATTTGTAATTCTTCTTCTGGTTTGAACCCAGTATCAAGTTCTCCAATAATCTGACTTTCATCATGATTTTTCTGAACGAAGCGAGATGGCGTCTTGGTATCCGCCTTTTGATTTACTCCACTCTTCAATATCTTCTTCTTCCTCTTGTTCTTCTTTCACAAGACTTGGTATTTCTAAAGATTCTTCTGAATTTTCTTTCGTCTTTAGATCCAGACCCTCATCCACTCTGACACTTGCACTTTCTATGATAGTCCGCAACCTCTTGTTATAACATCTGTAGGCTTTACTTTTAGTGGAGTACCCAAGAAAAATCCCTTCATCGGATCTTGAATCAAATTTGCCTAAGTCCTCTTCGGTTCTTTTAATGAAACATCTGCTCCCAAATACCTTAAAATATTTGACCGAGGCTGGTCTTCCTTTCCATAATTCATATGGAGTTTTGTCATGGTTAACTTTGATTTGCACTCTATCCAAAATATAAAACGGCGATTTACCGCTTCTTTCCGAATCTATCTCGATAGCTTAGATTCATTCAAAGCATTGTTCGAGCCATCTCTTGAATGGTTCTGTTCTTCCTTTCTACTACTCCATTTTGTTGTGGAGTTCTTGCAGTTGAGTATTGTCTTTTAATTCCATGGTCTTCACAATATTCAATAAATTCATTTGACATGAATTCACCTCCACGATCTGACCTTAGACATTTTATCTTCAGCCCTGTTTCATTTTCTACTAATGCCTTGAAAGCTTTGAACTTTCCAAATGCTTCAGATTTTTCTTTCAAAAATGCTACCCATGTCATTCTAGTGTAGTCATCAATGAGTAACATAAAATAACTCTCACCTTGAATACTTTTCGTTCTGGTAGGTCCACACAAATCCGTGTGAATTAGCTCCAATGGTTTGGTGGATGAATACTCCTTTGTTTTGAATCTTGTTCTGGTCTGCTTCCCAAGCTGGCACTGCTTGCATAGAGTACTCGAAGGCTTTGTTATTTTAGGCATGTCCCGTACGGCCTGCTTATTGCTTATCTTCACAAGATTATCAAAATTTATATGTCCCATCCTTCTATGCCATAGCCAACTTTCCTCAACTTGACTTAGGCAACATTTTTCTTCTTTTATTTCTCCGAGCATATATAGATTATTTGCAGTTCGGTGGCAATCTGCAATTAGTTCTCCTGTATCTGCTTTCCTTATTTCACATCCTTCAGCATAGAACTTAAGAGTGTGTCCCTGATCACACATTTGACTCACACTCAAGAGGTTATGTTTTAATCCTTCAACATACAAAACATTCTCTGTTTTTGTTTTTCCATTATCCAAACTCAGCGTACCTTTGCCAACGATCTTCGTTGTAGCATTATCACCAAATTTTACTGTACCTTCATTTACTTTCTTTAAGGAGAGAAACTTACTTTTATCACCAGTCATATGTCTTGAACATCCGCTATCAATGTACCATTGCTGTCCTTCATCTCGAGCATGAAAAGTTGTTTGAACGAGCATGGATTTTTCTTTGTCTAGCCCATCTTCCTCCTGCTTCCTTGTCCAGGATTTCGTAGCCTCCCTTTTCTTTGTATCTAAAGGCTTTGTCTTTTGATCTTGTCTCGAGTCAAACACACTTCTACAAAAGCGTGCTATATGTCCATAATTATTGCACTTGTAGCAGATAATGGCTTCCTCGTTATAATAGGATAGTGGAGCAAACGAATTATAGTTCATATTCAACACTCTATGAGCAGATTTTGGTTTGTTCCAGGCTTCATTATCTCTCATTCGCTTTCTACACTCTATCTTTTTATGCCCATATATATTGCAATAAAAACAATAACCATGAAAGGAACTTTCGAACCTGTTCATATTCCTATGTCGTGGAATAAATGGTCTTTTGGTGTCGTTCTCTTTAACACCTTCCTTGTGGATGGAACTGGTCTTCGTAGTTTCCTCTTCCTTTCTGCTTTTATTCTTCGTAGGCGTATTTAGAATTTCTGCATAACTTTTTGCCTTTTCTAAACCTTTCTTCTCCGGAAGCTCAATGGATTTTGAAGCTTTCTCTAGTTTTTCTTCATATCCGAGTCCTGATTTGTTGGATGGTGATCTTTGACTTTCTAGAATCTCATCTAGAACCTTAGTACTCTTTTCAAATTTCAAGTTGTTCATTAGTTTGGTATTTACCTTTTCTAAGTCTTTTCTCATCGCAACAATCTTTGACTCACGCTTTTCACATTCTTCTTGTTTCACCTTGAGCTGACTTCTCAACCCTTCCTCAATTCTCTTTGCTTCTTCAATCTGGGTCTTCAAGTCAATGATTAGATTCTTTGATTCTTCAAGACTCTGGGCTAACTTAGCTTCGAAAGATTGATTTTGTTCTTCATATTTCTGGAGCTGAAGTCTTTGCTTCTGATTCCTCTTTTTGAGTGCTTTTATTTCACCCAACGCACAAATGAGTTCTTCTTCGAGGTTTACCTCACCTTCTTCTTCTATGTCCTCGATTCCTTTCAAATCAACTTTGTTGGTTGATGAACCTTCTTCTATAGCCATAAACAATGTTTCTTCATCATCACTGTCTGAATCACTTATTCCGCTTTCTTCGGATGAGCTGCTACCTCTTTTTGAATATAGACTCTTCTTTTGCTTTTCAAATCTTTTCTTGCCTCTGCTTTGCTTGAATTCTCTTTTGAACTTGGGCTTGCTTTCTTCATCTTCGCTATCTTCCTTCTCTGGGCATTTAGCTGCAAAATGACCAATTTTACCACAGTTAAAACATTTAAATGGTAACTTATCTTTGTATCTCCCGGATCCTTTCTTTAGCTTTCGAATGAATAAAGCTTCCTTTTCATCTTCTTCATTGTTTGATTCATCATTCGCTTCAGATTCCTTGATTGCCTTTTTCTTCGAGACTTTGAATGCGGCTTCCTTCTTTCTTTGGTTTATTAGACTCGGTCCTCATTTCATAAGCCGTCAGTATTCCATGTAGTTCGTCCATGCTTAGCTTGTCAAGATCCTTCATTTCTTCGATGGCAGACACCTTAGCATCAAATCTTAATGGTAAAGATCTTAAGACCTTCTGGACGATCACAGGTTCCTCAATCTTTTCTCCAAGCCCTCTTATGGCGTTGACAACTTCATCCACCCACAGAAGATAAGCTGCAACATCTTCCTCATCCTTCATTTTTAGGCTCTCAAATTTTCTCCTATGGGTTTGAAGCTTAGCTTTTCTGACCTTATCATCACCTTCATATATTGTTCGAAGTTTATCCCATATTTCCTTTGCCGTGTCACATTGCATTACCTTGACAAATTCGGACTCTGACAGACCACACAAGATTGCATTCATCGCCTTGGCATTATTTTCAAAAGCCTTCTTACCGGCTTGGTCTGTTGGCGGAGTTGATGGAATGGTATATCCGACCGCTACTGATTGCCAAATATCAAACCCTAGTGCCATCAGATAGGTTCTCATCCTTATGCTCCAAAATGCATAGTTTGTTCCGTTAAACAACGGAGCCTTGTTCGAGGAAAATCCTTCTTGTACTTGACTAGCCATATGTGCTCCCGAGATCTACCTTCCAACTGTTAGATTGTTCCTGAAGGAACCTGCTCTGATACCAATTGTTGAGCACAAGATAATACTGAGAGGGGGGGTGAATCAGTATTATGATATTATTTCAAACTTTAATACTTGAACTTAGATCTATAATCACGAGCAATGTGAATATATCAAATCAATCAAAGAACACAAAACTTAATGCAAGTAGACACAGATATACGTGGAAACCCTTTCGGGAGAAAACCACGGAGAAACTTCTTTCTTTATATATATTTCTCAAAAATTTGTAGGCACCAACCTACTGGAGACACCAATCCCCAAATTACAGTTTTGTAGGCACCAACCTACAGGAGCACCAACTCCTTTCGCTAAGCACCAACTTAGCAAGAGACACCGATCTCTTCGATTGTGAAGGCACCCACCTTCCTTGAAAAATGGCTTTCCACACTTCTACTTGTTGCTTATTCAACGAATATTGGAGCACTTTATTTTCTCTCTTTCCAATCTGCTGCTCATAAAATTCTGCTCTTCTCTTATGGACTGCTGCTCCAAATTCTGCACCTTCACAAAATTACTCTTTTATCCTCTAAATCTGCTCTTCTCTTACCACTCACCTCTCTTCTCTTATCACCCACCTCTCTTCTCTTATTCATACATTTCTCAATTGAATGTCTTTCCTTTTATACCCATTTAATGACTCTTCGAATGGATGTGTCTTTAAAAGACATGTCTTCTCATACCAAGGAGGTCGGCCTTTTCTCAATAATTTAATTTATTAAATATATGTATAATGCTTTTAAGCAAAGCGCCCCTTTCCTAATGCAGGTCGGCCTGTTAATTAGTTTAGTGCTGGGCGTCCACCTTTTAACCCTCTAAACAAGGCATTTTTATTTGTTAGTGCAGGTCGGCCTTATCTTTTAATTCGCCCCCTTTAATTTATGCGCTGCCCTTTGATGAAATTAATGGTGCTGGTCTTTTATTTGCTGCTGTCATACTGAAATTGAATGCTGCCCTTATCAAATCGCTGTCTATTTCTCTAATTGATGTGGTCGCAGCCCCTCTATACATAAACGCTGCCTCTAATCTTAATCACTGGTAAACATGCTGCCCTCTAGGAAATTCGCTGCTTCCTTGTTAATTAATTTAATATTTATTTTTGACACTGCTGTCTATAATACCTAGAAGTTGGTGCCATTACCTCCGTGGAAACATTCCATTGGTTGTAAATGGGTGTATAAAATCAAGTGTAAAGCAAATGGTATTTTGGATAAGTACAAGGCTCAACTCATTGTGAAGAATTTTCGCACAGAGGGGATAGATTATGAAAAGGCATTTGCTCCTATTGCGAAGATGGTCACTTTTCGGCTTCTTTCTTTTGCAGCTCAGTTTGGTTGGAAAGCATATCGATGGACGTCAAAAATGCTTTCCGAATGGGGATTTGGAGGAAGAAGTGTATATGACACTGACCGAGGGTTTTCGGGCTTGTTGTCGTGAGCATATGGTATGTAGATTGATTAAGTACTTGTACGGACTTAAGGAGCTCCTCACACCTAGTACATCAAAATAGATAAACATCTCAGAGATTCAAGCTTCACACGGAGTCATTCTGATCCGAATCTCTATGTCAAAAGCAATGATGATGACATTGTGATTCTTATTGCGGATATTGATGACCTTGCCAAAGACAGCAATGGAGATGTTGCGATTCATAAGGTAAAATCAGATTTATGTGTTGCTTTTGACATGACTGATTTAGGCCTCCTTCACTATTGTCTTGGTGTAGAATTCTGGCAACATGATCACTTGATTTTCATTTCTCAAGTTAAGTATGCCATGAACCTGCTACAAAAATTTCAGATGTATGATTGTAATTCTTCTTCTACACCTATGGAGGTTGGGCTGAAACTCTCAGCTCATGATGATTCACCACCGGTCGATGAATCATTATATGACAGTTGGTGGGTAGTTTGATCTATCTAACTACATGACCAAATTTGTGTTTTGCTATTAGCTATCTCTCTCGATTTTTATCTAAACCAAAACTCATTCACTGGGGAGCAGCAAAATGAGTTCTACGATATGTCAAAGGAACTCTTGACTTTGGCATTCTATATCAAAGAGTTGCAGATTTCAGATTGATTGGCTATACTGACTCTAATTGGGGAGGATTTGTAGATACTCGACAATCTACCACAGGATATATCTTCTCTTTTGGTTCAGGAGTTGTTTCTTGACAAAGTAAACTTCAGCCTATTGTTGCCATCTCTCCTATCAAGTGGAATACAAGGCTGATATTAGTGTCGATTCATGAAGCAATATGGCTTCATCGGATTTTGACTGATTTTCAATTTCCCCAAGCTACTGCTACACCTCTTTCACTCTTTTGTGATAATCAAGGTGTTCTAAAGATGGTGAAGAATCTTGTCTATCATGCCCGCACTAAACATATTGAGATTCATCATCATTATATTCGCCAGTTGGTTGATTTTGGTGAAATATCTCTTCATTTTTGTCCTTCTGCGGATCAGCCTGCTGATGTAATGACTAAACCTCTTGGTCCTTTGTTGTTTGTCAAGTTTAGAGATAAACTTGGTGTTGTTTCAAGGTTAGTCATTAAGGGGGTGTTGAATATATAGAATGAACCGTACGGTTCTAGACAGTTGAGGAGGTTGTAACCAACAACCAAATGTAACCACTCTCATAATAAATTCACCCTACCTGAGTCATTTGATGCATTGTAGTTTTGTCTTCTTGCTATTTTCTTTGTGCTTCTTCTCGTACTAACAACACAATCGCCACTCACACAATTTTCTGGCTCATTTTCCATCATAACTTCGTCAATTTTTCTCCATCAAAAATCTGCGAATGTTGATTTCCCTATAAAAATGGCAAACCTTGTAACACAGGAATTAACCAATTCTAGTTTGCCACTTTAGCACATAACAAAACATTTAACAAGCAAAAATATCATTGGTCAAATTCAGTGTATTAACTGTTATATAAAATAAGTAAAACAAGAAACATTCTAGCTTGGACGAACAAGACATACCAATGCCCCTTTCCTCACATTCCCGAGAGGACCACGATGTTTTCCATAACCTGCAAGGGAAACTTTAATTGTTAGACTTTTATACATTTTTTATTCTCATAGGCAATGCCCATTTGCTAGCATAATAAGAATAAAAGATGTTCATGCAAAGCCATCAATAAGAAGGAATGCAGCTAAATTACAGAAAAATCCACACCCCTTCCAAATGTTTCTGTTTGGAAACCATTTGTAAAAACAAAATCAGCCCAGAAATGCATAAAAACAGCCAGAAATTTTGCCAGCAACATTTTTTGGAACAGAAATGCTGCTGAATACTTTTCCTGCCATTTCCAACACATTCCATACAATGAGTACATTTCAGTGGCAAAACAAGACAATATCATAGGGAAAAACTCTTGAAAATGCATTTGAATATCTTTTTGTTACTAGTAAATAGTTACGGCAAAACAGATTACTAGGAAAAGAATTTTTGTAGGATGCTTTACTACCTCTATAATGATGTCGAAAAAGAATAATGTTTGCACTAAGCATGAAGATTTCAAAATAATATATGTTATAAATAAAAAGAGTTAAGAATGCCATCTACACAATGGTGGATGGATAATCACAAAATTCAGGGGTATTAACCTAAGAGACATGGCCCACCCCACCTACTTTTAGATATAACCTTAAAATATATTACAATATAAGCCGTGTGCGTGCGTGTGCGTGTGTGTGTGTGCGTGTGCGTGCGTGTGCGTGCGTGCGTGCGTGCGTGCGTGTGGGCGTGCGCTTGCGTGTGGGCGTGCGCGCGTGTGTGCGCGCGCGTGCGCGTGTGGGTGGGTGTGTGCGTGCGTGTGCGTGTGCGCGGGTGTGTGTGTGTGGGCGTGTGTGTGCGGGTGCGTGTGTGCGTGGGCGTGTGCGTGCGCGTGCGCGTGCGTGTGTGCGTCGGCGTGCGGGCGTGCCTATGTGTGCGGGCGGGCGGGCAGGCGGGCATGCGCACGCGTGCGTGTGTGTGCATGTGTGTGTGCGTGCATGTGCGTGTGTGTGCGTGTGTGGGCGTGCGTGTGCGCGCGCGCGTGTGTGTGTGTGTGTGTGTGAGTGAGTGACTGTTAAAGGTGAATAGAAAAGGACCTCTAACCCCACAAATAAGTATGATCCACAAACAAATAGCACTTTCCCATGTGAATTACACGAGACACTGCATATAAAATATTATCAGAAAGTTTCAAGTCATCGTCTTCATTCATTCATTTCAAAGTTCATTCCATATCCATAATGCCAGAATCCGAACACAGAAACTATTCTATTGGTCTGCACTTAAAACATTACGCTGCCTACTGACACTCTATGGACACTAAGCCAAAATACTACTTGAAACTTAACCGAAAGAGTAACAAATATGGCAATGCCCATTCCAAGAAATCTGTAGACCAGGATGACTTCACTGCTTCAGGGGCTTCATATAAATTCCTGCATTCAAGACCTGCCATGCTAAAAATCATGAATCTTTGAATGATGATTAAGGAGACCAACATGTGGCTGCCAACATGCCTGCATATAAACTAGGATGTAACGAGATATTATCATATTTTCTAACTACGTCCTAACCAAAAAGCTGCCATGTAGCTGCAGGAAAACACAGGAAGACATCATCAGGTAACATGAGGTAAAGGGACAACCAGCCTCCTCACTTAGTCGGGAATCATGACTGGGTCATCCTTATTCTTCCTATCTGACTGTTCTTCTTCCACTTTCAATAAATTCAGAACTTATTCAAGACTGAGATCACCTTCAACCAGGGCTTCAAAGCTCTTTCCAATCTGTCACAGATCACATCAAGCTTCTTCACTTGGATCCCTTTTTCCCTGTGTTTGCTTTCTGCAGCCTCCACATCCTCATTAAATGCCAGTGTTGCTCGCACTAAAGACCATAGTCTCCACACCTAACACATGAGCAACCTTCATCACCTTCAGCCCGTGGGTTGATCAACCCAGATCCTTCCTGGCTATAAGGACGATGTCAACTGCAGAGCCTTCCCCATCCTCATTGTCAACTCTGCCCTGAACAGATTTTTGGTTTCCCACTAAACAAGCTTTGAGCTTTTGATTCTTTTAGCCAGTGCATTCCTACTAAACATAAATAATTCAATGTAGTATGTATTATAAGAGAGAGTGAATAATGCCAACATTAACGGTAGATGGATACTTATAATATCCAAGGGGTCTACACTAGGAGACATGACCCATCTAGCCAAACCTCTGAGATGGTAAATCAAAAAGGGCCTCTAACCCCACAACTAAGCATGATCCACAAAATAAACAGCACTTTCCAATATAAATTACATGATACGGAGCAGAGAAAATATTATCAGAAAAATTCAAGTATTCTTCTTTCATTTCAAAGTTTTCATCACATATCCATAATTGCATAATGCAACCATAGAGACTATTCTACCAACTTACAGTGCCATGCTACCTATTGACACTCTATGGGAACCAAACCTAAATACCTAACTCATAAAGTTCGAGTTTGCGTTTATGTTCAACGAGGATAAAGTTCGGTTCACGTTCGCCAAGGAAAAGTTCAAGAAGAAAAACATCTTTAAGTTTAAACCCAAAAAAAAATCTATCATTTTTTTTTTGAAAAAATTGCATAAATATGTCAGACGGATAGAGTGGAGAGAGCTTTCTGTCCGCTACTTTCAGTCGTTATATGTATATATACACACATTTGTAAAATAATAAAAAAATCGTATCAAAACTTCCCATGCAAAAATAATGGATAAAGTTCGAGTTCATGTTTGACAAGAGTAAAGTTTGGCAAAATTCAAACTTTTTCAATAAAATTCAGAGAACCTTGTGACATAGCTAAATACTAAGAAATTAGCCAAAACAGTAAAAACATATGGCAAGCATGCCCATCCAAGCAAGTTGTAGATCAAGACTGCTTCATTACTTTAGGGGCTTCATAACCATACCTGCATTCAAGACCTGCCCAGCCAGAAATCACAAGTCTTTAAGTGATGGTCAGGAGGCCAGAACTTGGCTGCTGACCTGCCTGCCCCTTATCATCCTTCACCAAAAACAGTACACATACATACGAGGATATCATATATTTCAAAATTAGGCTACATATAAACTACAAAGTAGGCCCTAGGGAGACATTATCCAATTCACTTAACTGCATCCTAAACAAAATGATGCCCATGCAGCTGCAGGACAACACAAGAGGCCATCAGGTAGAGGGGGCCTTCCTCCTAACTGGTCAGGGACTGTAATTGGATCATCGCTATCCTTTCTATCTGGATGCTCTTCTTCCAGACTCAGTAAATTTGTGACTTATTTTAGATTGAAATGACTTTCAACAAGGCTTCAAAGGTCTTACGATTGATTTTCAATCTGTCACATATGGCATCAATCTTCTTTCCTTTGACCATTTTTCCCCACCTTTGCTTTCTGCAGCTTTCACACTTTTTCAAGCACATTAATGATTCCATATTCAAACTGATGGATATCCTCATGAATTACCAGTGTTGCACTCATGACTCAAAGGCGAAGAAGCACTCATGAGATGGAACGGTGGAACCAGTCTTGTTTTGATCATAACTTTTGCATCCAGACTCTGATTTGAGTGCCATTTGAAGCGTTGGAAAGATCTTGAAGAAAGGATTAATCTTGTAAATGTTTTAGAAGCTCAAAAATTGTATACATTTTTCATGACAATCATTTCTCGAGTGCTGTTTTTTGGCTTCATTTTGATAGCATGTTTCACTTTTTGGTTCTAAAACTCATTGAGAATGTGCCTATGACTTCAGTTGGTTTCAAAAGGTCCAAAGGGGATGCCCAAGGTTCCAAGAACTCATTACAAGTACACCAAGTTCTTAATGAAGTCAAAAAGTGCGCTCATGACTCAAAGGCAAAGAAGCGCTCATGAGATGGAACAGTAGAACCAATCTTGATTTTCTCATAAATTTTGCATCTGGACTCCAATTTGAGTTTCGTTTGAAGCATTGGAAAGCTCTTGAAGCAAGGATTAATCTTATATAGGTTTCAGAACCTCAAACATGGCATATGGTTTTCATGAGAATCATTTCTCAAGTGTTGTTTTTACCTTCATTTTAAGAGCTTGTTTTGCTCATAGTTCAAGTTTTACTCATTGAATCTTGCTCAAACTTTCATGATGATTTTACCATTGGTGATGGCAATGTTGATCATATGAACTTCAGCGACATCAAGACAAGAATGGCCAGTGGAAAGCGGACTCCTATCAGAGATGCATGTGTTGAAGGTGAAAGTGCTTGAGTGGATCAAGCAAGAAACCTCCATGGCTGGAATTTCTTATCTTATTCTCTTCCTCCATTCAAGTGACTTTCTATTTCTTTGTTGGGAAAAGTGCTTTTTGTCATAAAGTCACTTTAAGTTGTGACTTAAGTGAAAAGTGAATTGTAAAAGATCACTTAGTTACCTTGAGGTAGTTATTAGGTAGTTATGGGCTAAAAGTATAAATAGGGGTGGCATTTTCCATTGTAGGGGTTCTCTCTTTTCTCTCTCAACTCTGAAGAGAGTTTGCTACAACTTTGTGTGTACATACTATTTTCAGTCTTCATGAATAAAAGAATGTAAGCAAGTGGAATAAGAATCATCTTGTGGTGTTGGTGCTCTCCAATCATGAAATCATGCTTTGTTGTTTTGTTAGAATATGCAAAGAGAAGAAAGAAGACAGAAGGCAAACTGCACTGTCTAAATGACGAACAGGCAGAGTGTATTTATTGAAGAGAGAGGTGGTTATACAGTTACCAACCGAACAACTACATAACTGTTTTACATGCTATATAATGTGTTATATTTTAACACCCCCTCTTAATGACTAAACCGGAAACAAGACAAAGTTTGTCCCGAAATTTTACAAATATCCTAAAGCCCATATGTTTAGTCATTACATCTACAGACTGTGCCATAAGTTGTACTTTAAAATCAGCAGTCCTTAACTGTGATGCAGTTGTCGAATGAAGACGAACCACAACACAAAAATCTGGTCCCATGAACAAAAGATATGGCAAGTGGTCCACTGGTTCTCTGTTTCGTGATTCATTGACCAGTGATGAATCACCAATGGCTGAGAGTGTCAGCCCCATCTCCAGAGTGCTGAAATCAGAACCTCGAAGATGTGGATTAAAAAATCTATTCCAGGCTTGTGTAGCCTGTAGGAGTCTGTACAAAGACTCAATTATCCTGTAATCGAAGTCACCTCGATCACGTCCTTGCACCACCATGTAGTGCTCATCCAACTTTTTCAAGAAGAGGAATGTGACCATTTGTGCAGGAGTTAGAACCAACTCCTCAATAGTAGGAGAAATAACCATCTCGTCTCAGCAGTGGTCTCCGTCTCAACAGGAGAAATAACCATCTCCGTCTTATCTATTTGCTCATCTATCCCCCTCTGTTGGGAAAGATCCTTCACAACACAATGAGCAAACTGTTCATGCTCTATTGTCCTTCGAGCAAGAACCTCTGAGTGAATGGCTGGGCATGCCATCTCACCATGCACCGTCAATGCATCTGGAATAGTGGAGTCTCCGTCCACAACAAATTGTTCTTTTGAATGAGGAAATCCATCCTCCCAAGGCATGTCCGCCTCCCGCACATCCTGAATGGTGGAGTTGTCCTCCACACGTGCATTCATGTTGATCGCAGCCGGATCAACAAGCTGATACTGACCACCCACCCCAATACCAAGGGCAATTATCCGTCTCTGTTTCACATCAGAGACAACACACTTCTTTCCACAGAAATCCACAGAAATATTGGGATTTTCAGTCAATTGACGAATAGATAGAAGATTCTTTTGTAAAGAAGGTACATATCTAACATTCCGTACCAACAATTTATGAGCATTATTCAATACAATGCATATATCTCCTATCCCTTCTACTGCAAGTGATTCTCCATCAGCTAGTACTACTGATTCAAAACAAATATTTGCAGTAAATGAAACATACCAGTCCCTACGACATGAAAAGTGTGCAGACGCACCAGAGTCAATAATCCAGCAACTGGTACCACTATCATTTGAGCATGATGTCGTAAGACAGTAAAGAGCATACTCGTCATCCGAATCCCGTTCTTCTGCAACTGCTGCCACATGTTCCTCATTACATGGCTTTTTGTTCTGCTTTGAAAGATCATACATCCGCTTCCGACAATCCCTCTTGAGGTGCCCAACCTTGTGACAGTAATAACATGTGACCTGATACCGAGTGGAAGATTCACCAGAGTGACGTTTCCACTTTCCCTTTGACTGAGTGACAAGAGCACTCTCTGCATGGTCACAATTAGATTCTGCCTGAAGTTGTCTCCGTTCCTTTTGCAACAGGTAGGAACTCACCTTGTCAAACGTGAGTGTTTGACTTTCAGCCATTAAATGGAGTGCCTCCACAAATGACTCATACGAAGAAGGTAAGTTGTTCAAAACCAGAGCCACCATATCATCGTCATCCACCTTTTTATTGATGGAAGATAACTGGTCTCGGAGGTCTTTCATCCGAAGTAGGTGCTCAGACAGCGATCCACCTTCTTGTAACCTCACGGAAAAGAGCATATTTTTTAGGTATAAAACCCGACTCTTTCTCGACGCCCGATATTTATCCCTCGGTGGTCCACAACATGCTTGCCATAGTGGCATTCCGCACTTTCGGTATCAAATCATCGACACCGATAACTTGAGAAGCAATAACGCTTCCTTATGACGTTTGTCATAATCCTTGAAGTTAAATCATTGGTCGACTTTCATCACCCTTGATTATTTTATCAATCACAAAACTCATGACCGTTAAAATTTTATGACTCAAACATTGAAATTCGTACTGTTAATTTTTGTGTATCCGGCAAAGTCAAGTGTGAAATATTTGCCATTTTCTTATTCCAAAGTAACGGAAATAATAAAATAATATTTTTCCCACACTAATAAAATATTACTTATTCCAGCAAGTAATATTAAATTAATTATGTAAAGTACCTTTGAACTGCCCTCTCACTATATTTGCATTAATAAATACTATTAAGCATGGATGAATACCTTTGTGGCTGATGAAATAATATTATTTTGCCCAAATAAGATGTAATCTTCTTGCGAAACCCTTAATATTTAACTCACCACGTTTTTCTTGTTCATCAACTGCTTGTTCTCCGCCTCGTCCACGATTTCCGAACACTCTTTGAAAGCAACAACAATTCCATTATTTATGATCTGGGGTTTTCTCCGTAACTCTGTTGTCAATTTTCTTTCCTGGCAACTGTATTGTCTTCAACCGCCACGTTTCTCCCCACGACTCTGTCCAACGTATTTGCCGTCACGTTTTTCCCTTGTTCGCCCTCGCGACTGAACCACGATTTTCGCGCGCGCGCAGCCCTCGCTGTCCCACACGCGTGCCCGGAACCCGCCCTACCGTGTTTGTGTATTCTCATGTCCACACAACGCGACCACGATTGTGGTTCACGTTTTTCCTACCACGATTTCCACGTTTTGCTTTAATCGGTCACGTTTTCCTCTCGTTTGCTTTAGCGATGCCCCTCACGATTCTCTAGCGATTGGTGCATATCGCCACGTTTTTCTCTCGAGTTGCTTTGCAGCGACTTCCTCCGGCCGATGGAAATAACTTCAGTTTGTGCCCTACTGTGGCTTCCCCAAACTTCCAGTTCGTCCTCTGTTGACAAGGCTTCCTCGAACTGCGAACCAACCGCTCTGATACCAATGTTAGAATATGCAAAGAGAAGAAAGAAGACAGAAGGCAAACTGCACTGTCTAAATGACAAACACAGCGAGTGTATTTATTAGAGAGAGGTGGTTATACAGTTACCAACCAAACTACATAACTGTTTTACATGCTATATAATGTGTTATATTTTAACATGTTTATGGTTGAATGATGTCATTTATACCTCCATCTATCTATGTTGTAGGTGATACTATGATTTGCAAGCTTTGTATTGCATATCTATGTAGGTGGACTTTGTGCCATACACAAACAACCTAGAAATGATGAAGACTTTGTGCTTCTGGGTGATTCTCATCTTTTGCAATTGTTGCCTATATTTTTGTCCTCGTGTGAGAAAAAGGGTTTCACTCCTTTGTGTTTATCCCAAGTTATCCAAACATTCCTCTGTGTTTAGTTTGTTGTGGATTTCTCCCTTCCATCTCCTTTCATTCAAAGTTTTCTCCATCCTCTCCCTTCTTCTTTCTTTTTCCCATTTTGTCTTGTTTATGCTTTTGGGTTAAAAGCACCGAAAATACAAAAAAGCCATCATAAAAGGGAAACGCCCTCTCAAATGCATAGGAACATCCCCTATTGATAGGTGATCTTCCCTAACTATCAGTAGATTTTATGCCGCTTCCTGCTTTGGGCGAATAAAGATCACAACAACAATAGTAAATCTTGCCAACATTCCTAGAATGAATAAAAATCTCGTATCTATTAGTTAGGTAATTGAAAATCCCAAGATTTTAGTGAGTTTCTCTAAGAAGTATATTGTGTCTAATAACATGACAAAGTGTAGTAGATTTAAGCATTGAGTAAGGTGGCTTGTATAGACTTGTTGATCTTACTTACCACCAACTTACATGCATTAGTTGTGGAGGGTAATACCAAGGCACGAGAGATTTGGACATTTCAACCTTCAAGATTACCTAGCCTAAACTTAGCAAACATAACAAGGTTCTTGGTTTTTCGACCATCCAAGAAAAACAAGACATGTATGTAGGGTGTGTGATGGCAAGCGGAAGCCATTTCTAACTTAAGGTGTTTGGCATGCAAAAGGACTCTTAGATCTTGTTCATGCAGATCTTTGTGAGCAATCCTAGAAACCACCACCAATCCTTGGTGAGGGGTATTTTTTGTTGCTTGTGGATGTAGATCTACTTCTTGAAAAGAAGTCTAGTTTGCATCATTTGATAAATTCAAAGTGTTGGTGGAAAACCAGTGTTCCATCGAGTCTCCGAACAAGGGAACAGTGGGACGGGTCTCTTGAGATAGGGAGAACAAGGGCCTAGGTTTGGGGAAGGTAGGGGATGGTGCAGGACGGTGGCTCAAATATATATAGTACTTGAAAAATAGTTATAAAATTATGTATAAGGAACAAAAATGAAACTTTGAAATACTAAACACATTGCATTAAATAGTGAAAATGTCAAAATCAATATGTTAATATTTATATTCAAAATGATGATTACATTCAAAACTCAAAAAAAAGGTTGGCTAGTGGCTCAATGCAATTAAGACTTGGCACTTGCTCTAACTCTTGCTATTACTTGTTGCTAATGTTGTCCCTCTTCCTTGCTAATGCTCTCACTCTTGCTTGCTAATGTTATTGCTCTCACTCTTGCTTGTTAATGCTCTCACCCTCTCACTCTTTCTTGCTAATGCTTTTCCTCTTGCTTTAAACTTTGATCGTGATTTGGAGTTAGGGTGTGACTTGTATTTATATTTTTTTGGAGTGCTTAGGGGTGGGTGGGGCAACATTGAGTATTAGGGTCAAGGTTGGGGCCAAAAATTATAAAACAAACCGATTTGTTTTTAAAACTTCATGATAGTTTTATGCCTCCGAGGATGGTTGGGAGTCTTTGGGACAAAGTTGAAGGCTTCTAGAAACATCCTGTGTACGCGTCTCAAAACGCCCCATCTTTGAGGGAAACATTTCGGGACGCCCCAGTATGGCGGTGGCGGTGGCGGTGGCGGGACAGGGGGCATTTCCTCAGCCATCCCCAAGTCTCGAAGATGTCCCGAGTCTCCGAGAGGTCGGGTTTGAGGGGGTATGCATCCCAATGGAACACTATGGAAAACCAAACAAGGTATTTAATCAAAACACCGAGATCCAATAATGGGGTGAATTCAATTTCATCCTTAAAGGACTATGCACTAAGGAAGGTATTCGATGACAATTCACAATCACGTACACTCCACAATAGAATGGGGTGGTTGAGAGGCATAATAGAACTATCATGGAGATAGCTTGGTGCATGGTGCACAATAGAGCATGTTGTATAAATACCGAGGAGAAACAATGAACACGGTGGTTTATATCCTAAATAGGGGTAATGACTTTTTGTGTTTTTCATTTCCATCATGCATATACTTTGGTTCTTGATAAACAAAGGAGTAAACTAGAATCCAAGAGTAAAATATCTTTCTTTGTTGGCTGATCACCCAAATTTAACATTTAGTGCCACCAATCTAAGGCCTATAGACTTATTAGTATTTTCACAACAAGATAATCATTAGTAGAGATGTTGATGTGAAGGAGACAAAATCCTTCTTTGTTTGTAACCAACAAGCAATCACTAAGGTATTTGAATCTAGTGTTATGATACTTTGAAAAATGAGGAATCTAGTTCATCTAGTACTCCATCAAAAACTAGTATATCAGCAACACCAACATGCATTGGTATTGAAGATATTACTAAAATATTAACTAATTAGATATTGGTTGATGTATTTTAGTTATTCACATATAACTTCCTCACATAAATATGTAACTTCTATTTGATTAATAGATGACAAACACACGACTATGTAAGTGTGTCTTCCATGTGCCTTCCATTTCTCTTCATTTTCTCTCTCATACTTACTACCGATAGGATGAAACCGCCATGCCACTAATACAAATTCCATGACACTTACGAAACCCCATAAAGACATCCATAACTTCCATTGTCACATGCAAAATCATCAGAATAATAACACAACCGCCATCATATCACACCTATCGATTTTGTGACCATATAAAAATGCTCTCTACTTGTGATTGAGTTATTGGTTGATTGATGAAATGAACTATTTTTGGATCCTTACGAATCATGCTTGCTCTTTTCAAGAGATTTTTGCTCCCACAAAATCTTAGTGGTTTAGGAAATGTGGGAAGAGTTCTCCCATTTCCTCCGAGGTACCATTTTTCTTGCCTTGCTATCTTTCCCTTAGCATTGATCTTCCAAAACATTGGGATCCTCTTATTGTCTCTTTGACTTTCTTTGATAACACTTTTTCCTCTAAATTCTCCTTGACCATTCGAAAGAGTCTTTAGTAGAGACTAATAGTCCTTCCATCCAAAATCATAGTTACCTAAGTCTCGGGGTTTAGACAACTAAATATTTCCCATATTTTGGGGATGGCAAGGGGGCAATTATTAATATAATATATATAAATTAATATTTACATATTTTAACTTTATTCAATAACATTTAGGGGTTTAAAATGTACTTAATGTTTTTAGGGTGTTTTAGGGATTAGAATTCAATGTTATTGGTAAAAATAACAAAAATATATATAGTAAAAGCATCATTAAAATTTTAAAATTAAAAAATTGGGGATGTCCCCTCCAGTACTAAAGTCCCCAAACATTTGGGATGTCACCAAAGTCTAGGGTAGTGTCCTTGCATAAAAATAACCAAAATAGATGGAAGTGCATCCTCATGAATGAAGGTAGTTCTCTTCAACCTACTCCAAGATGATGAATGCTACATATATTAGAGGATTTTGCTTCCTAGTTTGTCTGTGAAGTCTCTCTTCTTTCAAGCTCAACCACACCTTGTCTCCCACCTCGAACATGTATTCTTGACAATGTTAGTCATGCTTATCCTTACACTTTGCTTGAGACTTATCCAATTGGCTATGGACTTTAAAGAGGGTTTAGTTCTTTTGCTCTCAATGAATTTTGCTACCCTTATTCCGAAAAAAACATCAAGTCAGTTAGTGGGAAAATGACCTAAAGTGCTTTGAAAGATGTGCCTTAGAAGTGGATGTATGCATTGCTTGTTATATGAATGTTGCATATATGGAAAAGATTCATCCCATGTTCTTCGACGATTGTGATTACAGCACCTTATTAGTTGTACCAACATTGTACTTACAACTTTTGTTTTTCTATTAGTTTGAGGATGGAAGGTTATGCTTCTTTTAAACTTGATATCCATCTTGCTCCACAAGGTGGTCCAAAACTTCCCAAAATCCCGAATCCATGTCTAATACAACAAACTTCAGCATGCCCAAATGCATCCAAACTTTACAAAAGAGTAACTTGGTTGCTTCATGCCCTTTGATATTCTTCTTACATGGAATTAAAACACACATCTTGTTGAATCTATCTCCACAAACAAATAACAAGTTATGTCCGTACTTCCACATGCGAAAAACCTCCCACAAAATCCATAGAGATCCCTTCCCATGGTCTAGTAGGTAGAGGTAGAGGTAGAGACAAGTATACCTTTCTTTCCTAACTTTAGGCTTGCTTGTGCAACATAATTTGTATCCTCAAATGAATTTTAAGACATCTTCAATTTTGGGCCAAAGCAAAAGTTTTTAAAATGAACCATGGTTTTGCCAACACCATAGTGCTCTGAAAATTTGGAGGTATATGCTTCCCTCATGAGTAACTCATCTTTGAGATAGAAATCGGTTTCTTCAACACTGCCTCTCTTTGTCTTCCATTGTTGATGTGCATCCCAAATTATGCATCATGAGCATATGCTTCTTCATAAGCCTCTTTTGTGAAAATCGCAAGTTGTGAAACTGTAGCCAAAGCTAAAATTTACTTTGCACCTGGTGCCCTAGATAGCATAGCTGCCACTACATTTGTGCTTCCTTTCTTGTACTTAATCACCAAATGGAATTGTTCAAGAAATCCTATCCACTAATAGTGTTTTGCTGCATTTTGTGCCTGCAAATATTGAAGATGTTTATAATCAGTAGAACAATTGTTTCCTTACCCAGCAAATACTGTTCCCGTTTTTAATGAATTGTACAAGCGCATATCGTTCTTTCTCATAAATGGGGAATTCACTTATAGCCTTAAAAAATATTTCAGAATGATAACAAATTCACTTACCTTGTTGCAATAAAGCTGCCCCCATTGCTAACACACTTCTGTTTCAACTACAAATGATTGCTGCAAATTAGGAACACATACAATGGTGCATGGCTGATTTTATATTTCAAAGGTCAAAGGCACTAGTATGCATACCCCACTAAACACTTTTACTACTAGCTGCAATGGCATGCAAAGGTGCTACTTTTTCACCTAGATTCTTCTCTTTCTTGCTATAGTATGCTTGTGGACATGCTCCGTCAAGATTTTTAGGCTTGTTTTAGATAACCCTTTTCCCTATGCATGGGTGAGTCCCACCATGTATTTGATCATCATATCTTCATTCTCATTCTCCAATTTCATTAAATGGCTCTTTACGGAATTGTGTTATAATCCGACACTTTGGTTATTTCCCTATTTGAAATGCTGGCACTTAATCTTTTGGTCAGTCAGGAAACTTTTTGTTCAGGAAGGCTTTAAATAAGTACTGGCCTATCCTTCTTTGAGATAGTTAGACAACTTTCCCACCAAACTAGATCATGACCTTCCGTTTTGAAACTTACAAAAGAATATTTTATGTTGCCTCGCAGATTTCATGCGCACCAAAATAAATTCCATATACTTAATCCATCTATCAACAATCTGAACAGATACTTGACCTTAACAATCTTTATTGGCTACTTTTGTTTCAGCTTTAAAAGGGATCCATTGGATTCATTTACCTTAGCTTTTTCTTTATCTACCTTGAGCTGCTCCTCTCCATCCTGCCCCATTCCTTGTTCGTTTCTTCTTCATCTTTTTCAAGGTGTTGCTCTTCTTCAACTCCAAAGTACTTGGCAAGATCGACAACCACCTTATCTCGTGCTTTCTTGGGTTTATGCCTTTTACAGATATGATACGTGTACTAAAGGACTTGAAGCATCATGGAACATGAAATTACATTTTTCTATCGTTACTTTAGCTCTTTGTTTGAAATGGGCAAAACCGCCATGCGTACTCAAGAAGAAACCACCGTGACACATATGGAACCACCCTTGTCGAATGCAAAACCACCCCAACAATAACACAACTGCCACCCTGTTATACCTGGCGGTTTTGTCACTATACAAATCAATCTTTTTCAATTCTATTTCCAATTGAGTTTGTGGTTGATTGATGAACTTATGAAGTGAATGTGTTTTGGGATCCTTATGGATCAGTTAGCAGTGAGCTAGGTTCAATTCCCCACAAAGCACATTTATTTTAATATGTATTATAAGCAGTTATACACCCTCCTCATAAACTAAAAGGTATTCTCCAATATTCACAAAAGAAAAAGAAAAATAAGAAACTGTTGTGATATAGTCGTTCAATTTATCAGTTTTTGGATTTTTCCATGATGCTAAGATTTCTATTCATATTGTGATGTAGTTTTAATAGTTTAGACAGTTTTTGTATTGCTTTGACACATTGATGTGGTATGAGTATCATTTTATTTTCATTTTGGCTACTATTATAAATGAGAAATCAATGATTACTCCAAATTTGACTGCTTTATATTTATAAATTATTATAATTTGCATTTGTTATGTTTTATACTTATTATATTTCTTATATTTTATTTTTAAATTTTGGGTAAACTGTCTCCTAGTCATTCCCTTTTCCTAAGGCTTCGAGGGTACTTCCAGCCATCCTTTTATCATGTTCCCCCATTTTCTTGTCCCATCCCCACTCCCTCTCCCCTGCCCACCGTCACCCACATAGGTATTTTGCTAACCATGCTCCAGAGTATTAAAGGGCTCTTAATACTTTTAATACTTGTAATGTTTTTGCAAACCCTTTGATACTTGTATGCCATCTCAATCTTTCTCATCTTGATGTGCTACCTTTTGAACTGATGTGCAATCAAATTTTATCCCAGCGGAAATGGGAAGGTGTCACAGACTCAACAATGGCAATGTTTTAAGCTGCATTTCCTCTTAAATATTCAGCTTTCCCAACCATCTGTGGAGCACTAATTTCTGGCAGGTTTTCAGAAAATAAATTTCTTTGTTCCTCTGAGATTTTCTGGTTGACCACAACCCAACCATACGATAGCCCACAAGACCATAAAAATATAGATAGGCGCAGGCCAAAAATGGAAAACAGTCACTCACCAAATGGCCCAAGGCCTAGGACAGTATCAAGTCTAATACCATTGGAATATACCTAGACTGCACCGAAAGGTCCCCAGTCTCCTTGTACCAGCCTGGAAACGTTTCTGGTACCCGTACAGGTACAGAAACGCTGTGGGTACGTAGCGGGTGCACCCACACGACCTTTCGGTACCTGTACACCCAGGTACAGAAACGCTGTGGGATGCACCCGCCACGTACCCACAGCAAAATACGCCTTTTTTTGTAACTCAAAAATTTAAAAAAAATAAACATTTTTTCTTTAAAATAAAGCAACCTACTTCTAACCTAACCCTAAAAGACCCCCAAACACCTATTTGTACACTTATTGGCAGGGTCGCGGATGTTGAATCTGAGAATGTCATCTTGAGAGAAAAACTAGCCACCAACACGGATAATACTAGCTCTCCTAATGATGCCCTACACGCAGAAATTGTAGACCTCTGGTCTCAACAGGAGGAAATCAAAATAACCAGGCTTCCTTAAAACTGGAAACAAAATCATGGACAAGGTTGTTAGTGGGAAAGGCAGTGTTCCCCCACCTTGGCTGCGGTTGAGGCCGTTATGCAAGCCAAGTTAATTGAGGAACGTACGAGGCGTGACAGGGAACTAAACCTCAAGGTGAGGGGTCTCCCACCCCCCACCCCGACACAAGACCCATTAACGGTTGGTAACTCCTTCATCACAGATACTTTGGGGATCCCTGACATTACACTAGAACGAGCTTGGGTTGGCTATGACTCCACACTCTTCATCCGTTTCAGGACAACTTTTGACAGGCTGCGAGCTCTCAGGGCTAAGAGGGTTCTGTTTTCACGCCCAGACAAGGTCTTCCTTGATGAAGATCTCACCAGGACACAAGTTGGGGAGCTCAAACGCTCTAGGGAGCAAGTTATGGCAGCAAGGAAAGCAGGTAAATGGGCTGTTATCAGGAATCTCCAGGTTGTTATTAGAGACTCTCCTCCTCCTGGTTGGGAGCCCCACCAAGGGGCTCCCCAATGACGGGCCAAGTGGGAGAGGAGTCAGGCCAGAGGCTTATCTATCATTTGTTGGAATGGGAATGGTTCCCTTTGGTCTTCCCGGGCCTTATGTTTGATGCTCTCGGGGATGCCGACATTCTCTTCATCACAGAGACACACGAGAGCCCGGTTCGTCCTCTCCCAGGTTTACTGGATTTCTTTGGTTATCAGCTTGCAGACAGGAGACTCGGGCTTCGGGTGGTGTCAGAGGCTCTGGTGGGGTTGCCTGTCTCTATAGAGACTCCCTCCAGAACAGGATCTCGATGGTCGGTTTTGATGAGTTTCCTGCCAGTACATGTGGATTCGTATCAGTGGGGCCACTCGATTCTCTAGGGATTTATATATAGCAGTTTGTTACTTTCCTCAGTTGCTTCCCCTTACGCCATCCACAATGGCCCAGATGGTGATCCTTTCTTTGACTTATACGACAGTATTGGTCAATACTCTGTCGCAGGGGAGGTTATCATTTTAGGTGACTTTAATGCCCGTACCAGACACTTTCAGGTCCCCCTCCACGACAGGTCAGAGGATACGCTCTGCACACAGAGGACAGACCCTGTGTCAGTTGGTCTGCATAGGATTTCTGAGGATACAGATGGCCCTTTCACAGCTTATGGTCGGTTCCTCCTCCAGCTCGGGGAGTCACAGGCGTTGGTGATCTTCAACGGGATCGAGCGCTTCCCGGATTCACACTTCTTCACATGTCATCCCCATGGCGGGGGCACTAGTGTGGTGGACTATATCCTTGCCAGCCCGGACATCTCACCCCTCTTCTGCTCCTTCTTTGTTTCCCCCATTCCCCTTGCCGATCATGTTGTCCTAACTTTCTCTCTGGTCGCTAGCTCTCCTACCACCACCGCCCCTCCTCCCCCTCCCCACTACCCACCTCGCATCTCCTTTCAATTTGATAAAGGGGATTACGGATCTTACTCATCCCACATCCGCGACCTTCTCCCCTCTGAGCCCCTATTCTCTAACATGCCTAGTGTGGAGGCCAAGTACTCATGCCTTTCCTCTGCCATGTGGGAGGCTGCCCTGAGATCCTTTCCCAGCTCCACCACCCATCCCTCGGCCACTAGTACTACTAAATCTTGCCCCATGAACCAATGGTACGATGTAGAGTGCAAATCCCTTCACCGTCGCCTTCGCCAGGCTTTTACCCATGCCCTCCCCTCCTTCCCCACTCTTAAGGTTGCCTACAGGTGCCTTCTCTGCCGTAAGAAGCGATCCTTCATTTCCCACCGCAGATATATGCTTTCCACCTCCCTTAGGACTAACCCTCGGTCCTTCTGGCATATTGTCTTTCCCCGCCACTCCCCTCCTCCACAACGATCGATCCTATCTCCATTTTTTCCCACACCTCTACCCTTTACGATGTTCCGGGGCAGCAGTCTACCCAGATTGGCATCCCGCCGCCTGGTAATCCCTTCACTCACCGTAATATCAAAGAGGCAATAAGGATTTTGAATTGTAGCAAGGCAGCTGATGTGGAACGGTTTCCAGGCCGAGTTCTTCAAGCAGGGTTTTGAGGTTTTGGTACCTATTTGAGATCTTTTCAATCAGGTGGTTAGCGTGGGCTTCCCTCCTACTGGTCTCATCATATCATTCACCCGATCCACAAAGTTGGGTCCATTTCTGATCCGAACAACTACAGGACTATCATGGTGGGCCATTCTTTCTCCAAACTCTATGTTACAGTCCTCCACAAGTTGTTGTCCGAGATTTTGGAGCAGAAGCAGCTCAGAGCCAGAGGTCAGGCTGGTTTTCGCCTGGTTACCACACCATCGACCACATCTTCACCCTTCGGGCTATTATTGAGGAGGCTCGTCACCGCTCTTTGAAAGTCTATTGTTGTTTTGTAGACTTTCGAAAAGCTTTTGACTCGTACCTCGCATGGCCCTCTTCAGCGACTCAGAGACATCGGTATTTCTGAGATTCTTATTATCATTGCCATCATGCGCCTCTATGAGTCCATCCTTGGTCGTCTTCGTACTGCACACGGATTGTCTGATCTCATCAGGAGCACCATTGGGGTTAAACAGGGGTGCCCCTTGTCTCCTACCCTCTTTGGCATTTACATTGATGAGCTGGAATCTTTTCTTCGGGATCACATTCAGGAAGGGGATGGTTGCCTTCTTCACCACGTCTTGATTTCCATTCTCCTATTTGCCGACGATATTGTTTTACTCGCCTCTTCTCCTGAGGGGCTTCAGAGACAGCTTGATGCACTTGCTTTATTTTGTGATCTTCGGCATTTGACGGTCAATCTGGGTAAGACCAAGGTCATGGTCTTCAACGGGTTGCGGACATCACACCTCCATTTCTTCTTCAAGGGGCAGGAGGTTGAAATTACTAATACATACACCTACCTGGGAGTCCAGTTCTCAGGGCCTAGATTCAGTATGAGGCACGCTCTTCAGCCGAGGGTGAATAAAGGGTATGGGTCTCTTGCCATTCTCGAGAGACAGTGTTTTCGGCACCACTTCCAGGACGTCTCCTCCAAGATGTTTCTTATGAACTCCCTCATCCGCCCCACTGTTCTCTATGGGTTTGTTGTTTGGGGCCCTCCCTTTTGGACACAGATTGGGCTTCCGTTGAGAGGATTCAGACTCTCCTCCTTCGCCTTCATCAGATGCAAACAGACGGTCCCCCAACATATTATTTTGGCAGAGTTCGGAGCCCGACCTTTCCGTCTGGAGACTATATTTGACATATCATCCTTTCTTCACCGTATCAGGAGGTTTGGTGATCTCTCGATGAGCAAGATAGGTATCCATATCTCGCTTATTGTTCCTCTGTGAGTATTGCCCAAGTTGTGGGCCGTTGTTGGTTTGCCGAGACTTCTACCTTGTTGGACTCAGTTGGTATCCAGATTGATCGTCTCCCCCTTCCAGTATTCTCTGAATGCTCCCAGTCATCTCTTGCCCACCAAGCAAGTGTTGAATAGGTCCATCCGGGAGGATATCTACAAGAGCTTCATTCAGACTACTTGGGTGAACCCCCGGGGTTTGTGCCCTAAGATGTCCTTTTATGCAGAGCACTTTCTTGAAATCAGAGATGGACTCATCATCCGCCCTCAGTACACCTCTCGTCACTGGGTGCATGCCCTCCGTATACCTCTGGGTCAGTTTCAAGTCGGCTCCCACAGACTTCGGTGCGAGACTGATCACCACATTGATCGGGAGGATAGACTTTGTAGGCTTTGTAGCCTTCATGAGGTGGAGACAGAGACTCATTTCATCTTCCGTTGCCCCATATACTATGAGATCAAGAGGACGATTTCATTGTCTCTTCAGAGGGATTCAAACTCTCCCGGTCTTCTTCAGATATATCGACCAGCGGTGCCTTGCCCTCTACATCCGTGAGTCTTTGTTGTTACGAGACCAGATTCTTCATCCCCCTCGAGAGTCGTCCCCACGAGACGGATTACAACCTTCTTTCCGGTTCTACCCACTGGTGGAGGTACTAAATGACAGAGCCTTTCTGACCCAGATACAATGCATAGATCAGTTCGTCCCGATTGGACCTTCACACTTCTCTCGATCACCACCAACAGAATCGGATGCACACATGTACCAGAGGGTAGTCCAGCTCCATTCGTCCCCCGGCCGTCGCGTCAGTCTCAGATCTCAGCAAGGAAGGAGGTTTTCGCCCCCTCGTCGGGTTGCCAGTCCATCAGGAGCTTCTTTTCGTCGGCCTCTAATGTTAGGAGGGGTGTGGCTACCATTCCTGATTAGACCATTGGTCCTTGTTTGTCCCCCCTTCATTCCCTTCTTTGCTTCCCTAATTTTCTCCCCGCTTGCTCCATTGCCCCACTTTGTGGGGGTATTTGACTTCAGTTTCCTTTCTATTGTCTTTCTCTTTTTGTTTTTGTTTTGGGAACTCGTTTTGAGTTGTCCCCACTTGCACTTTGTATATAGTTTGGGCTGCAATCCCATTGACCTACTTTTGTCTTCTTTTCACGCATGCATTCTTTTCTTTTTTAAATCTTTTGATCAATGTTTTGTATGTGATCAATGATCAATATCATGAATGATGTGTTTCAAACACATCATTCATGATTATTGATCATGATTCATGATCTATTTTGTTTTTAATATTTATTTATTTTACGGTTTTTAAAATATTAATTAATTTTTTCGTATTTAAAGTTTAATATTGAAGTTCTATTTAATTAAACGTCTACCCTTTGTGTATGCTCTCACCTCGCACCATTTATGGCGAACTTGGTGATCAGAATAAGAGATTGACATGTAGGGCTAACTGTTTAATTTTTAATTAGTTATGTATTCGGTTTTTAGTTTAAAGTTTTAAATTGAATTTGTTAAAAATTTAAACGTCTCCCATCTGTGTATGCTCTCACCTCGGACCATTTATGGCAAACTTGGTGATCGAATCGGAGATTGACGTGTATGGGTTAATAAATTAATTTTCTAATTTATATGGGTTAAACGAGTGGAGGATGGACAAGCGGGCATAAAATACAATTATTAAGTACAAAACAATACTCGAGTTTTAACAATCAAATACTCCTCTGTATGAGGTATATAATCAAAGAGTACAATCAATATGCAATGCATAAGCTTCATTACTCAATTACTCGAACAAAGGAATTTGTTTCGAGAAAAATAATGTTCATTAAGAATCGTTATAATAGCTTCATAATGAAGTATTTTATCATTAGTTGATGACTAGTAATCCACGCAAGCACCCTAAAGCAAAAACCTAAAGATTTGGAACTCCGAGTCCAGATTTAGTTTCAGCCACGACATTCAAGGAAGATCCGGGTAAAGCGAGCAATGAGACTGGGGTGGAAAAAACAGCAGAAGAAGTTACAAATAACAAGGAAGTTGCAGGTGGCACACGGCGAAGGCATTCACCCGGAAAGTCGACTCGAGTCGGAAACTTATCGAGATAGCGCGGAAGTTGCAGAAGAAAGTAATCTTATGCTGGTTGTTACTTCAGATCAAGGCAAGTGGCACGAGGTGTCGAAAAGAAAAGGAAAGAAGGGACGGATAGCAAATATTTCAGATTATTTCCCATCTCAGGGCGGGAAATAATTCCTTCTTTATGTCGTCCCTTCCTCTGGGCCATTGTTGGGCTCTTGTGTGGTGTTGTTTGGTGTTATTTCAGCTTGCTTTGTGTTTGTACGGGTGGGGCCCCATCAACCCTTCGGTTCATAGCTCCGGTCAAAAGCGTTTAACAATCAAAAAAAAAAACCTAGTGATTTAGTAAAAATTCATCCAACTAGGGGCATGAAACTCATCAAGTTAAAATTCTCGGATAATTTTTTTTTTTAAAATGGAAACACAAAATACTACGTAGAAGAGCAAGTTCGAAAACATACTTTGAAATGCACGATGCATAAATCCAGTACCCGTGTATCAGCACTAAACACACTTCTATATCCAACAAGTCCTCTCTGAAAACATGGCAATTGCATATTAGTTCATTTTGCCTTATCTCTTTACTCATTTTAGCAAATGAAATGTGCAGAATTCATATGCATGCATCTGCTTATTCAATGTATCTGAATGAAATGAAAAGCCACACTGACAGAATTGAACGTTTTAATATGCATTCCTTTTATGTTTAGTCAATTCCTTGTACTTAGTGTTTTTCCCATAGTTACAAAGTCCAGATATCCGAATCCATTCAGGACAGCAAAAAAATCCGAAAATCTGGAACTCTTGAAAAAGTTTGGAAAATTTCAATGCGGAATATATACATATTATATATGAGCATAATTTATAAATATGCAAAAATTGACAAATACAGAGAAAAATATTAATAATGTAATATAAAATGTTAATATATTTAATATTAAATAATATAAAAGGGTGTTGGGTGTCTTCTTATTGCAAAAACAAAATTAAATTGTTTTCCTTTAGAGAAACAGTGATGAAATTACTTAGATCTCAATATCAGCAGCAATAGAACACAAAGAACATCCACTTGTAGAGAAATGATCACAATATGCAAGTATAATAGCTTAGCCACTTCAAGGGGCAACCTCCAAACCACACAATAAAACTCAAGTGCTCAATATGATGATCAACTACTACCTACTAACTTCTATATATATTATTCCTATGTTATGGCCATCACCAAGGCCGACCCACTAATGATAATATAACACATATGAAAGAGATACATCATGATAAGAAGTTATGATAGCCACAAGTTGGCCATACACATCCAATGTAAGATATAGGATTAAGGGCATAGCAGAAACAGGGCCAACCCGGACCAAATTTATTCAGACCACCTAAAAATCCGGATCCGGTCGGATTTTGTGCAGATCTGGCCGGATTTAGTAACTGTGATTTTTCCTGACATTCATTTTTCTTAGTGTGTTTTCCGATATTCATTTCCTCAAACCCAACTATTTTTTGCAAACATCCATTATTTTGTAACCATTGGTATTAGCATCTATTATTAGTATGAAGCATAATGGATTTATCTTGGGGATGGTTAGGCTACCATATATTTTTTGCATTTGAAAGAAGAGATAGATAATATGCCAGCATCATAAACAGTGGCTAACAAGGGCCCAACATTATTTCACCAGTTTATTAATCTTAATAGCAATCTAACCAATTATTCTATTCCCATTCTGGTTTTAAAATTACATCCCATTTTGCACACCATACAATCAGAAAATCGTTTTAAATCTTAAAACCAATCCTTTGCTGTAATGTATATCACATTCAGAGAAGTGTAATACTATTCAAAGAAACTATCCACCTCTTTGAGGTCATGCAAACAGGCAAAATTCAGAAGAAATTCAAAACTGTATTTTGCAATTTATTGTATTTTCTGGAGCTGGATAGCTAAACCCTTGATCTAGGCTCCATTTTCTATCCATGCTCAACCATCAAAAGGAAATGGTGTCGATAATGCCATGCTTTGAAGACATTGCCCTTCCCTGTACCATGCATAGTTACCAGGTATGGAATCCATCTTTAAAGGAAATGGAATCTGTGTTTAAAGGAGTTGGTGAAATTTTGGAAATTCCAAATTTTCAAATACGTTATTACTTATGTCTGTAGAAAAATGAAAGAATTGAAACAAAATGTCGATACAAATGTGTAATAAAATTTAAATTCACATCCTATGAGGACATTATATTTGAAATGAAAATATGTTTCCTTTATTATCTTTCTAAATGTCAATACTTTCCTATAATTGTTTTTTACAATGATGCATATTATTATATGTTTTAGTATCACTAGATATCCAGTGGTACATACATATGTGTCCCGTGGGTCCTAGGAAGTGCTCCAAAGTTCTTGCATTTTGGGGACATAAGTATGGGCACAAAACATTGCCAAGATGTACCCAGTCAGAAGACTTCGACTGTGTCCCATATATGTTTTAATTTTTCTTTCCAGGAACGATAGCCATCCCCAAAGACTATAGGGTACACCTAGTCGACTTTAGGGTAGATTGGAGGATGCCCAGGCATTTTTGACACTCCTGTGCACAGCTCAGCATGCCCAAATGCAATTGTGGACAAAAGAAAAAGGTATCCAAAAATAAGACAATGTTTAAAAAAAAATGGGGGCGTTGGGGCCTATGCTACTACACTCTCCCATCCTCACTCTACCCCAAAACCCAACCCTAAAATGTTGTCTGCATTTTGGAGAGGAAAAGAGAGGAGAAGGGAGAAGTTGCAACCAAAGTAGAAAAATCAGGCAAGGGAGCAAAACTACTGCAGATTGGGATCACTTCAGAAAAGTAGCATGTAAAGGTTTTCTCTGCCCTCTTATTTTGCAAGTTTCTACTGCATTTTTGAGCTAAATTGAGCCATGATAAGAACATTTTGATTATCCAAATAGAGGAAATGAGTGAAACTTGGGTAAGCAAAGGACAAACTTCAAGTGATATTGATAGTACAATCCATTCAAATTTCAAACCATCTAAAACCCCTATCTCAGTGTGCAACAATTCTTGACAGACAAGGCAAAAATTCGAGCAGAAAAAACCATTCTTTTGCTATGCTTGAATGCTGGTATTGAGGGTAGCTATATCAGGATTTAATGATCATCTCTTACATATAGGTGGAGCAAGTGTGAGCATTATAATTGTAAATAGATTCACATCGTTCAGTCTCCTTATTGAGAGACATTCAGGAACAGTAATTCTTGAAAAAAACTTCTCAAAGGTGATTCAATGGAGAAGATGAAAGACACAGATGAGGACATGGTGCTCCATTATCACAGATGGATGAACAGATATTAGGCACCAACCACTCATTGATATCATTGTCACATATTTAACTAGACCTTATTTTCTTCGTAGCACTAAAAACTCTCAAAAGTGCAAAGATGCATATATCCAGTTTCCGATTTGTTGGAGTACCTACAAGAGGGTGGGTCAAACAATTTTGTACAGTCTCACAAATGCAGTCAATGTGTCTAGATCAGCAAGATTGTTGGTTCATATCACCTATAGACGTATCCTTTGGACCTTGTGTTGTGTGTAAATTGATTAATGTCTATTGAGATACTAGATTATCAATAAAAGTGTACACAGAATAGTAAGTGCAAAACATACCATGGCGGGGTAAAGCATCTAAACATTAGCAGCTTGTATTCATAAAAAATAAGTATCAGTATAATTCACACAATAAAGGGAGGATCTAATACAAGTGCACCCCTTTCTTGATGTAAAGCATTCTATTTATATGACAACAAAACCCTAGACTGCCAGGATACAGGTACGGGTTAGAGTTCGGTACACTGAAACGGCAATTTTTTTAAAAACCCAGGTACGATACGCTGCGGGTACGTTCATACAATATATTTTTAAAAATTAAAAAATATAAATATATATAAAAATTTAAATAAAAATGCAACCCATGGGTTTACAGTTCGTGTATATCCACTCTTTGACTATGTTGGGTCCAAGGTAAGACCCCAGAAACCTGCATATCAGCACCATTTCTTTCACATAACATGGCCTTTGTTCCACCTCTTCTATGGGGCAGTGAGCATTTGGAGGTACATTTTGGAAATGTACCTTGGACCCAAATTAAAATTAAAATAAAATAAAAATATTCAGGCAGGCACATTTTGGAAAAGTATCTACAAGTCCCAGGTATGTCTTGAGTACGGCAAGCCATACCCTGGACGTCCCAGGACCTGCAGGTATGTTTTCAAAATGTATTCGCAGCATTTCCCTACTCATACCCGTATCGGGTATGTTTCTGACATGGTATGGGGGTCCTAGACGTTTCCCTGCAGTCTAGACAAAATCCAATGAATTGTCGGTTAACACAAGCGAACATACAAATGTAAGGTATTACAACTACCTATGGCCAACGATACAATCATTAACCACATGATATGTCAGCTACTAAAATATGTAATTACGCTAACAACCAAAAAAATACAAATGGGACGGTCTACATTATTCCCCCGTTAAACAAGTCGGAGTCCCTTTCATCATTTCAACATAACCCAAATACAATATGAGAAAAATAAGGTTGAAGGGGGAGAACATAATTCCAAACACTTGGATCTGAAATATGAGATGGCGAGTCTAAATTATTGAACAAGTGTTGAATTTTGAATTTGTGCACACAAAACAACTGTCGGACAATAGCTCTAAAAACCCATGAACCCATTTTTTGTTGTAATATGTCTTGCAAATCCTCCATTAGAGGCAGTGTGGCAGCTGACCATACGGTCAAAACTTTTCCCACGGGAGGTGTTCCATTATAAATAGAGAGGCGGGGTGTACGGTGTAAGAGGTGGCTTTAGAAGACTGTCATATTCTAGGTGCTTAAACATAGGTCAACACACCGTCATCTATCAACACTCTAGCAGTCGACGCATTGTCGGAAGACATGATGTTAGGTGATACAACATCAAGTAAGCTGGCAGAAACCACTGCAGCAAAGGAATGTACAGTGGGTTCTTTGCATGTTTTATTGGGTTGTGTAGTTCTTTCTTTTAAATGTATGTCAGGTTGAAGTTCAGTAGAGGGGCACACACTTCTTTTGGAGAGTACTCTCCACCTTGCCCTTCGCTTTTGCTTTTTCCCTTTTTCATATGAACTTCATAAAATTTGTCCACACCTTCATCTTTATTCTAATGGACCCTTTGGCCTGTAATAAAAACACTCATGAAATTCTTGTACCTTAAATATTTATCATTCACATGTTTACTCATGAAATTCTTGTACCTGAAATATTTATCATTCACATGTTTCCTCTTATCTTTTTAACATGAGTGCCCTTACTATAAATTTTTTGTGCCGTAAGTAATGGCCATGATAACTCTTCCTTTGTCTTGGCATAGCCTGTCTGCCAGCGTCCCATTACTCCAAACATGTCAAACATATCTATCGTAACCTACTTTACAAATGGGCTGTACTTCACTTTTTATTAAATTTGTCCCTTTAGACCCCATGTTCTTGTAATATTATTGTACATAATATATTATTAATCCTAGGAGTAGGCATTTGTCTTCTTGTAGAATCTCAAGAGACATCTAAAGGTGAACTAAACAGTCATCATAGAGATGAACTAAACAGTCATCCTAGAGATGAACTGAACAAATCATCCTGAAGATGAATTGAACAATCAACAATCGTTTTTTTGTAATAAATATGTAATTGCATCTCATTTTTCAATTAATGGAATACAACTTTGGATTGCACCAAATTTGTTGTTAATCCTTCTCCATTCCTTGCCTAACATCAGTATCAAAGCACAAACTTTCTTATTCATTTTTCTATCCTCCATTATTCTCTTCCTACAACTAATATTCATTCCCAGCTATACTAATCTCTGAACAGGAAACTGCACAAGCGAATATTGAAGCGCTGGAATCGTGCATCATTATTCAAAATTAATTTTCGACATTGATGGTTACACATGGCCACAGTTCTTTTATTTCAACAATTAACTACTCTCGAGTGAAGCCACAGTCACCTCCACAGAATTGTTGCGTTGGGACTCAACTTGTCACCTTTCCATATAGGTCAACGCTACTCCAAATGTGGCTGCTCTTCCACCATATATTCTGCTAGAGCTGGTGCTGACGACATCCTTTGCTGTTATGAGAAACACAATGGCCAAAAAAATGTATTCAAATACCATGTAAGGGCTGTGAAAGAAATGAATCGGCTGTAACTATCATTGGTGGTGATGGTATTACTAAATAAAAAGGTCATTAAGGGTCTAAAACATCTGCCATATTCCATGCACAATTGTTAAAGACTTCAATACCAGTGTTGGAATTTTGAATTTGGCTTTGCCAAAAGATTGCCGAGATGGAACACCTAGGTCATTTTGAAAAAAATTAAGTTTTTTTAATTCAAAAGCATATACTAGGAGGATTTTCCCAACCAAAGAAGGGAATTTTTTAATTTTTCACTTATTTAAAATAATCAATAAGTCATTTATTCAAATTAATTCAACCGAAAAAATCTTTCTCAAAATAAAACAAATTTTGAAAAACAAAACAAATTGTGGAAACTCAAATGTCACAGCAGTCGGTAATAATAATGTCTTTGGTCCGCATGTACAAGTAATGTTGTCGCACCCAAACTACTACATCCATCACCTAATATAGCTGCAGCAATGGCGTCCGTGGCATCGCCCTATAAATTTATGGGGAGAAATAAGAATGAATTTCATTTTTTTCATTCCCTCCATTACCCATTTGTATCTATTGCTAGGCATAAATCATGAAAAAAATAATGTCCCTCTTTCCGAATGAGCTTGGCGAAGACCTTTGGCCCTTTTTGTCTACCCGACGGCCAAAGGAGGGTTCTAGGGTGACTAAGTTTTTATTATTTTATTATATTGTGCTAATGTTTTTAAAATAACATTATAAGTTGCACATATAATAAATAATAAGGCTTATTAATAAATTAAAATTGTCAATGTCAAAATACAATTAAAATTAATTGTATTAAAAAAGGAAAAGTGTGACTTGCTTATGGGAGTCATAAGTTGGAAAATGTGACATCAAGCCCATAGGGAAAAATGCGACCAGCATAGGGAAAAGGAAAAATGCGATTGGCTGGTCTAGAGGTGGTGGTTGGGCTGTTTTGCCTTTATATGGGCAAGTCGACTTGCTTAGAAGCATTCCAAATTTTTATTATCAGCTTTTTGCATTGTTAAGAGCTCTTGCTTTTATCAGAGATTCCAAGGACGAAAACCCTTGTGGATTTCATCTCTTGTGGACGAAAACCCTTGTGGATTTCATCTCTTGCGGACAAAAACCCCAAGGGATTGAGAGGGGATTTCACTCAAAAATTTCCAGCGGTTTAATTCTGATTTTCCTTCAAATTCCAGTAGTGTTTTGGTGATCTTTTTGGTAGCATATTGCAGCAGTTGGATCGACCCAGTTTGGGGCTATTTGAGTATGATTCTAGAGGTATTTACTTCTGAAAATTATTGCCATATATCTCTGAATTTTTATAAATAAAGGAGCTGCAATTTCATAATTTTCTGAGCAAGTTTGGAGGGTTTTTCAGGCAGTTTGTAATCAGATTTAGATCTGAATTTTCTGAATTATCTGGCTGCAAATAAATCTGATTTTTATCATATTTTGGGTTTTAAAATTGTTGGCAATCATTTGGGATAGAGTTTATAATTTTTTGGTATCATTTGCATGAAGATCCATTAAAAACCCTAGTCGCATTTGCTGTAATAAATTCAGCTTTGCCCTAGGTTGTTTGCCGAGGGTTTCAAAAATTGTTTTTATCATTTGCCATTCATTAAAAATTTGATTTAGGGTAAGAGATCTATTGGGGATCTTTCAGTGGTATCAGAGCAACGATTCTCCTACCTGGAGGGTTGTTTGATGCAGCCTAGAGAAGTTGGGCCACACAGGTATCACACAAGGAGGCAGGCTCGCATTCTAGCCGATTTGGATACAAGAGAATAGTTCTGAAATCATGGCCAGGAGAGAGGGATCACACACTCCTCCACGACGTGAGCGAGTTGACCCAGATGTTCTTTTCAGCGGTATGATCGATTCCCATCAGGAAATGATTCAGACCATGAGACAAGTTGATGGAGAATCTGACTATGGATAGGACAAGAAATCGGCATGATAGAAGGGAAAGATCTGCATCCATAGCCAGCAGCCACAGAAGGCACAGCAGGGCACCTACAGAGGTGGGTAGCGTGAGAGGTTCCCCTCCGCGTGATAGGAGATATACAGAGGAGAGGAGACCCACGAGGACTGCGGATAGACCTATGCAGCCTAGATTCCTACAGAGGGAGGAGCCGCCATTAGTTGAGGACCCACTTGAAGACATAGCCTTTCAGGATAATGTGATGGTAGCTCATGATGAGTGGAGAGCATTACCGGAAGAGGTACGGAACGCCTTTCCCCTTCACCAGTATTGTATGCAGAAAAGAGAAAGCTTGAGAGCTAGACAAGCGCAGAGACCTAGGGCCCAGCAAAACAGAGAATTGAAGCAGGTTACCAGCAAGGTGACCCTTTCCACTTTTGATGGCAGTGGAAAGATTAGTGCCAGGGCATGGATTCACAAGCTTGATACATACCTCACTCTCAAACCTATGCAGGAACAGGAGGCTATTCAGTTTGCTACTCTACACTTGGAGGGAGTGGCATATGATTGGTGGCACCATGGGCTTATCACACAGAGACATGACCTACTGCGGTCATATAGGGAGTTTAGTGAGAAGTTGATTGCCAGATTTGACCGCAAAGATGTGGAACTTTATTACAGAGATTTGGCACAACTACGACAGAGTGGGCACGTTGATTCTTACATCAACGAATTTCAGCAGATTGCAGTAATGGTACCCGAGATGCCCGAGAGACGTGTGGTAATGCTTTTCATTGAGGGTCTGCATGACAGGTTAAGAGGGTTGGTCAAGGCCCTTAGGCCTAGTACATTACATGATGTTATTCAGACAACATTAGATTTGGAGACAACTCCCACTTCTTACCAGCCTAGTAAGAAGCCCTTCACAAGCTCCAAACCGATTCAACGTTCCACTACTCAGCAGAAGAGTGTTCCCCCTCCTAGGATGGATCAGGAGACTCGGAATGAGTTAAGGAGGAAGAAACTTTGTTTTCATTGCAAGGACCACTGGGAGCCTGGACACAACTGCCTTGGGAAAGGCAAGGTGCATCTTATTGAGGTCATTTCAGATATAGAGGCAGAGTCTCAACCAGATACAGATACAGAGGAGAGGACAATGAATGACATGAGGACCCCCGTTAGAGCTTGGAGAGGGAGAGGCATCAAGCTCAGGTACTATTGCTTCACTTTCTGGAGTCCCTAGGTACCACCCCTTTCGTTTGAAAGGAGTACTTAAGGGGCAGCGAGTTGTCTGCCTGATTGATAGTGGCGCTACACACAATTTCCTTGATGAAGGATTTGTGATGAAGCGGGGTTTACAGGTTGAGGAGTTTGAAGGATTCAGTGTACGAGTGGCAGATGGCTTTGCTCTGAGCTGCACTAGACGGATTTCACAACTTAGTATCCAGCTAGGGGACTACACATTGACAGATGATTTTTACATAGTTGGACTTGGAGAGATAGATGCAGTTTTGGGGATTCAGTGGCTTCAGTCTCTTGGGAGATATGTGCAGGATTTCAGACGGATGGAGCTGGAGTTTATGACAGATGGGAAGAAGATTGTGCTACGAGCTCTTTCAGATGGTGGGCCTAGAGTTGTTTCAGCACATCGGATGGAGTCTATCATCAGTCATGGAGAGGTTGCATGGGCAGCCCAATGCTTCATTTCATCCAAATCTTCTTCAGATGGTGGACAGCAGTTGCATACAGATATTCAGACCATAGTGGATAGGCATGGGCAGGTTTTTGGTGACATTCCTCCAGGTAGACCACCAGACAGAGGGTTTGAGCATGTTATAGAGTTGGAGGAGGGTGTCAAGCCAGTGATCACTACACCTTATCGTCATCCTAAGAAATTTAAGGATGAGATAGAGAGGACCATCAAGGAGCTTCTTGATATGGGGCATATCCGTCCTAGTTCTAGCCCATTTGCTTCTTCGGTGGTGTTGGTGAAGAAGAAGGACGGGACGATGAGGATGTGTATTGACTACCGGGCCCTCAACAAGAAGACAATCAAGAACAGGTATCCCATCCCTCGTATTGATGAGCTTTTGGATGAATTGCATGGGGCCATTTACTTTTCGAAGATTGATCTTCGATCAGGATACCATCAGATTCGTGTTCGAGAGGAGGACATCCTCAAGACAGCATTCAGATGTCACTACGGGCATTATGAGTTCTTGGTGATGCCATTTGGTCTCACTAACGCACCTGCCACTTTCCAGTCATGCATGAACCATCTCTTCAACAAGCAGTTGAGGAAGTTCGTGCTAGTTTTCTTTGATGATATCTTGATCTACAAGCAGGACATGGGAGGATCATTTGAGGCATTTAGATGAGGTACTTGGCATTATGGAGGTTCAGTCTCTATTTGCTAAGATGTCCAAATGCGAGTTTGGACTTACTGAGATACTGTATCTGGGGCATGTCATTGGGGCCAATGGGGTCAAGGTCCATCAGGAAAAGATACAAGCTATGCAGGATTGGCCTTCACCTAGGAACATATCAGAGTTGCGGGGATTCCTAGGGCTATGCGGATATTATCGGAGATTTGTGAGGGGTTATTCAGATATTGCTACACCATTGACAGATCTCACAAGGAAGGGGGCATTCAGATGGACAGATGAGGCACAGGTGATATTTGATAAGCTCAAGGTGGTGATGAGCACATGTCCAGTCCTTGCTCTTCCGGATTTCTCTAAGCCATTCATTTTAGAGTGTGATGCTTCGGGCTCAGGTATTGGTGCAGTTTTGATGCAGGACCGTCATCCCATTGCCTACGAGAGTAGGAAGTTGAGGGAGAATGAGAGGTTGTATTCCACCTATGACAAAGAGATGCTCGCCATCATGCATGCATTGGCGAAGTTCAGCAATATTTGGTGGGAGGGAAGTTCGTAGTAAGAACTGACCATAACAGCTTGAGATACTTCTTGGAACAGAAGGAACTCAATGAGAGGCAGCAGAAGTGGGTCAGCAAGATCCAGGCATATGATTTTGACATCGAGTATGTCAAAGGGAAGAAGAATGTTGTGGCCGATGCACTTTCGAGGAGACCCCATATTGTTGTCCTATATTCCGTGAGTGAGATTTCTGCAGATTGGAAGTCTCAATTGTTGGTCGAGTATTCAAAGAATACCTTGGCATGTGAGATCATGGATGGCAAGATTCAGGATGAGCGCTACCAGGTAATTTCTGATTTGATTTATTATAAGGGTAGAATTTATTTGGTACCTGAATCTAAGCTTAAGGGAAAGATTCTACATGCACTCCATGATGCACCATTAGCAGGACATCCAGGTTATTTCAAGACATACAGGCAAGTTAGAGAGAGATTCTCTTGGAAGGGTCTCAAGGAGGATGTTCTACAGTATATTCGAGAGTGTGTGACTTGTCAACAAAACAAGTCCGAGCATACTTTCCCTGCAGGTTTATTACAGCCCTTACCTATTCCAGAGCAGAGGTGGGAGAGTATATCTATGGATTTCATTACAGACTACCAGTTGTGTAGACTATGATCGCATTTATGCGATAGTTGACAGGTTGACTAAGTATGGGCATTTCTTTGCCATTCCCACGAGTTTTAAGGCACCGCAGGTGGCTGATTTATTTTTTAGGGAGGTATTCAAGTTGCATGGGCTCCCAAGAATATTGTCAGCGATAGGGACAGCAGGTTTATGAGCACATTTTGGCAGGAACTCTTCAGGTTGGCAGGCACTGAGTTGACTCCGAGTACTAGCTATCATCCGCAGACTGATGGGCAGACAGAGATTGTGAATAAGTGGATTGAGGGGTACCTACGCAACTATGTTTCAGGACAGCAGAGGGCATGGGTTAAGCAACTTTATTTGTGTGAGTATTGTTACAATACCACGTACCATATGTCCATCGGTATGACCCCTTTTCGAGCTTTGTATGGTTATGACGCGAGATCCTTCGTGGATATGGCGTTTGGAGATAGTAGAGCTCCTAAGGCTCGAGAGTGCTTACAGGATAGCCAAGATATCCTTAAGACCCTTAAGGATAATATGCAGCAGGCCCAAAATCAGCAGAAGGTGTATGCAGACAGAAGCATGGATTGAGCGATCATTTGAGGTGGGAGATATGGTCTTTTTACGACTCCAACCTTACAAAGTACTCTTAAGAAGAGTGGAGCGGAGAAGCTTAAGCCTCATTTCTATGGTCCATACAGGGTGGTGAGGAGAGTCGGACAGGTGGCATATGAGTTGGAGTTACCTTCTGAAAGTAAGATACACAATGTTTTTCATGTGTCTTGCTTAAAGAAGGCATTGGGGCAGCATGTGACTTCTTCAGTAGAGTTACCACCCTTGGATGATGAGGGGAGATTGGATTTGGTCCCTGAGGAGCTTCTGGATTGGAGGGAGAGAAGGTTGTGGAACAAGGTGATTCGAGAGTATCTAGTTCGTTGGAAAGACTTACCTTTGGAGGATGCGACTTGGGAGGGTGAGTCTATTCTTCAGCATCCAACATTACTGCAGTTGCTTGTGGGCAAGCAACTCCGGGAGGGAGGACTGTAATGTCCCCTCTTTCCGAATGAGCTTGGGCGAAGACCTTTGGCCCTTTTGTCTACCCAACGGCCAAAGGAGGTCTAGGGTGACTAAGTTTTTATTATTTTATTATATTGTGCTAATGTTTTTAAAATAACATTATAAGTTGCACATATAATAAATAATAAGGCTTATTAATAAATTAAAATTGTCAATGTCAAAATACAATTAAAATTAATTGTATTAAAAAGGAAAAGTGCGACTTGCTTATGGGAGTCATAAGTTGGAAAATGTGACATCAAGCCCATAGGGAAAAATGCGACCAGCATAGGGAAAAGGAAAAATGCGATTGGCTGGTCTAGAGGTGGTGGTTGGGCTGTTTTGCCTTTATATGGGCAAGTCGACTTGCTTAGAAGCATTCCAGATTTTTATTATCAGTTTTTTGCATTGTTAAGAGCTCTTGCTTTTATCAGAGATTCCAAGGACGAAAACCCTTGTGGATTTCATCTCTTGCGGACGAAAACCCCAAGGGATTGAGAGGGGATTTCACTCAGAAATTTCCAGCGGTTTAATTCTGATTTTCCAGTCAAATTCCAGCAGTGTTTTGGTGATCTTTTTGGTAGCATATTGCAGCAGTTGGATCGACCCAGTTTGGGGCTATTTGAGTATGATTCTAGAGGTATTTACTTCTGAAAATTATTGCCATATATCTCTGAATTTTTATAAATAAAGGAGCTGCAATTTCATAATTTTCTGAGCAAGTTTGGAGGGTTTTTCAAGCAGTTTGTAATCAGATTTAGATCTGAATTTTCTGAATTATCTGGCTGCAAATAAATCTGATTTTTATCATATTTTGGGTTTTAAAATTGCTGGCAATCATTTGGGATAGAGTTTATAATTTTTTGGTATCATTTGCATGAAGATCCATTAAAAACCCTAGTCGCATTTGCTGTAATAAATTCAGCTTTGCCCTAGGTTGTTTGCCGAGGGTTTCAAAACTGTTTTTATCATTGGCCATTCAATAAAAATTTAATTTAGGGTAAGAGATCTATTGGGGATCTTTTAATGAGGAACAAATCCACCTCTCTTAATAGCAAAATGCATTCAATAAATTCAATTGTTGGCACAACACTAACCGGGAAGGACACTTGGTTGGATTGGTCATGACAAGTTGAGAACACTCTTATCTTCAATGATTTGTGGTTCAACATTTGTGATGGAGACAAGCAACTAGTGGAACCAACAACAAAGGAAAAATGACAAATATGGAAAAAGAATTCTAAGGCATTGGCCTTGATGAGGGCCTCAGTGGATGAAGTTTTTCATCACATACAAGGGTGCAACACACCTTGGGAAGCACTAAACAAACTAAAGGATTTGTATGATTCTCATTCAAAGTTGGAGTTCATACAATTGCAACTAAAATTGTTCAATCTTGAGTTGAAAAGAAGTAATGAAATGCATGTGACGTCAAAAATCCATGCTATCAAGCATGAAGTTGAAGATGGTGGTGTCAAATAAATGTATATATGATTGCTTTCATAAAAGCTCTTATTCCCACATACTCAACCGCTTAGAGTTTTAACAGTAAGCAATCTATGAAGTCACACTTTTGATTGATCAATTGACAAGATGGTTGAACGAGAAAAGGACTTTGCAAGGAAGACTAAAACCCTAGGCAAAAGTATGTGTGATGCTCATCAAAAGGGCAATCCTTCCAATCAAGCTTCCACTTCCAATGATTCTTGGCAAGGGAAGATATAGAGTGCGAGGAAGCGAATTGGCAAGTAAAATGGTAACAACAAGAGAAGTAAAATGAAATACAAAACACGTTTTTCAAATGTTGTGGTCAAAAAGGGAGTCATGAGGCCCACGAATGCAAAACATCATGGGACTAAATTGAGGCCTGTCATTAACAAAAAAAAAACAAACAAAGAAGAAGAAAGCTTCAAAATTGAACTTTACTTTGTTCACAAATGAAGATATGCTCTCCATTTCTAATGAAGTCAATAATGCCTTAGTAAATACAACCTAGTTTGATGTTTTGGTCATAGACACTAGTACCACACAACACAATTTTTCAAAAGGACTTCTTTGAAGAGTATCATAATGAAAGTCGTGGTCCTAGTATACTTTGCAGACATAACAAGTTTGCAACCAAAAGGAGAAGGAGCAAGTCGTCTCAAATCACCGAATCTTCCATACTTCATCCTCAAAAATATCCTATACCCTCCTTAATTGAAAAAAAAACTTGTCCTGTGCTAATCCTTCAACAAGACCAATATGTTTTGTTGATGGAGAAGCAAAAATCACAAGAAAATGTGATAAAGAAATTGTAATTACTAGATTTGAAGAAGGCAAATTGTTAAAACTCGGGGGTGAGCCTTCAATTTTGAGAAACTTTGCTCATCTCGAAGAACGGATGACACCAAGTTCTTTGTGGCATGCGATGTTTAGGCACAAACCATGACAACATTCAAACAATGCAAAAGAATGATGTTGTAGGATTGCCAACTCTACCACAACAAAATTGAAAAATGTAAAGTTTGTATTATAGATTAACACTCAAGGGAACCATTTCAAAATTAGAATGGAGAGTTGATAGAAAGTTACAATTATGTTCACTTGGATCTATGTTCTCTACCGATTCTTTTTGTTGATGATCATAAGTACCTCATGTTCATTGATCATTCTTACAAAGAAGATCACATGGATCTATTTTTGAAACAAAAATCAAAAGCCTTCAAAACTTTTCAAAGGCTTTGAACGATGATTGAGCATGAAACACAAGCTTGCATTGAGACACTCGGGACTAACAATGATAGTGAATTCACATCAAAGGTGTTAGAATCCCATATCAAGTAAAATAGGATCAAGTGTCATCTAATAGTCGGCAAACTCCTCAACAAAATGGAATAGTTGAGAGGATGAATAGAATTGTGATGAACATGGTTCATGCAATGTTGTATTTCAAAGGGGTCATTTTACATTTTTGGGCAGCTCAAACAATAATTGATCTCCGCAACAGTCACCATCAGCAGCCCTTCAAATGAAGACTTTATATGAAGTTTGGTGTGGTCATCTTCCTTTAGTGCAACATCTTTAGGTTTTCGAATCCACATGTTATGCATTGATTCCAAAGGAGAAAAGGAATAAATTGGACCATGAGAGTCGCAAATGCATCCTTTTAGGATATTCAGAATCCTCAAAGGCATACAGGTTATATGATGAAAAGAACAAGAAATTTCTCATTGCAACCGATGTTTTATTGTGAAACAGCAAAGGACAGAAGAGCAAGCATTGATCGACAATTGATCGACTTGAGAAATTTGCTAAATTTGATGTTTTCAAGGAGATTGATACAGCAATTCAAACAATAAGGGGGAACATGTAATTGGGAATCACTTGAATCCATATTATCTCATGTAATTGAAAACAAAACATCCCCTACAACAAAAATTCAAACTTCATCAGAGGATGAGCACATGTTTCAGCAGTAGTCAAAAATGAAGGAGTTTCAAAACAAGAAATTGAGGCACTAATAGTTTCGCAAGAGAAATAGAAAAAGAGCCTAATTGACTCACATAGACACCAATAGATGGCAAACTTGATTAAGTTGGGAAAACATGCACCAAATGCATATAAAACAAACTAGAAAATAGATAAAATGCTTGAAGAGATTCAAGAAAAAATGGAAAATTGGACCTTGGAGGGCACTCCCGAGGTAAAAACCAACTTTTGCCATCTAGAAGAAATCAATATTGCTTTTGACTCCAAACCAACCTCCTTCAAACAAGTTGAAAAGTTGGATGTATGGAGAAAAGCGATGAAAAGTGAATATGATGCCTTGGTCAAAAATGGAACTTGGAAGTTAGTTGATCCTCCTATCAATTGTAAACCAATTGGTTGCAAGTGGGTCTTTTGCAACAAATACAAAGCAAATGGCTCACTTGACAAACACAAAGAAAGGCTTGTCATGAAAGGGATTGTTTCAAAAGAAGGGATAAACTATAGTGAGATCTTTGCACCAACAGACAAATGGACTACTATTCGAACTTTATTGGCTTTGGCAGCACAAAACGAATGACAAGTTCATCAACCGGACATAGAAATTGTGTTTGTGAATAGTGATCTCAAAGAAACAATGTACATGACTCAGCCAAAAGATTTGCAATTGATGGCCAAGAGCACAAAGTGTGGAAGTTGTAAAAATTGTTGTATGGGTTGAAACAAGCCCCCAGAGCATGGTATGAAAAGCTCATTGAGCACCTCTTGAACATGAACTTTCAGCATTTTGAATTTGAAGATGCAACTCTATTTGTCAAAACAATTGACAAAACAATTGTATTTCTAGTTGTATATGTGGATGATCTGCTCCTCATAGGAAACAATGAAAGATACACTGCAAAAATCAAAGCAGAATTGATGAAAGGCTTTGAAATGACAAATTTGGGATACCTTCATTACTATTTGGGTATTGAAGTGATTCAAAAATCAAAGTACATCTTCATCACACAATAGAAATACATTGGTGAAATTCTGAGAAAATTTGGAATGACAGACTGTAAACCACTTAGCATGCCCGTAAAACAGAATTTGAAGCTAACACTAGACGATACTTCAGAGTTTGTAGATGTAACTAAGGAGAAAGAGCTCATTGGAAGTCCGATCTATGTAACCACAACTAGACCAAACATTTTTGTTTCAATTGGTGTTCTTTCTAGATTCATGCAATAGCCTAGCGAAAGTCACTGAGTAACAGCAAATGAGTGCTTCAATATATAAAGGGGAACACAAAGTTTTGGTCTTAAATAATCCAAGGCAGCGTGGATTGCAAACTGGTTGGATATTACAATTCAGACTATGGAGGTGATTTTGACAATGGGAAATCAACTACAAGTTTCCTAGTAAACTTAGGAACAACAATCATCTCTTGGAAGCCAGAGGCAATCAATGCCATTAATTTCAACAAAAGCATAATATATGGCAGCTGCAAAAACAACCAGGGAAATACTACAATTCAAAAGGATTCTTGCAAATTTACAGGTAAAATAGAATTCTTCTACACCACTCATGGTTGATAACACTTCAGCAATCCAAATGGCCAAGAATCCAGTATTTCATGATCAACCAAGCACATAAACACCAAATATCATTTGATTCGGCATTATGTGAAAGAAGGTAGTGTCAAAAACTATGTTGTCCAACTGCAGAGCAACCAGTGGCTATCCTAACAATGGCGCATGAAAGAGAGGAATTTGGAAAGTTTGGAGGCATGCTTGGTCTCACTATAACCCTATGGATTAAGTGGGAATGTAATATTACTTTACATTACATATTATTAAACCTAGGAGTCGGCATATGTCTTCTTGTAGAATCTCAAGAGACATTTGAAAGTGAATTGAACAGTCATCCTAAAGATGAACTGAACGGTCATTTTTCATCGTAATAAATATGTAATTACACCTCATTTTTCAATCAATGGACTACAACTTTGGCTTCCACCGAATTCGTTGTTAATCCTCAGACCATTGACAATTCTTGCTCATTGATGTTAGCTCTTTGGACCTCATCCGCTGCCCATGCAAAATGGTGGGTCATTATAGAATCGAACTTCAGACCCCAAACATTCAATTCTTTGAACTCGAGTGGGTAAGCCATCTGTGACAGTGCAAACAGACTTAGCATTGATGCCATCTTCTTATGATCATTATGTTGCAAGCCTGGGCCTTCCTCAATCTCAATGATCTCCATGTTATTACAATCAGGATGGAAGGCTTTATAGTCTTCCATCTGCCAATAAAGCAAACCATTGACGGAGTTTGTCTCATATTTGGAGCACAATTGTAACTCCAAGACCCCTTCATTGTTTGGCTCCATCATACCTCAGTTCCCATTAAACGAGCATTTTTTCCCGAAGTCACAATCCATTGAGCCAATGAGGTTGCTTTCTGATTGACTACCTAATTCTTCAAGTCTATCACATGCTTTCCACCTTAGTTTTCAATGACAATCAAATTCTTTTTCAAGTTATGATTTGCTTTGGCTACTATTAACCAACCCTAACCAAATAATGCATCATAGGTCTTCTTCTTCAATGAGATAATTACATAATTTGATAAAAAGGGTTGGGATCCAATAATTACCATTTAACCCATTCGATACACCCAATACCTTAATGCATTGTTGATATGCTCCTACTAATTCAATTGCTTGTACGCCACATGGTTGGCTCCCGAAGACCCTTCCAAGTCTCCTACAACAAACAATTTCACACTAGAACCACTATTGACGATGGTATTCATCAAATTCCAGCCTAGAATTTCCATATGAACAATTGTCTCTTGGTGCGCTAGACTCATTTTCAAGAGCAAAATATTAATCACTTGGTCTCCTAACAATGGGGGTTCAACTATGGGTTCATTCTTCTCCCGTTACCCATTGTATACCATTTGACATTAGATGTGTCGTTGTATGCTTCATGCTCGAGTCAATATCTAGAATGGTGGCAATTATAGAATTCTTGAGTTCCATAATGCTTTGTAGTGGGTCAACTATCTATATAGGCACAACAATTTCCAAGACTTGTCATGGAATATATTTGTCAAACTCTAGTTTGCTCGTTATCGTGCTTTATATGTTCATTCGAACGACATCATTCTTCAACCAATGCCATCTCAACTTCCACCCTTGCTTTGGCCAGCTTTGGCATGGTTTTTTGAAAACAAGTCTCCCTCTTAAGAATGTCAATGTCGACATTCTTCTACTCTCTTAGCACTATCGGACATGTCCCTATGCTCAACCCTTCCTTTGGCAGTGGATCCGCAAGCTATCTTACACACCTTCAAATTCCTTTTTGTGCACTCCAACTTGTGTAATGGCTTCCTTGGAGTTTCACGTAGTTTCCTTGTAACACCCTCCAACCCAAACTAGTCAAAGCAAGTCCACAATTTCTTCCTTTGGAAAGGGCTATGGAAATTTCCACCCATTGCTTATTGTGAGTGGTGTGAGGTCCATCATTCTGACCGAACGCTTCAGCCTTAGTTTGAACTTTGGCTTCACGCCGGTTTGGCGCTTTAATGTCGCACTTCGGCGTCATGCTCTACCGTGACACTTTGCACTTCCCTTTATGTACTTTTTGACACCGCCTTTGTCAAGGATCCGTAGACTTACATGCCACCAAGTCCCTTTTTGTGCACTCCATGTCGTTTGTGTTGCGTTGGAGTTTCACGTGGTTCCCTTGTACCAACCTCCAACCTAGACTAGTTGGCAAGTCCCGCACTCTCTTCCTCTAATTCCTCTAAAAGGGGCTATGGAGATTTCCACCAAATCCTTATCATGAGCATGTGGAGGTCCTGACAACTGTGGCTAAATGCTTCAGCCTTGGCTTGCGCTTCGGGTTTTGACTCGGCCTCATGTGTAGGCTTCATGCTCTAAGATCACATGTCGATTTCACGCTTTGATGTCACGTTTTGGCATCACGCTTATGCCTCATGCTTTGGTGTCACACTTTGCACTTCCTTGAAGTATTTATTGAATTTGTTGCTTGTCACAACCTTTATTTTTAACTTCTTGCTCTCCTCCTCGATTGTATGTCTCTCCATGATGAATGTGTCTCTCCTACCTTTGTTCGAACTCAATAGCATGAATTATCAGGTACGCATTGGCTTCCTCTTTGTGACCTCTCGTGTCATAGTAATATATATTATGTATATACTTTTCTTGTTATGTTTCGCAAATCTGTTTGGTATATGAATATTATAAGATAATGGGGTGCCTCATCACGATTCTCCTCTTTGAACCGATTTTAACTTGACTCGACGATCCCTAAGGCAACGGCAACAAAAATGTAATCTGATTAATGTCTACTGAGATACTAGACTATCAATAACAACATACACAAACTAGTAATTGCGTAACATACCATGACAGAGTAAACCATTTAAACATTAAGCAACATGTATTCACAAGAGATAAGTCTCAATACAGTTCATATAATAAAGGAGAACCTAATACAAATACAAACCTTCCCCAACGTACATCATTATATTTATATGACAATAAAACCCAATACATTGTCGGTTAACACAACAAATCAACAAATGAACATGCAAGCAAAGGTACTACACTACTACCTACACCCGATGATACAATCATTAAACAAATGATACATCAGCCACTAAAATATGTAATTACGATGATAACCAAGACAATACAACTATGATAACCAACATTGTGTGCATGTGTTGAACTAAACTTTGAAGGACAAGGTAAAACAAGTAGTTTCAACTTCCATAACCTACTAATACAAAGATGGTGCAATGTCATCCACCTCTTTCCGTGTCGATGTGACAACATCAACCCCTCGTGAAGTGATCATACCACACATCGGGATCTGCCTCTACTCAAAGTGCTTGACCACCGGTTTACATTGAGGATGCTTCGCAATGCAAGAGCCCTCGCAAGCTATGATTGTAGATAAAAAGTGGACTTCGTGGCCAATCACCAAAAGAAACAATGATAAGAGAGTGAAGCAATTGATGCTCAATGATGAGTTTCAGAGGGATGTGACGTATATTCTATCATTCAATATGTTGATATAGACCGTTGTTCCATGGGGACACATCCACCCACAAAAGTCACGTCTCGAGACTCGGAACATCTCTCGAGACTTGGGGTGGCTAGGAAACATTTCCCAATGTACCCCTACCACCACCTACCATACAGGATGTCCCCAAAATGATTTCCTCAAAGAGGGCTTATTTCTAAGACGTCTCCAAATTTTGGGGACTTGGGGACATCCCAAAGAATTCCAAAAGTCTCTCGACCCATCCCAGAGACTCCCACCATTCCAAGAGGCATAAGGCTGTCAAAAAATTTATAAAAAAAAATCAGTTTGTTTTATAATTTTCCAACCCTAACCCTAATACTCAATGGGCCCCATCCACCCCCTAAGCACTTAAAAACTATAAATAAGAGTTACACCCTCACTCCAAATCACAATCAAAAATTCAAAGCAAGAGTGAAAGCATTAGCAAGCAAGAGTAAAAGCGTTCATGCAAGCAAGAGGGACAGCATTAACAACAACAACAAGAGTTAGAGCAAGTACCAAGTATTCATTGCTCAACCTGTTCAAGCTTCAAGTTTTCAACACGTTCATCAAGCCTTTAAGGTAAGCCATGACCCTTCATAAATAGATTCTTTATTTTTTGTTTCTATTTCAAATCAGAAATTGTTCAATAAATTAATTAAAATGTTGATTTTAGGGTTGTTGAACTGTTGTTTTTGAAAACAGCAGTTACACAACCCTAAAATCAACATTTAAGTGTTTCCAACTTTCCGTTTAACACATTTATAAGCAGCTATAAGTTTAAAGTTTTAAAATTTAAACTTTATATTCATTATTATAATATTTTAAAATTTATTTATTAAATTATTTTTAAATTTAGTTTTATCGGGCTTGTATAGAATAGAATCAAGAAGCCCTCTCTCCTCTCCACCCCACTCACCCTCGAGATATAGATAGTGGTGGGTGAGTGTAGATATAGAAGATTGGGGCCCTCTATATACTATAGATATGGCGCCACTATATATATATCCAACAGTCAGTCACTACGGTGGTTGTTTATTAAATTATTTTGAAATATTTATTTGCATATGGATTAAAAATTTAAATAGTTGATTATCGATTAAAATTTAATAGCTAATACTAGTCAAATTAGGATTTCATCTTTTGTGTATCCTCTACTTCTGTGCTTCATGCAACCTGAAGTAAGAAAAACAAAAGTGAAATTCCTTTTCTTGAGCCATTGCAAAATTATTATTATTAAAATAATAAATTTAATTTTTAAACAATAAATTTTATTTCTTGCAGTGTCACCATGAGTTCTACTTCTCACAGCATGAGTGATGAAGAGGGAGAGCAAGAGCCTATGGGGGTTGAGTATGAGACTCGAGTACAGATGTGAGGGGGTTGAGGCAAGTAGTTCTATTGGGAGTGCAACTGGACACTTTAGTTGCCCTTCCAAGTTATTGGAAACTTTTGCCAAGGGTCCCTTTGATAAGAAGTCCCCATTAAGTCAATTTGCAACGAAACTACAAGCAAAACTTGGGGCAATAGTGGTCGAAATACATTTTCTCTTTCATTACTCCAGTCTTCAAAGTCATTAGATATGGGGACTCTAATGCACCTAGCCTTGGAGAGGTGTATGAGTGCATTGACAATATGCTTGGCCAAATGAAGGCCATTGTACAAGAGAAAGACCCTACATTGCAATTCTACAATGACCATATTCAACCAATCATTCATCGGAGATGGGAGAAGCTCAACACCCCCTTGCACATGGTTGCCTATGCATTGAACCCAAAGTGGTATGTGCAAAGGCCTGATAGAGTTACCCCTATACAAGATGCAGAGGTGAAGAAGGGGTTCATGAAGGCTATTCAGAAAATGTACAATTCTATAGATGCCAACACTATTCATATGGAGTGGACAAAATTTGCCACTCTTAGGGGATATTCAGAAGAGGCCAAGATGGATAGGGAGACTATGGCATAGGAGGACCCAATTTTGTGGTGGACTATGCATGGGCTCTGATTCTTTGACAACCACACTAGCCATTTGCTTGTTGTCCCAAGTTTCTAGTTCTTCTGCTTCTGAGAGGAACTAGTCTACTTATGGCTTCATCCACTCTATGAAGAGGAACAAGCTTACCTCTAGGAGGGCGGAGAAGCTTGTAGTTGTACATAGTGCCTTGTGTCTCATTGACCGCAACACACTTACGTACAAGGAGAGTCCAAAGAGCCCAATGGGATGTAGAGCTAGAGGAGCCATCTCAGATTGATGATGATGTGACACAGATGTGGTTGGTTGAAATTTAATTTTGAGGAGCTTGACCCAAGAGTCTAAAGCAGTTCAAGTGATAAGGAGTTAGAAGTTGCATGCAAACTTTGGGGATGATTAGACTCATTAGAGGCATTGAGCCACTGGACAACAATTTTTGAAGTTTGAATGTAATCATCATTTTTAATAAATATTAATATATTGATATTTGGCATTTTCACTATTCAATGCCAATGTGTTTAGTATGTCAAAGTTGCATTTATTCTCCTTATACAGTTTTTTATAACTAATTTCTCAAGTACTATATATATATATATTTGCGCCATCGTCCCAAAACCAAAGTGCTTGGTCTCCCCATCTCCGAGACCCGTTACCCCATTCCGAGACTCGTGGAACACCGATATAAACCCACCTAATCTTTGAGAGATTTAAGTAAACATTTGACAATATGCTTAGTCAAACGAAACATGGAATGCATGATAGGGATCCCAACTTAGCATTCTCTCGACAAACAACTTCAGCCCATTGTTTAGTAAAAATTAGAACAAGTTGGCCACCCCATTACACATAGAAGCATATATAGATAGCATTAAATGGTATGTGAAATAGCCGGGTAGGGTGGCTCCTATTGATGATGAGGTGAAGAAGGGGTTCATGAAGGCTATTAACAAAAGATACACAAGAGATGAGGCACAAATGTTTTGGTCCGAGTGGGTTAAATTTGCATGTCTCAATGACTTTAAGGTGTATCTATGTATCTAAAGAGGATAGGCACAGTTTTCCTAGACCAACCCTATGGATGGTGGCTACATGGCCATGCAACTCTAGTGCTACAAATGCTTTGTAGTTCACCTCCTTTCTCAAGAAGCTAGTTCATTTTCTATTGAGAGGCATGAGTCAAATTATGCTTCATCTACTCTACAAAGAAGAATAGGCTTACCTCTCGAAGAAGAAAGAACCCAGCTGTAATACATACTGCCTTGTGTCTCTAGGAGCACAACACACGACTATCGAGAGATTATGGCAACATGATGGAATGTTGAAGCCATAGTTATACAACTCGCAAAAACTCAAAAGGAATCACAGAGAAGAGGACTCATGAGTCGAAACTCACCAACATAACAATAAGTCAACGAATGCATCATTTTTCACCTAGTTTTACACTTTTTTGTTCTTTTATATTAAAACACATGTGATCATTTTTCAGTTGTGAAGTTATCATCGTATTTGATGGATTTTGTGACGGATGGAGTTCAATTTGAGAGGTAAGTGCTTAGCTTTTGTGGTTTTTGTTTTAGATGTTTAAATTTTTCCTTTCATTTTAGTTATGTTCTACAGTTACAAAGCTTATATGTTGAAAGTATATACCTTTACTTAATGTCTTCTAAATATTTCTCATCTTGTATATCATCATCCTTGATCCATTGATGGTATCCTTGCATAGAATGTGTTCTACATTATGGACCAGACCACTTCATATGATAGAACCTCATGCACTCTAAAAGAGAGAATCCAAATAATCTTGAATTTCCTTGGTTTAAGCTCTCTTAGGACACCATATTTTTAGACTAGTGGACCAAGCATAGGATTCAATCCTTGAAAGCATTTATCATACCATGTTGTCCTTCCTCGTGTTACCTATCATTCAGTGCAGCATTAGTTATCTTTAATTTTTCAAATGCCTCAAATCAAATATTGTGTGCTTGAAGAGTTCTAGCAAAGTGATGGTAATATTTGACATGTCCAGAAAATGTATTACTTGCGTTTTGTCCTTTCATGTCTCCAAATTACTACTCAAATTGATTTTGTCAAATAATTTTTCAGGCATTGAAGGAATACCACATGCCCAAGTCACCAATTTATACTTTCTTTGATTTAAGGACTATCATGCTTGCCAACACCCTCACATAAATTTTGAAAAAGACAATTCTTATTGCCGATGAATTTGGTTTTAATGATTTTTATGCACTTTTCCAAACTACATTTTAAAGATAAAATTTTGTAGATGGAACTCTCGTGGTTTACGTATATAATATATTCCGCATCTTTTGTGATCTTTGCTATAGAAGTTTTTAAAACAATTTTATCGACCAAGGGCTTCAATTTGAACCACTTAAATGGCATGAAAATTTTACTCTTCATTTTTCCCATCCTCCCTTTCATTTACAACCATACATTTCACTTCCGTTATGGCTTGTGTTTGGATGAATGGATAGGAGTAATTGAACAATTAGAATTTTCATAATGGCTACCATATTAGATAAGATATAAAAGTAAACAGGAACAAGCATTGATAGTTCTGTATGTAGAAGTTACAGGACGAATTTAGAGATAGAATGTGTAAGATACCCATAGCTTTACTTTTCACAAGTTACTTTCCAGATCTTTCCTTTATTTCAAGGAAACATTTCATCTTGCATATCTTTCCAGGATTTTTGGGATGTTTTTTAGAGCCATTGGAAGCATCATTTTTCAAGGATGAAGACTCAATTTTTACAAGATTATTTTTTCCTGATTTCAGAGTTGCATCTTTTTATGAAGAGTTTCTTTAGCAGTGTACAGTTATCATTTCCAGTATTTTGACCTAGCAGACTGATGATATTTTATCTCAATTCCAGTAATTATTAGACTTGATGATTTGATGCCAACATATTTTGAAGGTGGAGTTATATCTCTTTGAAAAATGTTCAAGAGTTATTTATTCTTCAATGGTCTAACAAATACATTGTCTTTTTGTTAAGAATCGGATCTGAGACCCTCTAATAGTTATAAAAAGGGGGAACAGAGTACAGCAGCCAAAAACCCTCCAAATATATACCCAAATGACCTATGATACCGATACGGCAGCGGGGTGGCAGAAACGGGTACAGGGAGGATACGGCAATGGGAGCGGGCAGGGTAAGCGGGTAACCCCGGATACAGCAGCAGGGGGCAGAAATGGGTACGGGGGATACGGCAGTGGGAGCAGGCAAGGTACGGCGGGTACTCCCGGATACGTCCCGGTACAGCAGTCATACCCGGACGTATCCAGGGGGTACCCACCATACCCTGCCCGCTCCCACTGCCGTATCGCCCAAAAACGCATTTTTATTTTTTTTTTTTTTTTTTTTTTTAACATGTTTTTAAAGTTAGATAATAATAGCTTAATATTATATATAATATTTTGTACTATATATAATAGCTTAATATTTTGTACTATATATAATAGCTTAATAACATATATAATATTTTGTACTATATATAATATAATAGTATTATAGTGTTACGATAGTATTATAATTAATATCCTTATGATGTCATTTTAATATTTATCATGCACTATATTATCCAAAATCGGATATTATTAATAATGTTAGTGAGGCAATATATCTATAGGGATATAATGATATAACATTATTTATAATGTCGTATAATGTTGTAGCGTTATAAGTGTTAGAGCTTTATAAAATGTATAAGATTATTGTATGTATATAATGTAATAGTAATATAAAAAGTATAATGGTTATAAAGTTCACTATTATATCATTTGTAATACTTATAATACTATTATCTTATATATTTTAATTACAACGTTTGACGTTATTATATTTATAACATTCACTTATTTAGCTTATAACTTATATCTACTTATCTTGTCTTTTATCTTGTCTTTCATATGCATAATATGTGGTTAATAACTTAATTCCTATTTAAAAGGCTGAAATTTATATATTTTTTGTACTGCCGTATCCGGGGCCAAAAAAAATTGTTGTATCCGCATATTGATACTCCGTACCGTATCCCGCACCGCACTCCATATCCAAAACGTATTGGCTACTTAGCAAAAGATTAATATAACGGGTAAGTCTTTCAATTTTCATCTTTGTATTATTGATAGTTATGCAGGAGCGGGTCCCTCCCTTTTCGCAACTATCCCAGATGTCCGGGAGGTCTTAGGGATAGGGAGCGAAACATTCCCCCAAAGTACCAAAAAATGCAAAAAGGGGGACATCCCTTAACTTTGGGGACGTTTCCAATAAGTCCCTTAAACGCCCTCTTTTGGGAACATCCTGGCATCCCCCAAAAAAAAATTCAGTTTTACTTTTTTTCTTTTATTTTCATTTTTTTACTTTTAAATACTTAAATACTAGTACAGATCTTAAATGTATCTAATGAAAAACACCAATCTTGAGACGCTTATCTTGGATTTATTATATGGTTTCACCCATTGAAGAGTTCCACATTGATTAACTCCATCACCTTTGCAAATTTACCGTTGTTTGGTGATGCATGGTCTCAATCTAGATGTGTCAATATGTTGGTTTCAAAAATATTTCAGATAAGAGAAAACGGGCTCCAAACTCCACCGTATGCCCAATATTTCGTGATTTTTCAATCACCTTCACCAAACAAGGAAAAGTTAAAACTGCTCGACGGTCAATGGGCATTAAATTTAAAGCCTCCATTTTATTGACATCTCGCACTATCTCGAGAAATGACTTAATAGTTGTCTCCTCCATCCCCAAAATCCAAGAAATTTTTAGCTATCCTAAAATCCCATCCTTATATGTGACTATTTCCCCATAGTGGCATAATAATGCTAAATAAAATGATTAAAAAAAGTCACATAAATCTCCCCGTGAAAAGGATTAGATAGTCAAAGAGAAAAAGATTTCATATGAATACCCGATGATAGGGTTTATATTTACTAAATATAATGTAAATTCAAAGTGAGATGTGAAAGTGTGTGTTGGTTGTTACCATCATTGAAAAATATAAATAAGAGAAATAAACTCTTGAAAAAGGGTATGAAATATATGAAAAAAGGAATATAGACTCAAGGGTGAGGATAAAGGAAAAGGCATGGACACTCGAATAGACACTAAGACAGTGGCTCACAGAGTGGGGCCAAGAAGGTGCAAAGTTACACTCAACTTGTCTTGGTCAAGGCTTATAATGCATTTTTGCATGGCAATTCATGGTTCACACTTCCTCCTTGTTTGAGTGTTGTTTGTGCTTCAAAATCCACTTTGAGATGATTTTCCATTCAAAGAGCTAACCAAGATACGTATTCAAACGCGTTTATTTAAATGGGATTAAATTGTTATGAGAACTATGTACATGTGGAATTATTAATGAAATGTTGCTATGTTATTTTATGAATTATATTGTGTTTTCTAGATAGACACTAAGATTGTGGCTCACAGAGTGGGGCCAAGAAGGGGTACAAAGTTACACTCAATTTGTCTTGGTCAAGGCTTATAATGCATTTTTTTGCATGGCAATTCATGGTTCACACTTCCTCCTTGTTTGAGTGTTGTTTCGCTTCAAAATCCACTTTGAGATGATTTTCCATTCAAAGAGCTAACCAAGATACGTATTCAAACGTTTATTTAAATGGGATTAAATTGTTATGAGAACTATGTACATGTGGAATTATTAATGAAATGTTGCTATGTTATTTTATGAATTATATTGTGTTTTCTAGATAAAATAAAAAGTCAATTCCTATCATTTCCTACTAGAGTTTTGCCATCACAAGGACGGTTACTACACGTCCCCATGTCCTGAAATGTCCCCACAGTGGGGCAATGCCAAAAATTGGGGAAGCGCCCCAAAGGTACATTTGTAAATAGTCTTCCCAAGGCTTGGGTCTTTCTATCCGTATACATCCTCAACATCTCTTTGATTATCTATTACTTTTTCAATTTGACAATTTGGCTCAAGGTGATTAGCAATTGTAAAATGCAAAATGGTACCTAATTCACCAAAAAGGATTTACAAAAAGAAGAAAATCTAGGATGTTAATGCAAAACTTAATCTTATTAGGTAAAAGTTATAAATTTTAGTCAAACTATCAACCAAAATTAAGATAAAATTATTTCCGTTACAAGTTTGTGGTTAACCACCGATAAATTTTGTACTTGCAGATTTCCATTTTCAACTAGGTGTTTGACCAAGGTTGTAATTGACCTAGTTTCTTACATTACGTCTCCATCAACATAGATTCCATAAAATCATTGGGTACAACAAGATTTTTACCACAATCGTGAATACATAAGATAGTTGAAGAAGGAATAAGTTCTTTTAGTTCATTGAATGCCTTATAAGAAAATCTATGGCTCATTCAATACTTCAAGAGAACACCATCTGTCTTGTTATCCTCATTTCATCCATTCAAATAAAAGTTTTTATAAGATCACAAAAGAGACAATGCTAAAAATGCATTAAATTTCAACCACTCTCAACTATGCATTTATTATTCATTCTACTTTATATAACATTTAACTTAAATATAATATCAACCCAATGCTAAGTTATAAACCATATTTGATAAAAAATAATATGTTTGCTAGTAATGCACAAAATTAATTGAATGTAATTCATTATTGGACGTCTCCAATATTGACAAGATGGGCATCCCCAACTGTCACACGATGTGCACTCAATACTTCTCTTCCAAATTGATCAAAAGTTATGGACCTCACTTTATCTTTATATCACTTTCCTCTTAAGTAATAGAACAAGAGTACTAAAACTTACGTTATTAAATTTCAAAATCAACATGACACTCAAGAAAGTTTAACTCTGCATAAGTACTTATGTTAAATAAATCTTAAATTTGCTTATTTTCAATATTGATTGATGATAGGGAGCTTTAGAAATAGGCTTTACTCCTTGAATTCATTCAACGAGATGTTTGACTGCTCTAACATACATAATATATAACTTCAATATATTTTCTTTTAATTTTTACCACTACATTCAATTGATGAGGGGTGGTCTCTCCCCTATAAAATCCTAAATGTCCCCAATTTATAAATCAAATCTAAAAGTTAACACAAAGAAAGCATTAGATGTTATTCATGCATATTTTGTCACCAACACCAAGCCATACTGACTGCGAGCAAATTTCAGTTGTGCAAGGTTCTATGTGCAAGAAACCTACCCTCACAGCCTCGTATTTTATCAGGCCACCTTCCCATTAACCATGAAATCCAACTTGTTATAGGGATATTCTCTATATATACCTTCACAGTATGAATACATTCCAAGAACGTCTAGATATTTTCTTGTTATATGAACATCTCTACACACTTGAAGAAGTCAATTCATTATTCTCCACCTTTGGTATTTTATTCCTCAAACTAGATGAGATTTGTAATGATAGTTCTTTGCAGCAGACAATTAATTTTTTAATTCTTCCTCCCAATTCCATGACATAGTTGTTTTGTCACACTAAAACCATATGAAGTGGTATTGTTGATTATGTCAATAACTACACTATAAGTATCATGAAAACATGTTTTACATCTATTTCAAGTTTAATATTCAAACAAGTGTACTTCATTTTAAAATGCAAATCTTAAAATATTTATGCCAATAGGTGTCCTACAATGAAAATAGGGGTTTGGGAGAGTGAGATGTTGTTAGTTGTTCATAATTATGTACAATCTTAAATTTGACATCCATTTGATCGTGTCGAGGCAATATCAATCTTGAATTTAACATACATTGGACAGTCACTTAGAAGTTTACATATTTTTATTGGAAAAGTCAACGAAAACATATAAATAAATTGTAATATCTTGGCCATAAGATGTAATTTTAGAGACCTGTTTTATCAAGAAAATTGTTTTCACCCAGCAAAGTGGTGCAGGATTGAGAGCATCTATCATGAGGGCAAAATATTTGTGAAGAATGTTATGAGTTTGTGAATCAATATGAAACACTTCAATAACCAAAACTATATAGAAAAATCGAAGATAGACACCTCGAAATTGATCTTTTAATATTTACCAAATAGATGTATTTAAAATATCTATACAAATAATCTATAAGATTAAGATTATTTAAATTTATGTAACATATATTCCACCAAAATTAATTAATTTAACAAAAAAAAAGTGGTTAAGTCAAAATCAAGCAAAACCATGTAGTGGCCTACCCCTAGGGCCTACCCAAGATATTGTAGTCAAAATTAAACATTTTTAACTATCTTCAATGGATGCTATATTAGAAATTGCCATATAAGTGTAAAATATGTCGTAAGGAATATGATTTTTTTCTATTTTAACAGTTAAAAATTTTTATATAAGAAGGATTTGTTTGAATATAAAATATTATTATATTTGATTGAATTCAATAGATGTTACACTAGCAATTGTCATAAGGGTGCAAACTAAACAATACATGATGTGAATTTTATTTTGTTAAATATGGAATATTTTATATAAAAAAAAATTAAATATAAAGTATTATTTGGTAGCATCTTCAGAAATTAAATATTGTAAAATATTTTGTATAGTCTGTAGACACTTATATTGGTACAAGAATACTTAATTGATATGGTATTAATGTATTTATTCAAGATTAGTAAGTGATTAGTTAATTGCTATGGTATTAGTTTATTTGCATTTTTATATTAAAAGATTTTGACATGATAAACAGAATATTTTATAATAAGGATAAAGATGTTGGTTGATGTGATGGATCCAAGATATAATAAAAATAAAAATGTTGGTTGATGTGATTGACCTAACACATAATAAAGATGTTAGATGATGTTAACGGCCCAATATATTATAATAATAAAATAAAAGGCATATTATGAAGTTTAGATATGATTATTTATCATCACTATTGATAATATAGTATAAAGTTTTGGCATTAGAAATGAAATATTCGGGAATAACACTTCAAGGAATATTCTACTCTTTTTCTAATGTTAAACTTTTGAATTGCTTAAACATATAAAAATAGAAGTATGTAATTGGATAACAATTTACAATTATTGCATTTAATAGATGCTACATATCTTTATGTAGGAATACTAAGATCATATATTAATCCCTCTTTTTCTGGATAGTCAAGGAAGAATGATTTGTCATTTTGTAGCAAATTAAAATGATGAAAAGAATCCAAAGATATCAAGAGAACACTAAAATGGGAAAGAGGGGCCAATCTTGTGCCTATTGTGTAAATGATTGATTTAAAGTTGTTTTTAATGTCTACACGGTAAAAAAAACCAAAATATCAAGCAAACCAATGATGTGAGGTACTTATTAAATATCACTTTACCTCGTCATTGAATTGTGAATGACCAAATAATAGTTGATCGTGGCATTTTCAACTTTTCAATAAGATTAGTGCAATATTTTGTTTCTCCCACTAACTGTTTCTTTGGTTTTGTTTTTATAATCTTTGGTGGTGGCAGCATACCACCAACATTCCTTCCAATTTTTGCATTTTTCCTTGTTTATTCCAGCTAATTTTGCTATCTAGTGCTTTTTTTTTCCTCCTAAAGACTAAGGTAATTACGGTATTATTCAAAAAAAAATCTTTTTCTTTCTCATCTCTTGTAATACAACTTGGATTTCATCCATACTATATCTTATGCACCTACCCACCATATCCCAGACAAATACAAATAAAATCTGTATCCAAGGAGTATCTGATGTGTAAAACAAAGCATATATAATATAAGTATGTATTTGATTCGAGGAAACAAGAACCTAGGAAAGAGTGGAACATTCGATAATATTTTGAAACAATACTCAACCAACATTAAAAGTGTTCAAAACTATGTAAACTTGACACAACCAATTCTTTTAAGACACCAACAATTCAATTAAGTCAAACTCGACTGGAGGAAATGCACTAATGCATTTGGGAACTGAGACTCAAAAAGCTAACCCACCTATCTCCCTCTGCACAGCAAGTATTACAGCTGGCTACAAGAAACATAAAAGACATAAAATAAGATGCAGTCCAGGAATGGGTTCACATACACCCAAGGATGTATATATCTAACGTAGGGGAAAAGGACAAACTAAATTAAAACAAATCCACATTCAAGAATTAAAACTCGCTTACTTTTTTATTTCACATTTTATACTCTTTCTTTGTCTGCTAATGGATCAAAAGAAAATACATTTTTTCTACACAATTGAAAATACAAACAAACTTTCTGCATATAATACATTATAATCTCAAGTTTCATTCTTGCTAACTCTAATTACAATATCTTAATGACATGTCACACAAAGGGCTCTAATGCAGGGAAATTCTAATCAAAATAATCTAAATATTGGTTCATTCGAACTTCCTAGGCAACATAAAATACTTCACACCTTGATGGGCATATCAAAGACAATCTTGATCGTCCCTCAGATCCTGCACAAGGACCCATATCTATCAACTCTCCCCGTCTGTGTGATAAAGCCTCCATAACAATTCCGACATGTTCTTCATTCACCTGAAATTTGTGTGTGGAAAGTTAACTTGTAGAGAAAGTCCCGGTATGCCTTTTACTAGCGATCGTCTATATCCATCTAAAAATAATTGAAAAGAAGCATGTAACAGAAGTTCAATTTGAAATTACAAAAAAAAAAATCATATTGAGAAAAGAGTTGATAAAACCTCAATGGTGACTTCCTCTAAGGGCTCAAGTCTTTCCCCATTCTCAGTTTTGTACCTGAAACACAAAAACAAGCAAATCAGTCAACAGACGATTGAAAATGATCATTATAATTGAAATCTAAGAGTTCTGCAAAACTAAACTTACACACAATCTTTATCAACAAGAAATTAGAACAAATGCATTGTCCAATTACATGGAGTTATTGTGCTTTGATAGTTTGTATCGAGTGTGGTAGAACAAATCTATCGTCCAATTACATGGAGTTATTGTGCTTTGGCAGTTTGTATCAAGTGTGGTCAAGATGTTCCTCAATCAAATACATACATCAGCAAAGCTAATAGATATGTTGATTATGTTGTCCATTATTAGATGACAATGACATGTCCTAGTCTATCCTGTATGAAATCCTAGCCCAGTTTCCATATGAAGCAAAATACATACTAGAAGTATGGGATGGCTAGTATAAAATACCATCATAGGGCTATCGAAGAACTTTAGGAGGAGAAATTATAATAGTTTTCAGGTAAGATGAATGGACCCGGTAATCTCAGCTTTGTGATGTAAATCAAGATTATCCAAGAAGAATCTTAGGTGCCAAGCGTAGAGACAATCATTTTGCGCAACAAAAATAAGGAAAGATATTACTACACTAATTTCTGAAAGGTAAAAATATTGAATTCTGCAACCATGTGTACAAAGCAACAGGAAAGATATTGACTTCTGCAAGGGCAATGCCTTGACCTCGAAAATGATGTAAAGATACAATATGCTCCTATAGGTAGCCAAAAGCTCTTCCATGTGGCACGTATTACCATAAACCCATGTCCCCTACCACAATCTGCCAACTCCAAAGCCAATGGGTTATCCACAAATCTTCAACCTACAGAGAATATCAGTCACCTAAATGGGCAAGAAACAGATATCATTTGCTGGATATGCTTGAAAAATCTAGAGAGGTGTTCGAAAACTTGGATTTTAGAAAGATAAGGTCCTGCAGTTGAGCACATGAAATATAAAATCCTTTTTCATTAGCTTCTAGAGTTCCAAACTCAACAGAACACTAAGGAAGATTCGGTATGGATCACAGTCACATGGATGATCTCTTCAACACACCACATACAAGAACATGCTATAAGGGTGATTACAGTACAAGTTACAGCACATTTAATAAGATCCCAAATTTGATCATTAATATATTTTGTTTATATTTTCTTTCGACAAAGCACAAGAACTTATAGTGTGTGCACGCGCGCATGTATGTTGATCTATGCATGCGTGCATGTGCGTGTGTGTGCGCACCTGTGTGTGTATGCATGTGTTTGCAAGGTAATATTACAAAAACTCAGATCCCTGTGTTTTTATATCAGATATGTTTAAGATCAACAGACTTTTCATTTTTCTTGCTTATACCACACCACTGCATTCAAACAACAAATCTTAGAATACTAGGTCCTTAGCTACATAGACCCTAAGTTTTTTTTTCCTTGGGAAAAGAGTTCAAGATCATAAATTACAAAGTGAAAAATGAAATCTACATTATCAGATTCCTGCACTAACTGAAGCAGGAATCTGCACTAAGCAGTTGATAATTACAAGATGATTCCGATCCTCTGAAAACAAAATGCTTTTGTGAATACAAAACCAGGATGGCTTTTGTTTTATCAAATCTATCAGCACCTGTAATGATTTCAGAAAGAAAATAGTAAAAATATTGCTTCTATAGTTACTCTTCACATCCCTTTTACTTGAAATACTCAAAAACAAATAAAAGAATTAGTTTCTGTATGTCTTTGATTTTCAAAATCCTTGAACCAAAAGCCCAACACTGACCCTAGAGAAACTATTTTGCAGCAAACTATTCAAAAGAAACCAATCTTCCATGAAAATATAATACTGTCAAACTACATTAATGGGAAGCAGGACGAGGTTAAATCAATGTCTGCACCTGAGATTTGTTTTCTGTCATAGCATCTTGCACCCAGTTGGATGTAGACTGACAGGGCTGTGGCCTGAAAAAGAACAGCTCTCTCTTCCCCTTGCATTGTTGCCATCACCGATCTGTCTGATTGCATACATCAAACTTTCTTTATCCAGGTAGAATATTAGTGGCAAAGCTTCACCAATTGGAGAATCTTTCTAATTGTGGCCTTCAGTTTTGGCAAATATAACGAATCCACATCATCCAGTATTTTTCTGAAGATTTATTATAATTTCAAGCTGCCAGCCAAAAATCACCCCACCGTGATCTGTTTAAATTTTCAAAAGGACTTCTTCACCATAAAAGATATATGTGATTGAATCCTGACTGGAATTTATAGCACATGTTCTAACGTTGAGTCCTGTTTGCCATTAATCTAACATGCATGTTTGCTCTTTGGATTCATTTTCACCACTAAATTACAGCTGACATTTCAGTTCCAGGTCCCAATCACCAAGCATTTGCAACCATCGGTAGATAATTGGAAGGATTCGCCACTTATAGTTGGTGAAAATTGAAAAAACATAGAGGTTTCGTGATAGTTCTTTTTAACAATTGAACCCTTGAATCATTCAATGAATCCAATTAGAATAGTTCTTCAGTGCAGTATCACCATATTTTGGATTATCATTCAATCCTAGAAAGGCTTTGGCATGAATTAGGACTTCTGGCCCTTCGTGAAGGCTTTGATGTCTGTTCACATGTCATTTTTTTTTTTGGCTTAGATTTCTTTCATAAGTTCCTTGTAAGCTATATGTGGTGGTATTCTCCTTTAGAGTTCACAAGTGTTTCTGCCAGAGCTTCAAATGGATTGTTGAGGCTGATTTCATTTATTGAGGAAGGAGGACCTGCCTGGTATATTGCTTGTAGACCCTAGGGGCCACTTGCATTCAATTGGTTTATCGTTTGCTCTTGGGTTCCATGAGAGGGACACATTCTAGCAGGGTCCATGCTCGTGGTAGATCCAGCATCTAAATGGAATGTTTTTATAGTCTATTGATTGTTCCCATTCTATTCCTCTTATTTCAAAAGCTTTTCTATCAGGCAGTGACTTGTCCAAGTCTATTAACCCAGGTTCTACAATAATTCAGCACTCCTGGATTTTTGGTGAACTCGAGGCCATGATATATTCTCCAGTCGTGTTTCCTATCTTCTTCAAAGAGGTTTCTTGCCAATATTCACTTGGGAATAAGAAGTCTGGCCCACACCAGGACCCTCTGTTTTGAAAGTCAGAGACCGGTGTTTCAGGCCAAAGAGGCCATATGGTTAAAGAACCATGCTGGTAGCCTGATAATTGAATAAATGAATAAGACTTCCCCTTTTTAGAAATGTTTTGTATGGTTATGATTTGTAATGCTAACTAGTTTTGTAACCGTCTTTGCATAATAAATAGCCCTTAGGGACAACACAGAGTCTCATTCTTACAACTGTGCATTCCCTTTTTAGAAATGTTTTGTATGGTTATCTCTTCACTAGTTTTTCCATCTTTGTACATTTTCAATGTATTCTTTCTTCATTTCTTTGTACATTCTATTCTTTCTTTTTCCTCTCTCCGCATATTCTAACAGTGGTATCAGAGCGTGGGGCAAGCATAGAGAGGAAGTGAGATATTTTCGTGACAGTCCCATTAGGGCACGTGAAAGAAATCAAAACTTTTCGTGAAGCTCGAAAACGAATCATAGACTTCCGCATTCATCTTTGTCATTACCAGCGATCTGAAGATAAAATAGAGGCGCAAGGGCATAACGAAGACTGAAGAAAAATCGCGGGTTTTTCATTGACGGATTTTAGAAACGACAGCATAGAAAAATCTGCAGTCGGAAATCAAGGGCGCGCCATTAGGGCACGAAAAATCACGTTGTACAGTCGCGAATCAGAAGAATACACTCGCGTTTTTGAAAAAAAAAAAAAAAAAAAAAGTCACGAAAATATACAGTCGCGAATGGCACGTTTTTCAGGAAATTAACAGTATTTTCGAGCACGAAAATACAGTCGCGATTTGCGCTAATATGCTGCATTTTACAGTCACGAATTGCTAGGGCACAAATATTTTTCAAAGACAAAAGCAAAAAGACTCCCTACGCTAGGGCACGGAACTGTGCAACTGGTATTTTATTTTATTTTATTTATTCATTGCCAAAATACGCAGTTGTATTTATTCTATTAAAATGGAAATGCCCATAGAAAAATATTCTGGTCTAAATTTTCATACATGGAGAGTGAAAATACAAATGCAACTTATGAATAAAAATTTGTGGGGCATTGTAAACGGGAAAGAGACAACACCTACCGATGCATCGAAATTGTTAGAATGGCAAAGCAGAGATGATAGAGCGAAAGCTATTATTGGCCTTGCTCTCTCTGACTCTGAACTTCATCATGTAGACCTAGACAAATCATCGAAGGACATTTGGGATACTCTAAATAAATTATTTGGAGCGAAAGCAGTCAATGCCAAATTTTCCCTGAAACTTCAGTTATATAGGTTCAAAATGGATGACGGAGTCTCTATGTCAAGCCACATCAATAATCTAAGGTCCTTAATCAGACAACTAGCAGAAGTGAAAGCTGCAATTGAGGACGAAGATGCCAAAGCTATCCTATTAAATAGTTTGTCTTCAAAATATAGCAATGTAGTTTTTACTCTCAGTCAAATTCAATCTCAATCTCTGGATGATATGATAGCAGCTCTTCTAGCTGAGGAAAAACGAACTACAGAGGATGCAGAAGGTCATTCCCAGCAAGAAAGTGCCTTCTATTCTAGAACCAGAAAATATCATAGAAGATCAGATAAGTCGGAGATTGAATGTCATTATTGTAGGAAAAGAGGTCACACAACATGGGATTGTCGTGTTCGAGCCAATGATGTGCTCAAGGGTAAAGTCATATCAAATACAACCAATATAGCCATGGTTGAAGACCCACCGGATGCAGAAGGTAGTGAGGACAGTGACGAATACGTGCTATAAAGATGCTCTAAACTTTGAAGGCAAGAAAGGATACAGGGTAGATGAAGCTCAGTATGGATGGTTGCTCAGATAGTTTGGGAGACTGTGGATCTTGGGAATTATACCCTCACGAGGGTCATGAGACAACTTGATGGAGCTTGTGGATGGCTCAGTATGGATGGTTGTCCAATAATTCGGGAGATCTGTGATTCGGGAGTTTGGGGAGGTGGAATCCGGGAACTCGGGAATTCAGCTCGGGAACTACACCTTTACGAAGGTTATGAAGCAGCTTGATGGAGCCCTACCTTATCATAGCATTGCTTTCAAAGTGAAAGTGTTTGAAGATAGCGTAGTTTTGTTTTGTTAGATTGTTTGTTTTTGAGTTATGTAGGGTAAGTCTTAAGAGGGGGTGTAGGAATAAATGAATAAGACTTCCCCTTTTTATAAGTGTTTTGTATGGTTATGCGGTTGTAACCGCTAACTAGTTTTGTAACCGTCTTTGCATAATAAATACCCGGACACACAACTCATTTGTACAGTGTGCATTCCGGTTTCTCTTCATTCCATCTTTGTACATTTATTTTTCTTTTCCTCTCTCCGCATATTCTAACAACAACAAAATAGACAAAACACAGAAATTTGCAGCAAATACTGAATCTGATTTTTGCAGATTTTATGCAGAAAATTACAGCTAGGGCAGCGAACAGAAAAATATGGATAACTCCCAAAATAACCGTTCAAATCACTTGAAAATTTAAATGGAACTAGATAATAATATAAAGAACACAAGGGAAATATTTTTGGAATTTTTCAGTCAATATAACGCTGCCAGAAATTTACAGCGTGCCTAAAATAGCTGGAAAACTTCGAAAATTAATATCTTTCCGAATACAAGTGCAAAAATGATGAAACTTGGGAAATAACATATATAAATATGGAAGATGACTTTCCAACCTTCAGATCTGAAAACGGCCAGCTGAAAACCCTAGAAATTAGGGCTGCAATCTCCCAAACAAGTCGCCCCCCTTGGTAGATGGCCAAAACCCTTGTGAAATCCTCTGTAGATGATGCCAAACCCTTCCTCTATGGCTGCCGTAGGTCTGATCCGAAAACCAGCTGAAAATCTCCACAAAAACTCTCAAAAACCCTCAAACCCTAATTCTGAAATTCCTGAAAATACCTCTGGTAAAACAGCCCTGAAATCCACTCCAAATGACAAGCTAGGGTAGATCTTTCACTACCGAAGAATGCCCTGCTAGCTAGGGATGGATCTTTCACCACCGAAGCTAGGGTTCCCGTGGGATCTTACTCCACAAGCTAAATAGTTGCAAACAGCAGTTGCACATGAAAAGAAAATAAGTGTATGCATGAATGAATATCCTTTCACCCCTCTTCTCCTTTTATAACCTTTTTCATGTCAAAGAAACCCTAAAACCCCCAAGGCGCACTTTCTCATAAAGAGGGCCCAATTAAAAATAACTTAAAGTTGCTTTTTCCATTCCTAGGCGCCTTGGCCCAAAAAGTGATCCCAATGAAGAAATATAACATTTAATGCCATACATATCCCCTCAAGTCGCCAAAAAGGTACTTTAAGTGGCCCCAACGAAGAAACATAACATTAAATGCCAAAAGTGTCCACTTAAGTGATCCCAACGACAAAATAGAACACAAAGGGCCCATTAGACCCTCCCAACGCCCAAAATATAACAAAAACATAGTAGGAAATCAGACAACCATCCCCAATAACCTCCAAAGTCGTTAGTCCCTTGGGAATGACCAGGGCTAAGACCAAAATAGGGCCGTTAGGCCAACTGCTCGGAATTGGGGACATTACACCATAGACCTACAAACCAGGGCCTTTTCCTTGAGGACCGGAGCCTATTTTCTATTTCATATATGGAGAGGGAGACTTATCAAAATGTATTCATCTTGAGGTAGCAAACATTATTAGTTTTGTGGGGAAATCGAGCGTTGAAATGGTCATATGAGCATGATAATGAAATGATTAGAAGTTCTTCCTTGCAAACTTGAGATAGTTTATTAGAGACTGCAAATCAGAAATTGCTATTTAGGCTTTTGATGGGAGGGGGATCTTTGAGAGGCTGTCATTGGATCCAATCAGCAGATGGCTGGTTGGTGGACAGGACAGCTTTTTCTGAGTGAAGAAAAAGGTGGTCATAAATATATGACGGTCATGAGCAGGGGCTTACTGTGATACTCAAGTTACGCTCTAGTTATTCTTATTCTCGAAAGAAAAGATTCTGTGTCCAAATATGGTTAATCTGAGGTCAAACAGTTTATCTAATGGACAAGCCAGCCCAAGTTCAAGTATACAACTCTAAGAAATGTATGTGGAAGTTGAAACTATAAGCAAATAGTCAAAAATTCACAAACCAAAGATAATGAAAATGCAGTATTGATCATTTTTTCAAGGATAGCAAATTACTTATTAAATGTGGAAGTGTTGTACGGTGAAGCTAAGGAATATGTATTTATCCACTTCCACTCTAATCAAGATTGTAATTAATGTTGCTATTTCAAACATGGACAAACGGAGGTCAAATGGTGTATCTCAAAGACCAGCCAGACCAAATTTTGCATGCTACCGTCAAAGAGTTGTACATGGAAATTCTCTGTATCATAACCCATTAGTTGAATTCAAATAAATGATAATGATAAAGCTACATAGAGCATCTACTCAGAAAAAAATTGACAACTTATTCAACGTGCAGGTAAGTTAAAAGACATTGAGCCAGCACACATAAAGATTTGGAGAAAGGCAAGCATCATTCAGATCAAAGATGAAGAACATATACCCACTCACATCACTTTTGGCGGCGAGACAGAGAGTTCAAAACCTTCACGACGCATATTTTCAATAAGTATTCCTGGAATGTCATTAGACAAAATCAATAATGTAGAGGAGTCTCAAATTTCAATTATACAACTTCAGAGAAAACCAAAAGCAATCTACATATCTTTTGTTTCTACTAACTTGCTTAAACTTACCAAGTTGCATTTCTCCCCTGCCTTGAACTTCAAAGGAATCTGTGCCTGGAACTGGCACAACATTTATAGCAAGATTGCACTCTGCCTCTGCTTTCAATCGCTCTCCAATTTTGGCACCAGTTAGCTGCAAAAGAAACCAAAAGGAGAATTAATCAGATTGATTTAACTCCACAAGGTCCCTACAAGAACATAAATCAGATGGCACTCAATGACCTTACATTAAGCAGACTGCAAGTATTTTTTAATACAATCCTAATGAACAATACATAAAATTGAAATATTCTCTAGTCAAAAGTACAACCAAAGTATGTGGGGCACCCAAGTTATGGAAAGGGAAGTATCATCTATTCAAGCCCTTCGCATGCTTATTTTGGTTTTGACTATATTGTACCTTGCTAATGTAAGAATACTTGAAAACAAACAGCTGATGAGAAAAGTTTTAAGAAAAATATAGCAATACATAGGATATATTTATCCAGCTGAAACTCTAATAAAACATTCTCCATTTAGTTCAAAAAAATTATTAATGAACATTAGTTAAATCTATACTAATACCAACATGTAACAATTACATTCAAGGTGTCCTTTACAGATGTACATTCTGATTTATATATGAAGAGAATCTAGATACAAAAAGCAAAGATAAATAACAAACCCCAGTGTATAAGGAGATCAGATAACCATTTTAACTAAGTTTCATATTTGTGGTCAAGTAAGTCTACAAATCTCTATTTTGTTAAACGTGCTCCATTTCTTATTCAATAAGGTTCTCAATAGAATTGTATAAGTGACAAGCTGCAACAACTACAAACAAGACAATAGCAATCATTTATCAAACATATGGCCCACATTTGCAAAAATAGGCTTCCAAGACCCTGGTGTTTCATATGTAAATTATTTGGTGCTCGATCTTGTTAACTAATAAGAAGTTCAATGACATTTAACTCTTTCGATTTCAAATGGTATGCATTTCTGAAAGGCCTTCATTACAAAATCATTTCTACTTCTTGTTTCATACAAAAGAAAAACATGAGGCACTCTTCTGTGACAGCAAATATTGGATATGCATTCCAGTTATTATTATTTTGTTGGTGCCTAGCTAAAACCTAATCATCAAAATTAAATTCAAATTTCTATCATAGTGTTGATTCTGTGAACCCAGAAGAAAGCTTGCAAATCCAATCCTTCAAAAGATACAGACAATTTGTCATTGTTGCATGGTCTGTTATCTAGGAATGCAAAAAAATTGGTAAGAGAATTTGATATATTTTCAAGAGAGATATCATGTTATGTTTCAAAGCTCTACATCATTTTTCAAAATAAACCATCTTTCACGCCCAACACAGTGGTTACACACAAATGTCCTACTGATACACACATTTGTCAAGGTCATGTGAAAAATAATTAAATAAGCTATAATCATGAAGATGCTTAAGTTTAAACATGTGCAATACAGCCCATTGGATATATCATATATGTGAAAAATAAAGTATAATCATGAAGATGCTTCAGTTTAAACATGTGCAATACAGCCCATTGGATATTCTGCTAAAGACCTATTACCAGAACGGGCTGTGCTTTCCTAGACCAAAGAAACCATTGGCACTGACAGAATCCTTCCTGATACTAACAACACACAAGCTCAAATTCATTATCACAAAACTAAAATGTTGCAGCAATAAGCTTTTACAAATTACAGTAAGGAAACCATTATACTCCTCAATCTGAAAAGCAGCATGATACTTCAGGGAAGATGGTTTTGTATGTCTTGAGGTTTTTTCGAAAAAATTACATTCTGGGAAAATTACACACCAACAAAAAGAAGTGAAGCTCCCACTATTGACAAGCACTTTGAAAGTAATGCTAAGACACTAGCATTGTGTAGAGATGCAAAGAAATAATAGTCCATCAGTTAGGAGCATTCGAAAATAGTTTGATAGTATTGACAAATCTTCCGGCTAAAAGAAGCAGAACCTCTATTGTGAAACATTAGCTCTGATATGTAGCAAAATTAAAATACTGGTGAAATAAAAATTAACATAAATTCAACTTTGCATCTCAAATTCAAAGTAATCATGTTTTGAGGGTGATTGATCCGAACTCAATGACATGGCATCACTCCTTCCTCCCAGGGCACTTTGAAAAGACACTGCCTGCTTGGAAGGGATGTTAGCTTTCAGCCTGCATGCATCAAATTGAAGGTGGCATGAGCTGTAAATGATGGCTGGTACGAACTGCATTCATTTTGCCTCCATTTCTCTCTCCCCAGTGGTTATTTATCTCTCCCATTTCTCACTCCTTCCTGCATGCAACTTCAAGCTTTCCATAATGGTTTCTGCAGCAGGCCCGTTGGAAATGCATGCCATGGAGGCCTTTGTTCTCTGTTAGTGCCATCTTCATGCCTACTTTGTCATTACTGGAATTGGTGAGTACTTTATCAGGCACATCCTTGGTCGAGTTGCGTATTAATATTTCAAGAATGTCAACTTCAAGGTATCGCCTGACTCATCCATGACAGTTTTCTGAGCAGGTTAGCGATGGTCACCCGGCCTTCTACATGTATCAATTGTTGGTTTCTCATCTCTTCCCCTAGAGCTTTTATAAAATAAGATGAGCTACAAGCAATTTGGGAAATTTATAGGCCTACAAACTTTAAAAAGGAGTAGGATTCCAACCTCGAATTCCTCTCACCTCAAGCTCTAGAAAAGGAACTCCTTGACTGGTGTCTGCCAGAAGAACAGCAAATGTACAAGAATATAGCTGGATACAGGCCTGAGTCGTCCTGGGGAAAGCGTTTATCTGCCTTGCGAAAGGGCGTGAATTTGTGCAAGAAACAACTTCACAAACTCCTGCAAGAGTTATAAGGCTGCATGTACAAATGTTCGATAGAGGGCCAATCCTATCCTCCCTACAAAACAGCCATTGACTCATGGGAAGCAAAACGTGAATGAAGATTTGATGGCATTTCAGCAAAAGAGTGGATTCCGAAGGTCTTGGCCTAGTGGATATTAATGTCAAGGACCACCTTGCTCTCACATGCACCTAAAGTAATTGGGGATGTATTAATGTCATCTTGAAGGGGGACCGTCACTCTCTCGTGCACCTGTGGGAAATGGGGATGTAGACTTCATCCTCACAACTTGGGGTAGTTGGCCCGAATTCTCTTGATGGGACAATTTTTTGGTGCACTTTGAGGATCCGGGGTGGACTACAGTCGATTTCTTGACCTTGCATGCCTCAAAAAAGCACAAGGTTCCAGCTGCTCCCCTGCCTGCTGTTTGATTTATCACTGCTGTTTCTCTGTTGTAGGTTTTTGGTTTGTTGGTGAGCTATTAGCTATTGCCTGTGGGATAAACTGTTTCTCCCTAGATGGCACAAGCACCTTTGACTGTTGTTTTCTCATATTATAAGTCTATTATCGGGTTGTAGAGGCTATGCCACCTTTCCTTTCTCCTTTGCTTTCAATGGACTTTCAATGTACCTTCATGTTACTAGTTTACTCATCGGTTAGGGCACCAATAGAATTATTTGTTTAGTCTATCAAGAAAAAAATATTGAATAACTAGTGGCTAAGCAAAAATATCCCACATCTTGGAAAATTATCAGAACTGAGATTTTGATGAAATAATCTGTAAAAACTTTCATGGGGTTGTCATAGAACTAGAAGTTTCCAAAATTGCATATTTGAGATCTTTAGAGAATTCATTTTATCTCATTAATATTCATCACCATTTGTTAAGATCTGGGGAAATTCAATGGAAATTGCCGAAATTCATTAAAATTTGTCTATTCCTAAATTTATTTTTATATGTCAATAAAATTATAGAAAAATGGATGCTTCTACTTGTTCAACATCGACAATTTTTCCAGAAATTTGTCTCATAATGTTCTCCGCATAGACACTTAAATGTGACCTTTGGCATTTGGATATATTATGACACTCTCGGACAAAAACATACATTTGACTCTTGTACCACTTTTTGTCTATCAATCTACCCATCTATTGTCTTAGCCACCTTTATCTGCCCAACATATCTATTCAGGATCAGCTTAGTCTGTACAAGAACACTCCAGAATCCTAAGCAGACATTCTTCGTAACCAGATCCACCTTTCCACACTCCGAGGACACTACCAGTAAAGCCACTACGTTTCTTTGAAATACATGTAATTGATATTGCAAATGTTTCAAGATTCGGACACTTCTTAATAAAAAAGAATTCTTATCTTGAAATTAAATTGCATATCTTGTTATAACTCACTTTCTACTTTGCTTATACTCTACTCGTCTCCATTTCACCGTGCCCAAGTCATCATCTCATGTGCTTTTTTGTTCATGTCTTCTCCTAATAATGCTCACAAGAGAGATATTATCTACATTGCATTATGCTGCAGACATTGTCTCACAGTTTTGTTTTGAATCTAATTTACTCCTCAACAAGTTGTCCTGTGTTTTGAGACAGACATGATTAAACCCTCCCGTTTCGGGCCAAAGAAAGTACAGAGATCAAGGTGCGGGTTACCAAAATCTAAAAGGGTGCAAAAAGCAAAGAAAAGAAAATCATAATTTAGGTAAACAAAATCCTAATTAATCAATGGTTTCAAAAGAAAGTTCACTAAGAATAAGGCTGAACAGAAATATTTGATATATTATTTATCTCAAAGACCATCAAAGAGAGGTAAATTCAAGCTTGAAGTAAGAATTCTGTGTTAATAAAATAACCTATTTGACACGAAAGTAGCAAACTCTCAGATTTATGACGAACAATGCGAAAGAATTAATTGATCAGTTCTACTAGTCAAATAGCAGAGGCTCCAATAACCATTTTAATTTTATAATCAAGACATGAATTCTGTAATCAAAATCCAAATTGCACTAGCAAAGGTGAATATTCAATCACAAAACCCCATTGAAAAATGCAGTTAACTACAACAATGTAAAACCAGAGTAGCACATGGCTCGGATCGATTCTACCGTATGAAAAAGTATCAGACATTGCCAGGACATGGAATTCAGAGAATTTTACTTCCAAAATTTAAGTTAGCATGAAACCCCATGTTTCTCCTTCAAGTCAAAATCTATTCAAGTGTAAAAACATAAGAGTGTTTTCCCAATCTCCATACACCAAGGCATTCAATGAAATAAATAGATTTTATAAATAGGTAATGAAACCATTTAACTTCCAAAGAAACTGAAACATCACATAAGTGGTTCAAGATTAACAGAATAAATTTCAGATTACTTGTGTCCTTTCCTTTACCCTTTATTGTCATCATACAAGCATCATAAATAGAATGTATATAAAATAAATTCATAATCACTTCACCCTCTAGCTTCTTTTCCGCATCCACCAAATCTTCCTTGATCGCTTGAATGGTTGTACTCACATCCCCTATCAATGCCTCAATGTGCTCCATTTTTCTAGCTGGTCAAATCTAGTCATTCAAGAAGTCTTTGGTTAAAGACTTCATATTTGTTATTTCCTGTCTTGGTTGGACCATTGTATGCAGACAACAATTCGCGAGTACTTCACAATTGTTTTCTCAAAGTGACCATTTCACTAGTATGCTAGGCCATAATTTAATCTTTTACTACATGGAATTCAAACTCAAAGAATGTGACCATATGTGGTCTGATCAATCCATGTTGCTTCTGTGTGCTTTCTACGAAATAAAATTTCCTCTTCAGTTCCACTAGTTCTGTATTTTTGTCCTTAGTTTCAGTACTAACATCATCCACTTTTTAAGATTTACATACAACTGTACAAATACAAAAACCAGGATTTTACAGTATCTTCCACTTCAAGGAGAATTTTCCACACAAACCTTTATGAAGACCATATCTACAGAATGCTTCTGAACTTCTCCAATCTTTTGTTGAAGCTCCTGCAATTTTTGGTTATGCTTTGCCTTGTCTCCATTAATTACATCTTGAGCATATTTTCTGATTCCCTAGTCACCATTTTAAACTTCTTATATTCATGCTTCAAAATTAGCAGAGGCTCCCTACAACCAACATGTCGATATTTTACTGCTTTTGTCTTTTCACATCCATTTCTTCTCACCAGTCAAACAAAGGTCATTCCAGGCTAAGACATTCCTCGGGCTTAATAATATGTGAGACAAATTCCATTAAATGAGACGGGATTTGTGTCTTAGAAAATCTCATCACAGATGGTCAAAGGAATACCGGAATCTACGAAACATGGAGTTGTGGCCCCATCTCATCAACTATTGAAATACTTCCCATCAACAAATTCATAGGCGACCCATCATTCCCTGTTTCTGTGATCCCTGCTTAACAATCCCTTGTTAGAGAGATGATATCACTGGGATCTTAGCTTGACGAACTGCCACTTCTTCATCTAGTTGTATGACTTGAGGCCACTCTGCAATAGTTTGTGATAAAGGAGGATGAGTGGGAATTCACAGGATTATTTGGGTACAAAACTGGCACCACTCCTGTTGCATGAGTTCCAGAAGATGAAAACCCATGTTTGTGTTGAAGTGTTTCCCTGTGGCACTGGAAGAAGATCAATGCTTTTGATGAACTTCAGGGAAGATTTTCTTAGCAAGCACTGTTATTTTCTACGCTTTTATCAACCTGTCAATCACTTCAATGGAATCTTTTGCATCCCCGCAATAATTAGCCTTAGGATGTTCTTCATGCTAATATACTATATTTGCCTTAGGCTTCAAGGCCCCCATCTCCAATACCCTGCCTTACAAAAATTACATATAAGAATATCATTGAACTCAGCCTCCAAAAATGGGAAGAATTAAATGAATGCTCTCCTAAAACCAAAGGTAACTTGGGGAATATTCCCAAGTTCCTCTGTACTAACAACTTGCCAAGACCAATAGAAATCCGAAAGCATGCCTCCATGATAATCATAAAATGCAGAACATAGAACGAAAACTCATTAGGGGCTTCCAAAGCCCCATCGATTCTAATCACAGTCCCTTCAATATAGAAGAACCAACTACCAATTAATCAGAGAGACTCTATTTTGTCAAAAATCTAGGGCATTTTTGTTGATTAGAAAATGGTAATCACACCCATGATCAAAGGATATAATGGGAAGTTCTAGGGTTTTAATCCAAAACCTCCAAAGAAAGTTGGCTCGTCTATTCTAATGCTACCTAACACTTTGCAAAAAGAAAGAAAGAAAGAAATTATATTAATGTCCACAAATGATCAAAAGTAGGTCAATGGGACTGAAGGATACACCCTTAACAATAGAAAGTTCTAGGAAGAGAAAATCCTAGAGGTGACCCAAAGAAATAAGGTATAAAATACAAAATACAAAATACTAACGCAAGTGGCAAAGAAACCAATACAAATAGTAATGAGGGGCGAACAAAAGCCCCAAGAGCATGTGTCAATGAAGACTGGAGGCAAATCTCATTGAATGTCTTTGTTTGTGCATGAAGTGGAGGAATCATTTGAGCCATTATCAATCACTGTGAGAGATCTAATAATGTTGTTCGGTAAGTAAGTATACAGTAGTCGGAGGGAGCCAAGTAGGGGATCTTAGGAGGAAGCAAGACACTTCCTCTAGAATCTCCCCTAACATCCAAGGCTGGTGTAACTCCTGTAGTAGAAAAGAAGCTTGTAATATCTATTTTCCTCTCGTGAAATGGGGGCAACTGGCAAGTAGTAGACCCATGTCATCAAGAGGGGTAGAGCCATGTTGACAGTGGCAAAGCAAAGCCATGATTCTAGGAGATGGAAGGCTTGGAGATCTGAGTATTAATGATGTGCTAAGAGAAGCGCCACCTAACAGATCTATCAATTTTGATGTGTGATGTACTAGTGTCCAAAGGACGCTTAGTGTTGCCAATCACCTGGATGGGCTGAAAGAAAGAGGTGATCAATATGGGAGCTCTAGAGCCTCTAGGCTCCTCCTGTAGGGATCTACGTCGAAAGGTGACAACCTCACGAAGATAAAGAGCCAAGCACCACTAGTTTGTGTATCTGAAGAAAGTAGCTAGAGTGTTGTCTGAATCTCTGTAGAGGCAATGATATCTTCCCCAGATCTCATAATAAATGGGGCATCTGAAAATGAAGTGGTCCTTGGTCTCCACCTCTTGGAGGGAGCAAAGACAACAAATCCGGTTTTTGAGAGAATGTGATGGTTTGTTTCAACTTGTAACTGGTGGGAACAAACTCTCATCGGCCAAGGGGAAACCTCAAGCCGTGAGACCAATGGTGTTGGAGATAGTGAGGGCGACGAATAATACCATCCACCACCTATAAGAAATGATTGGCATAGAAAGCAAGCTTGGGACTGAGTGGCTCACGGGGGAGATCCAAGTGGTTTAGATATATTGTTTGTAGATGTCCTCTCTAGAAGCCCTAGTGATGACGTCCTTAGTGGGAAGGAGCCCGGGAGGGGTGTCTAAGGAATACATGAAAGGGGTAGTTTGTCAATAGAGATGCCAATAGAAAGGAGGAGCAGCCTAGTCTCAAAGTACCAACAATGTCAATGTTTGGTGGGGACTAGTGAAGCAATCCTCTCTAAAGAGAAAAGTGCTAAGTAGGGATACCTCTCACGACCAGAAGTTGAGTCCCCTAGGGATCGAGTTTGTGGATGTAGAAAGTAAGCCTAAAGATAGTCTCAAGGTGTAGTAGGTGGGCGGAAAATTCAGCTTGGATGATGCACTGAGGAACTGTCTACTTGCAATGGATCATGCGCTGCAACATGAGAGTTTGGACCCTCTCAATACGAGCTTAGTCAACGGCCCCAAGACTAGGTACCCAAACCATACAAAACGGTAGGTGATGCACCAAGATGGAGATTGCTATCCCCAAAGAAAAGAATGGCAAAAGCCACACATTATTCCTTAGGCTAAATATAAACAAACATGATTAAATCTATGCAAAGTCAAGGAATCTAATGTTGAAAGTGTAACTTGCAAACCAGCATACCTATCTTACATAAATATATGTAAAAGATGTCGAAAGTTATCATTCTCGAGGCACCTATTCCACTTATGTCACAAATCTAATATAGGGGCCTTGAGAATGGTGGCTCCTTCTTTGTCATCCACCCCTACTTTACCTCCACGCAACATATCCCTTTGATTTAATTTCTCATTTGAACAAATTTTGAGTTTCCTTTTATCATTATAGCAATTAACTATAAAAATATATACACAAATCCTCATCAATATATATATATATATATATATATATATAAATTAAATGTAGGGCTATGTTTGTATATATAATTTATTTGTACATGTAGTGCATTCATGTATTCATTATTATCATTCTTATTTTAGTTACATCTGCGTATTATATACATATACATGTGTGTGTGTGTAAAACATAACTCGATTAACTCGTGGAAGAAATCCATACGAACACACCAACTAGGGTGCCCGATAAGACACCACACTCAAGATCCATGCACAAGGCAACATCAAGCGCATTGCAAAAGAAAAAAGGATCGAGGGTCAAAAGGGACAAGGCTACACAACTAGGTGGCACTACATAAAAGGTGGGGCAGCAAACAAATCATCTAAAATCAGCATAACAGAACTTTCATCGAATGGGATCCAAGGATGACTATCGACTCACCTCCCGCTACTTGGGGAATGGTGGCTTACTTCTACTTTTATGATTATAAGGAACCCTGTAGTGTCATGAATATATGTACTACGCCTTATGGGAATACCAGTATAAATGTGATTACTCAACTAATGGAAAAATTTAATATCATAAAAATTCCTGAGGAAAAGGGACGTTGGGAATTCAATAGTAGAGCTACTAAGGATTTGGTGCAACCGGAAAACAACACCGCTATTTTAAAAATGGAATTGTCCTAGATTCTTCACAACTAGAGCAACAGGCAAAAAGGGCGTTGATATATTTTAGAAAAGATGAACAGAATTTTCATATTCTTTCACTGGTTTAATCCCACTTGACATTTTGGCTATTTTTAAAAGAGAATTTTCAAGCAGTTTTGAGAAATCTCACAGAAACAAATGGATGTTAGGTTCTATGAATGCCAGCAAACTGACTCTTATCCCAAACGTTGCCTATGCTGAACAGATGGACCAGTTTGCCCTATTTCCTTGAGCAATATTATATGCAGAATCCTTTCAAAATTGATTGTTCCGAGGCTTAAACCACCTCACCCCTAGATTATCTCAAATTCCCATTCTGCATTTGTCTCTGACAGGCAGATAATGGGTAACATTTTGCAATTCAAGAGATTCTCCATTCCTTAAAAAAATTCAAAAGAGGCAAGGGGTCATCATCAAATTCGATATTTTTATGTTTTTGACCAGTTTAACTCTGATCTCAACTAAACTTTGCTTTCTTTTGGATTTTTTCATTCTGATGTTGAATGGATCAACAGTTGTATTACCAACCCAATTCACGTAATCTACTTCAATGGGAACACAAGCGCATTATTCTCAACTAGCAAACACCTCAAACAAGAATATCCTCTACGCCCTTGTCTATCCATAATAACGGGAAATGTATGGGCGGAATGTTTGCTTCAACTAAGGAAAAGTGAAAGCTTCATGGACTTCCTGTGGTCAATAATAGCGAGAACTTCAGCAACTTGCACTTTGTGAGTGATACTCTTCTTCTATACAATCTTATTCTTCAAGAAGTGAGCAAACTCGAACGATTCTGGATCTTTTCCAAATGGCATATGGCCAAATGATCAACAAACACAAGTCTAACGTAGTTTTTATCAATCCACTCGGATAAAAATGTGTTCCTCAATATTCCTTGGTTTTCAAGAAGGAAAGCTTCCTTTGACGTATCTTGGACACCCATTACATTTGAAAATCACCAATCATCTGCAGGAATCCACCCTAGACCAACTGAAGATGAAACTTTCCAAATGGATGCACAGATCCTCTTCTTTGCAGGAGAAATACAAATACTCCAAGAAGTTTCACAAGTAGTCCCTACTTCCCTTTTCACTCTTCTTCCTGCAAACTGGCGAGTGCCCAAATCATAGGTATTTAACAAAATTTCAAATGGAATGGTTTTGATAAACATTTCAAATTACCTTGGTCCCTTGGAAACAAATTTGCACTCCCAAGGCAACGGGTGATCTTAACATCAAAAACTTTTATGACTTTAATCAAGTTAAATGGTAAAGACCTCTCCTCTTCTGCTGATGACCCCCACAATATTATTTGGAAACATATTCCTCAGGGTTGTGCTATACACATTAAAACTTGGTTTGAGCTGCTGCAATTATTCACATGGAAAGTGGGAAATGGTCGAACTATCCTCTTATGGGAAAATGGGTAGAATCTCCATGACGGGTATTGCCTCTTGCTATCTTCAGAGAATAATGCAATCAAATAGTCATCTTAACATTGCTAGTCACTGTAGGACGCTATCCTCTAGGATATCAAGTGGGATACTGAGAGAATTTGTCACTTAGAACAACAATTCCCTGCCTAGACAACTAATAAGTTGATTGCACAATTATCAGAGTAGACTGATTTCTGTCAATGATAAGGTTGATCGCATTCTCTGGCCTCATTCAAATGCTGGGGAATGCATGGAAGTCTCGATCCTATACATCTCTCACTCAGGATCAAAATCGCACAAATTAGAGATGGATCACCATTTGGTCCTAGGCAGGGCCCAAACAAAGATTCTTCTTTTCACTTATTCTAGAAGGAAAAATTTTAACTATGGACAACCTCCAACAACGACACTAATGATCTAGTCCTCGTAGGGATTTATATTCCCCATCCACATCCCAAGTATAGGACCCAATCAGGCGGCAATTGGTAACCCCTCCTCCTCTTTTAACTTCTTACTCTCCTGTTGGAAATACACATGGAAATTTACCCCTTTCCTTGGGAAAATAAAAGATGTAAAACTACAGCTGAATTTAGTCAAGGGCTCTCACATCTACATAGCCCTTTTCTCTCCACTCCCAGTCAAGACATCATTCCAAACTTTGCCTTGCATCCTTCTAGCAGATATTATGGGCCTCAATACCCCACTAATGAGCAGCATGTTGGTCCTTCTAATACTCTTCCCCACCAAAGGACCATTGACCAGCATGTGCACCAAGACAATATGGATATTTTATCCTCACCTTACAATGGTGGGTTGATGTCAAGACATACAATTGACTCCTCTCTGCATGACACTATGCTCATTAACTCCAACCTAGCCATTGAGTGCAATGTCCATGGGCTCACAAAGCACATTGAAGAAAGAAGTTTTACTAATCTTGCTCTTCAAATGAGTTATTTGCAGATGTCGGAGGCAAAAGAGAAGTAATCCAGGCTAATGGATACTCAACAACTAATACTAAAAGTGATAGCTGAAATTTTACTATCTAGATGCCAAAAGCCACAGTGTTGACTAGGCTCCAAGGATTGGGTTTCATGTCCTCAATGTTACATTGACCCACCTTCCTCTTCTACTGTTGGAACCATGCACGAGCTGAGAGAACTTCCTCTCTCATCTATCTAATTACTCATGAACCTAGCCCTAACTAGACTTATAACACCGTGGCAGGGCTCTCTCATGATGTTGCCTCTGATGCAAGACCTCCAAACATTGATCATTAAGATCAAGCACTGGCAGATGATAGATGGTTTCACTATGTCACATCTCAATAGTGAAAATCAAACTAAACTACTTAGATTCAAGCACTTAATAATATTTTGTAGCCTAGTGACCATTTGTTTTAAAATTATCAACCTAGATATTTGGTTTTGTTTTTCAATTGAATGATTTTGTCAAGATATAATTTGCTCTCCTTTTTCAAGTATATGGTATCTTTGTTTAAACAATCGCCATTTATCACCGATAAATTGTGATTCAGACCTAAATGATTTATCTTTCAGGAAAACGTGATTTTTGTTATGCCGATTAATTTAGCCAAAATTTCCCAATCAATCGCTTAAACTTACCAAAAATCGTCATAAAAGAGTATAAAACGCCCGATAGGAAAAAAAAAAAAAAAAGGTCATTTTTCTACAATTTCCTATGAATTTGGTGACTACTTGCTAGGGTTTCAAAGATCACATTTTGCCTTTAAGGATGAGGAGGTTATGGATGGCCTTAAGACATGCATACAGAGGATGATATCTGATGAAGATATTAGAGATGCAATTGTTGATGAGCTACAACGACTCTATGTGTGAGAGGAAGTAACATCGCTCAACTGTGTAAAAATAGATTGATACGTTTGTTTTGAGTCTAGTTACACGTGGAACTAGATACTAGAATTCTTTCATTTATTCAAGCCTAGTTGACTTACAAAATTATAAATGTCTTATTTGCAGATTTGTGGTGGGAAGATTATGGTGCAAAAACACCGAATGCTTCAAAAGGTGGCTATCCGCATTTTGTGCCGGTCGTGTAGTGCTTTTGGGTGTGAATTTAATTGAGCATGTTCAAAGTTGTTCACACAAAGAAGCACAATTGGTTAATAGCCCACCGCCTCAATGACCTTGTCTTCATGCGATACAATATTTGTCTTCGCGGGACAAGTGGAGGGGGTATGTAATTATGACACAATTGACTTGGATGAGATCGATCCATATGACGACTAGATTGTTGATGATGTGGAGCCCATGTTTACCGTAGAGGAGATAACAGATTTGGAGAGGGAGACAGAAGAAGCAATAGCATCAGGGGCATTAGGAGGAATTGGTGAGGATCTAGATGATATCTTTGCAAATGATGATGTTGGTCTTGCAAAAGAGGAATTTGTACCTTCCACTTCCATGAGGCAGCCACACCGGACTAATTTTAGGCGCTTTGATGAAATGGAATACCGTTGATATTTCAAAATTCACGACTCTATGAGCATAGTAGTTTGTAGCTTTGTACTTTAAGTTTGTACTCTTTTTTGGTCGAAAATTAATAGAAAATATATTAATGGAATTCTATACATTCACTTCTCATGCCATTCAACAATGTTTTACATTTAATTTTAGTATATTTTATGAATTAAAATGTATTAAAAGTAGCAATAAAGTTGTCCTTTGATGCCGAGAAATTGCCAATTCCCAATTTCCGATCAAATTTTGGGCTGCTGATTAATTACCAAGAAAGATGTTTTAGACCTGATGATATTGCTTGTTTACGGCAATTAAAAATGTTGGTTCTTTGTCTTCAACGTATTATTTTTAGTTAGACAACTGTTTGATTGTACTGTGTTTATCCTACTCATGCCTCTATAAGCAGGCACTGAATTTTTGTATGCTCCCAAAACCTCCCCCTATTTGGTTTTGCTTTTCGGTTAGTGGTTTTTGTTAAGAGATACTTTGCTCTCCTTTTCGAGTATATGGTATTGTTGAAGATCTAATGATATTGGTTCTTTGCCTTCAATTTATGACTTTTAGTTAGACAGAGCTGTTTGATTGTACTGTGTTTCTCCTACACTTGCCTCTACGAGAAGGGCACTGAATTTTTATATACTACCTGGAACCTCCCCACCCCTCCCCACTTTTATCAGTATAATTTAACACTTTCCAGAAAATAATAAAAAGATTGAGTGATAATTCACAATCTGTTAAACAACTGAATAGAATTTATATATACTATGCAGTTGATTCGAGAAGACTCACAAAAATAAAAATAAAAATTGCATCTCTAAGCGTTGACCAAGCTCATCAGTAATCCAAACCTTGACAATCCACCTATAACCGAAGTACAAAAATATGCGGGTCAGAGCCTAGCTTGCATGCCTTGTGGATGGATTAAACCCTCTTTTGAGAACAAAGAGCTATACACTATGTTTTTAATATTTTATTCAAATTTGTCTCCCTTTGGATTTTGACCTTTGACAAAGCTCATAATAACTCAAGCCATCTAGACTCATATTAAATTTGTACCTCAACATAACCTATCTTATATTTATAACCTGTTACATTAAAAGGTAGGTTGGATGAGTGATTACTATTTAGGATTACGCCAGTTGTATATTATTTAATTCCATCAACCATTGGTGCAGATGGCATCCTTCTATATTATATATAATAATTTTTATATTAAATTATCACCTACACAGTACTGTTCTCTGTCTTAAAGAACAGCTCCAAAACTGTTCAAGTCTCCTTATGTGTTACAATATTCACTCATTTATGTTCATCATCACCTTACCAGAGAGTACCTACATGTGGATCTCCTACATTCATGCATGTGTCGGTCCCATGTATATTGATCAATCTTGATTACCACCTGTTATTGGATCTTCCAATCACATCTACACTATCATCATTGTGCCATCATTCTGATTGCCAGTCAATCACCACAGGTTCCATACACTGTTGAAATTGCTCACTTGCATTCACGTATTACCTACTGCTGATCTAGTACTTTTATGTGGGTTCATAACTTTTGTACGGCTCGATGCATTTATTATTGTTCAACTCTGCATTCCATCCACCTGTGTACTCAGAAATCAGATCCGAGTCTCGTCTGAAAATCTCTCGTAAAGATCAAATTCTGTCACCTAACTATATATGGCATACCATAGTTACTCTCTCTCACTAGTAAATGAACACACATTCAAACATCGACCGTCTTATCTTAGAAGAAATCTTGTAGAGAACAACGCGCGTAGTTTACAAATCAGGCAATAAACTCAAGTTGTAATGCATAATAGAATTATCATCATATCAACTCTTGAGAATGCCAACTCTTTCAAAACATTCTCTAACACTCAAATCTACAATGTAACAATAATAGAAATGTAAAAGTCTTGTTTAGATCAGAACCAAGCCGGCTGCCAGACACCAATTTGATGTCTAAGAAACCCCTTTTCAAAGCTCACAAAGGGATTTCTTTTTCCAATTACATTACATATCGTTCAATTTTTTTTACCCCTTAGTTTTGACCTCATGGCAGTAAAACTGACCGTTACCAATCCACCTACACACAAAGCACCTCAAAGCATGAATGAAATGTCCATAAATTGGCAATAATTAGATGCAGAGAATAAAATTGTATTCTGAAGGCCTGATTCCAAGCATCCATAGGCAAGCCCCATCTTTACTACGCAGCGAGAGGTATCCGAGTTGCGCTTAAACTGGCAGCTAGATGCATGTACATTATAAGTAGAGGCCGTGTTTGAAAACCGTTTAGATTGCTCAGCTTCTGAAATTTTGAATAACTGTGTTACCAGGATATCTGTAACTGTTTAAAAAGTTGAACCAAGCATGAATTAGGTTGGATGAGGTTGACACTTCTAAGGATTAGAATCCTGTGCTACTCTCTAGTAATATTTTGAAACTTACGACACTACAGACCTGGAAGAGAATAAACACGAGTGTCAAAAGATAGGTGTATCAACTTTTTGTGAATCTTATTGTGTATTTCTGCTGAATTTATGATTAAAAAGTAAGCTTTTGAAAAAATCTAAACAATGCATTTCGGAGCTTGAATACCTGGATCATTTTATTTGAGCACGTAACAAACAAAAGGAAAGAGAATCCTCCTGAAAATTTACATCAAACAAAATCGTATCACCTTATTAGTAACAAATACCTGGTTCCCATCACGACCAGCAAAGAAGAGTCATTCACACTAAAAGTCATCGAAATTGTAGGAGGGTCCAAATCTACAGTTGGCAACACGGTTGTCACCTGTAAATCACAGCAATGTATATTCCCCTAAGCAATTATTTTGAAGAAAATTTCAAATGGTGTCAAACTCAGAATTTCCTAGCCAAAATAACCAAACATGGCAAGAAAGTGCAAAGGGCAATTATCAGCTTCTCCAAGCACTCATTGCAACACAAGATGCCCAAACAATTTAGCAGGTGCAGAATTTACCACTCAAGAACAGATTTGCAAAGAGCACACAAAAAAGCAATCTCCAAACTTGGATTACATTAGTTTACACATAGTGTTCATTGACACCTTAAACATTGAGCATTTGGTGTTAAGATATTCTATTTTTATGAGTACGGTTTTACTACACCAAGCTCAATTCCAATCTTTTACACATAGTCACAATACAGAAAGTACAATATTTCATATTCGCATAAATGAGAACATGCAATTGAACAAGGCACTGCCCATGATGTCTTTTCTCCTGATTCTACTTCCAACTTCTCATAATAACTGTCAAATTGCATTTCTTATTGTTTGTGGAATGTGAAAAAGGCAGCAGATCCTGCTCTTTTCTCTCCTCATACTGCCCCTGATTTTTCCCTTGTTGAGCATCCCTATATTTTTGCACATTTTGTTTTCCAGTTTGAACAGTTGCATGAATTTTCAAGCTACTGAACCACTATTGATAGGAAAGTGTGTTCTCCCCTTATTGGCAGGCACATGTAAACATCCCCATAGAGGATGTATTCATGATGGGTGTCTTCCAACCATATTTCTAGAGATCTAATAATATAGCTTGGTTAATTCCAAACAAGAATAAACTCTAATCAGAACTGTGTATTGCAACTATTCCATTGTGAATGATCCACAATTCACCTCAATTCTAAATGCCTAGAAGAAACGCAATGTTTTAAAAATTGGAACCGGCCGAGGTCCGGACCGGAACTGGACCGTTCAAACTTAATGAACCGGTTTACTAAAAAATACATAAAATTTTATATTTTTAATGAAAATAATATATTTGAAAGGTTAAAAACCATGATTCCAACAATTACACACAAAATATGCAAAGTTTGCTCTTATATATATGCAAGAAAGGTGTTTATAGCAAAATGGCACGAACTCCAAGTCCAATACACAATACATATATCATAGATGAGATTCCGAAAATACATAAACAATGAGGCTCTAAATGGCCTCCATAGTTTCAGACTCCAAAAAAACATGTTATGATAATTGATACATTACAAATACTACAAGTTACAAAACTCTAGAATAACCTAGATGACATCAATGATCAAACTCGCACTGCTGCTAGAAATGGGATCCTCAAGGTCATCCTCATCAATATCATCACCGGCCTCTGGCTCTGACTCGGACTCATCCAAATCCTCAGGTACATCTGCAACAACTGTATTGGCACAAAGTCGGGGAGTAGCACAAGTGCGACTAGTGCCTGTTGTGTCTCGTGACAATGGCGGTGGTGTTGTTAATGGCTCATCGATTCCCGATCCAAACCCATCCACCCCGAGTCATCGGATCAAACTCGCTGGTCGACTCTCCTCTACCCGCCTCGGGGTTGGATCTATATCATCCAAGACAATGGGATCGTGATCGTCTTCGGTTCAACAACCTGGTTGCACCTTAACGAAGGTTGTCTTTGCCGCACAAAGACATCATTCAACCATTGTTGTTCCAAACGATTTCTCTTCTTCGTGTGAATCCGCTCAAAGACGGACCAGCTTGCGCCGCACCGTAAGCACCGCAAGTTGGCTCAGATCCTAATTGCAAACTTATGCAATTGAGGACACCGACTACCAAACGAATCCCACCAATCTTTGTGATAAAAAGTGTAAATGTATAATTAATAAACAATGACGATAAAAAGTTAAAAACACGGTTAAAAATTAAAAGTAAAAAGTACACTTATAACTTAAAGGTTAAAGCATAATTCAACAAATTCGATAAAGATTGTCTTACGCTAAAAATTCATGATTATTCATTAAAAATTTAATCAAATGAACTTCAAAAAACTTAGAATTTCTTACCTGGTTGGTCCACATCCCTTGCAATCTTTGCAAGGTTTTTCCCAAAGGTACTGTGGCTTTGCTGAAGAAGTTGATCTGTCGGTGAACCTCAAGTTGTTGCATCTCATCAGGGACCATGCGCTCTAGGCACTCGTACAAACCATCTTTTACTTCTCTTGTTTGATCTTCTCCAAGCTGAGCTCTGTAATGATATTTTGGGTTCAAGAAATATCCAATGCATGTATAGGCCGATGGAGTTGATTGTTCCATCTATTATCTATGATCTCTCATATAGGCCCATACTTAGTTACCATGTCTTTGTATGCTGCCCTTATCTACTCCTTTGCCTGATCCATAGCCTCATAAATATAGCCCATGGCTAATTTTTCCCCATCCACCAACCGCAACACCTTAACAAGAGGCTCGGCAACTTTCACAATCTCTGTTGTTTTTTTCCAAAATAAATTATCAAAAAGTTTCTTCTTTGTGTCTTTTCCATCTTGTTTCCGACTTCACTTTGATGCATTCCATTCATCACTTGAAAACATCCTTTTCAAGTTATGTTGTTGGGAAATAAGAGATCGCAACGTGAGGAAGTTTGTTGCAAATCTCGTGAAGGTGACCTAACAAGTTCTTTGACCTCAGTGTTCTTCCTCCTTAGGTTCAATACCCATGAGTGATGTAGATGTATTTGGTGATGTTTTTGCCATGCTCTACAAAGTGTTCTTGATCCGATATTTTTCCCTATATCCTCAAGCTTGACGCCTATGCAATGTGCAGCACATGGAGTCCAAAATATTGTTTTGTGTTTAGCCTCTAACATCTTACCAACAAAAACATAGTTAGAGGCATTATCTGTTATGATTTGTACAACATTTTCCACCCCCACCTCTAAAACAATCTCATCCAAAATCTCAAACAATAAATTTGCATCTTTCACCCTATCAGATGCATCTATTGATTTCAAAAACATTGTACCTTGTGGACAAGAGGCAAGAAAATTTATTATTGTGTGGTTCTTGTCATCACTCCACCCATCTGACATGATAGTGCATCTTGTTTTGGCCCATGAAGCTTTGCAACCTTTCAAATATTCATCTATGGATGCAACTTATTTCTTCAAAAGTGATCCTCTCAAGTCATGCATACTAGGGCCTTTGAAGCCCTTACCAACAGAACAATGGAATCAAACATCGGCTAGTAATAAGGTGAGCAGCAAGATTGAAAGGGATATTTGCATCATACTACCATCTAACAATGTACTCAAAGGTTGCTTCTTTGTATTGCTTCTTCCAATGGTTATCCAAGGTGTGACTTTTTGTTGGCATGGAGGCACTAAAGAGCAGGTGTGGAAAATGGAAAAAGCTTTGAATGGTCTTTCTTTTTTGAGGTCGGTTTTCTTGACTATGAATGGATGGGGGAGGCATATACCGAAAGGGGTCTCTATGATGACACAGTAAAGGTTAGAGCAAAATCCTTCAACACTCAAGGCATGTTCCCTCCTCCCTATTTCAACGCTTCATCTCTTTTTGCCTAGCCTTCTCTTCTCTATGTTTTTCAAGCATGTTTTTCATTTCCAACCTAATGGCATCAATATCAGGTGCATCACATGGGGTAACTTGGCCTCTTTGACCAGCCAAGTGTTGTTTCAACCTATGAATCCCCCCTCGATGTGTTTCTTACAATATTTACAAAAAACTTGATCATCAATTACGTTTGCATGGGTCCATGTAGGGTCTTTTGTTTTGGGGGCCATTGCAAATGCAAACAAATCTGAAAATGCAAATAAAAACAAAATAAATTTCATATTTCTTATTTAATAAAATTTACAAATAAGGGGCAAGTTTAAAATGTAACATACCTTTCAATGTGCACACAAATGAGGTGAAGAAATGCTCCAAGCTTGTATATGGCACCACAAAGAGCCCACACTCCAAATGTAGATGTAAATGCCACCACAAAGAGCCCACACTTGATGCCAAACAACGCCCAAACTCACTCCAAATGAACACTATTCAATGCTGCCCCAATCCTCCAAATCCTTGCAAATAAGAGAGGTGCTCACAAATAGAGGTGAGGTGCTCACAAATGGATGCCAATATCACCACAAAGAGCCCACAAGCAATGTCAAACAAGCTCCAAGCCTCCAACTTCCAAGCTCACTACAAAAAATAAACTCTTCAATCTTATGCTCACAAATGCTCACAAATGCTCAATGAGAGAGGTGTGAAGTGAATAGAGGGGGGTGTATTTATAACACCAAATTAGGGTTTAGAGACAATAAAAATACAAAAAAACAATTAAAAATGTATTTTTAAAGTCGCCGCCGTATAAGGCAAAACAGACTTGGACCGGCCAGTTTAGGACGAAACCGGACCGGTTTGACCAGTTTGGGCTAAAACCGGTCAAACCGATCCGGTTTCTTGAACAGCGGTTCGTGCAAAAAAAGGTCAAACCGAACGGTTCCGGTTCTTGAGCTTGATTCAAATGCAAAAAAGGTCAAACCGAACGGTTCCGGTTCCGGTTTGACCAATTTTTAAAACATCAAGAAAAGGAATGGTTTTACCAGATTTTATCCAAAGTTAGGCCATCCATAATTCAGTGGAATAAGCAAAAATAACTTCGATGTTGATATCATAAGGCTTTGATTTAAGATAGAAATGCAAGACTTATCGATAAGTACAAAGCATCACGATAAGGAAAATATAGTACAACATTTTCTTCTATCGCCATTGGTAGTTATAAGAGATTCCAAAACCTCGAGCAAAGCAGGTATAGTTATTCAATTCCCATCATAGAATAAAGCCAATGGATATCTTTATGGTACCTCTAGCCATATTATAGGAGACTGAACTAGGCACAATAGACCAGTTATAAGCTTATTATGATGAGTTTGTAACAGCCTAATCCAGACACGTAGTAATTCTTGAATGATTTTATTCCAAGTAACAAATCTTGTCGAAATAACAATACAGATAAACAGAATTTACAAGTGTTGGTGAGAAAAATTTCTCCCATCTACAACAGTCTTGTGCTCTCTCAAGAATAAATACCAAGGCCCAACATTCCCACAAAGAAAGAAAATGGGAGTTCTCTAAAGATCAATACTCCTCTTAAAGTCTCTCTCTCCATTGATGTGTTTTGAAGTAGAAGGCTCTGATATTCAAATTCGTGGGTGCATATCTAGGACCCAAAACACTTACAATATGGAAATATGGAGGGATAAAATTACAAAGGAATTGCATTCAATCTTACAACAGCAGAGGCTCTCAATAAACTAGAGCTCAACACCACTTTGATGAAACTGGAATTTACATATAGACATTTTTTTGAAGCAATAGAAGAAGAGGGAAAAGTTGCATGAGAAAGGGAGAGAAGCCAATCAACGTGCATGGACCAATAGTTGTAAATGTATATGTGAAGTAAACGACCATCAGTAGTTCAAATTAGATATAAATACATGTCACTTTTGGAGTTGAAATTTGAATTAGAAGTAGCCATCACCACAAGTCACATCAAATAGCTAACCAATCAAATGTTGACACAGGTGGACAACAATACATGACATAATCCTCAAGTAATGACCCACCTCAATTTTCTTTATATTTAGACCCTCCTGATTTAAATACCTTTAAAAGTACTTTTCACATAAGCTAAATGCCCAAAACAAAATTAGTGACATTTAAAGATCATAAACTATTAAAGGTTTTTTTAATAATCACATGCATAGTTACCAGGTTCAGCCGGATTTGTATGAAATCCGGTTAGAACCGTATTTTTCAAGTAACCGAATAAATGCGGTTCGGTTCGACCATTTTTTTGCACAAAATAAAAAAATTTCCTTTATTGGCAAGGGTCCGGGAAGATGTATCAACAAAAACTTGCATGTGCCATAACTTTCATTTTGTGGCTCCGTTTCAGGTGTTGTCTTCTCTAAAAGTGTATATTTTCTCGAGCTCTACGCATTGATGGCAATATTTTTCTTATTTTCATAAAATCCATTTTTGCACCTTTTTGGACCAAGCAACTTCTTGCAATCTTTTGAAAGAATCATTATGATGATGATGATGATTATGGTAGATGGATGCTTTTTTGTATGATTTGTCTATATATAATGATATAAGTATACAATAATATAAATTTATAATAATATAAGTATATATATTCCGAACCGGATTTTTCCGTATTTTTTCGAATTTTTCGAGAACTCTGAATTTTCGGATTTTTTTGCCCTTCCGTATTTAATCGGATTTCCGAACCTGGTAACTATGATCACATGCCACTTACATGGCTATATGCAGCTCTTAACATAGAGGGCACAATGACTGGCTCCTCTCCCTTAAGTGACACCACTCTTTTGATTCATTGGCCAATTTTCTAGCAATTTTTATAAACTATTACAGGAAACGAAATACCCAATTCAGATTTGAAAAAGATGGCTCGCCCATCCAGATTTCATCAAAAAAGTCATGAAATGGTGGACTAAGGCTGCATTCCTTCCTATACAAATTTGTTGAAAACCTCAAGTATTTACAAGCCAAACTCAGACACTAGCACAAAAGTGAATTTGGCAATCTCTTTGAGATAGTAAAGCATATCAAGACCCAACTGCAGCAAACCAGAAGCATATGAGGGAAAAACACTTAACATAAGGCTAAGAGTCGCCATTGATACATAAACGAGAAGAAAATTACTGGCAACAGAGATCAATGGATAAATCAGGGCAATTCTAATACCAAAATTTTCTACTCCTATGTTCTCAACAGGTAGCATATCAACTTGGTTCAGCTAATTCAAACAGAAAATGGATATCTTCTCACTTCTACTCCTGGTGTTCTATCTTACAGCTCAACGTTTTCCCAAGATAATCTAACTAAATTTCTGTCTACTTCTCAAAAGATGTATATCAAATATGATTACTTTACAATATTTCTAATTGTGTCCAAGAAGAGGACAAAAATGAAATGATGAAACCAGCAACAGAAGAAGAAATAATGAATACTGTCTTCTCTTTTCATACAGATAATCCTCCTGGCCGTGATGGCCTGACTGCCCTTTATTCTCAATTTTTGGATACAATTAAATATGAACTGGGAGCTCTCATAATGGAATATAGCCAGCTTTAACTAATATTTAAAAAGCTGAACTGAACTAGACTGGTTCTTATACCAAAGGCAGTGCAAGCTCACAAGATGGATCAGAACCAACATATAGCATTATGCAATTTGGCTTACAAAAAAATTCAAAACATATTGTCTCTAGCCTCAAACCCCTCTTTCCCCAACTAATACCAAACAATCAATTTGCTTTTTCCCTTGGGAAATAGATTACTGACAATATTCTTTTCCCATTCTTCTTCTAGGTTGAGTATTTTCAGAGTTGAGTGCAGTAGGAGAGTGTGTTTTGAGCAAACTGCAGAGCATATATGGGTGTTAGGGCGTTTTGCATTGGTGATTGATGTCCCTGAAGGCCGTGAGAAGTAAACTTGTGACAGCATAAGGAGATAATGGAAAGAGGAGGCAAGAAGTCACTCTTCCAAAGTTCTCCCACATTGGGTTTCTCCACGGTAAACAAATCTTTGCATTCTTAGAATATTATGTTTCACTGTGTTTCTTTCAAGGTTTCTGTGTCTTCTTGCATACAATGTTCTACATTCCAATTTACAGCTCATAACAACTCTATTTCAAGTACGTCTAGACTGCTCTCTTCAATAAATCTCTATGCTACCAGGTACACCTGCAAGAGGCCAGTCTTGGTACAGTACATACAAGGTATGGGTCTGGTTCACCTGTGGGTACATGTTAGGTATGGCAGAACAGACACAGGTACATCCAGGTTTTTCAGACATGACTAGGTCCATTCTGCCATACCCAACGCGCACCCAAAGCATAACCAGCCCAACAAACATTTTTTTACTCAAAAATGTCAAAAAGGACTTAAAATTATTTTAAAATGATATAAACCCTAAAAGACACTCTCAAACTCTTTTAAAACAATAATATATTTACTTTACATTGTATACCTACCTTTCATTGCACACTCGCTCTCACCTTCATATTTTCAATTTTCTTAGGGTTAAAGCTCCATCCTTTGCTAATCCTATGCCAATACAACTACCAAGGAGTTTAAGGAGCTTGCAACAAAGGATTTTAATGAACCACATGATGGAGTTGATGCTCTGCATGAGACATTGGAGAGCAATATGATTGTTAAAATGATGGATACGCTGATTTATCTTGATTTTTGTTTATACCTTGAAGCATTTGCACAATGTACTTGTTCTAAGTTCAACCAATGAATTTAATGGCATTTGGCACTGAATTATCAGTAGGTTTTGTGGTTATTAACTTATTGTGTTTAATCTTTGTCCCTTATATGCTGCTCACGTGGACATTATTCAAATCTTTCATTCATTCATTTTTTGATTGGCCAAAGAAAAGGGTTGTCCCCCATCTATTATAATAGTAGTTATATTACAAAAAACCTGACCAATTCAGGTACATATTGAGGCCTTTCAACTTAAGGCATATTCCAACTACATATGAAATATAATATTTACAATATCATGCCCTATTTGAACTATTTGGGGCACAAACCAAGAACTATTTGAGATCAAATATCAGCCTTCCTCCTCCTAGCTGATGTCCGAAACCAGAATGGTAGGGCCACATTTGAGCTCATCCTCCTCCAGAAGCATGGAAGCAAGAGTCTCAACCAGCTGAGAGTGGCCATCATTTCTATCCCAAGTTTGCCACAAATGGCGTCTAGTTTTTTCCCTTGTGCCACCTCTTCAATAGCCATGGCTTTAAGCAAGGTCAAAATATGATCAAGCCTGAACCACACATCCTCATGCATAGCTAAGGTCTTACTGACCCCCAGGAGAACAGTCTGAATGCCAATTAATTGGGCCACTTTCAAGGTGTCAAGTTTGGGGCTAGACTTTCCCGTGTCCTTCACAGCTTGCAAATAACAGTCCACCGATGCCCCTTCCTCCATACAAGCAGCCAGTTGCACCCTTAGAATGTTAGTGACCATCCATTTCAAGAGCTTTTATCCTTAACCCCTTCCAGCAAAGTTTTTCCAGAATGCCATAAGCTTCTCCCGCTGTAATTTTTGTAGCTTTGACTAAAAGAATTCCAGCATTCAGCAATTGTCTAAGTTTGAGTTCATCGACCAAACCAATAAAGGAGTTGTTCGCATCGTCCATGGAGAAATCATTTTTCATCGCTCTACGCATCTCCCCGCACAAGTTGTTAGTCGAGTGTCTCCTTGCCTTTTCCTCTTTTGTTCTTGTTGGAGGGACCTTCATCCACCATGGCTCCTGCAGAGGACTTGTCAAAATGAGTCAATCTCCAAAGTATGCCCTCGACAATTCTCTTTGGAAAAGTCTCGCAAACCCAAAATTCTCAATGGGATAGTATTGTCATGCAAATGTGCAACAGAAAATTTCCAATTTTCAAGCATGACAATGACCACATTCTCAAAAAAATTCAAAGTCATACATTCCCAAGACACCCCTAGGTCGGGCTTTATCCCAATCACCGCCTTATCTTGTCGGCCTAATGATCCCGAAGTGATGTCAAGTATTCCCCTAAGTGATTTAGGAAAGCAAAATCGGTCCCCTAGGTGATTTAGGACCTTTTGGAACATTCAAGTATTTGAGCAATTTTGGGAAGGGCTACCATCAGCCTTCCTAGGACTAGTACACCACCCCTGGAGCGGATCAAAGGAGAAAAAATCACCACATAGGAGTATTAAAGTGCTAAAAATGTTGTGGAGTTGATTTTGGAAGATTTAGGGAAGTTTCGGAGGTTTTGGAGCCGATTCAATAAAGCGGGTTTTTGGGCCTAAACGAGCATGCACCGTGAAAAGGGACCTGAAATTCAAAGAAAGATTTTGGGAGCTCCATAGTGATTTGGAAGCCAAAAAAGTACCTATGGAAATTATTTTCAATGCTCTACATGATGGAAAAACGAGACTCCTCGAAACCCCATACTTTTTTCTAGGCAGCTCATTCTTCTGGCACAAAGTTGGAGGTCCCAAGAAAAAGGAGCCATTTAGAGGTGTTCCAGTCATAATTGAGCCTTGGGACCATCACCATTCTTCTCAAAAGGCCTTTTCAGTCAAAATCATATAAAGAAGCGCCGAAAACTCATCCGGGAGCTCAAGATATGGCCTTCACAAGTCAGCTCTCAAGGTACACTCTTCGACACTTAGTCAAATTTTTGATGGGACACGTGGCAGCATGTGGTTAAGGCGCATTTTTATTTGCAAAGGGGGCACAAAATTGCGCCCAGCCCTTTTCAGCCCCCAGAACACCAATGTGACCTCATGTTTGCCAGTTAAGCCCCCAAGAGCTAAGTTTGAACCTTCCCTCTCCCTACACGATGATTGCGAAGTGTAGCGATGAGGTGCGAAGTGGAAATTGATGTCCCCTTCGTCCCTTTGGCCAAAGGGACGAAAGGGACACAAAAATGCGCCCTCCCCCCTCATTTCCACGTGGTTTCTCATATGACCAAGTCTCAACCCCTGTGAGGAGAAGGTAGTCAAAATAGGTACCGATCTTTGTCAAACGATTGCAGGTAGCTCCGTAAGGAGTTAGGAGGCAAACAAATACTCGTCAGAAAGCTGAGATCTTCTACATGATGGAGCATTCAGATTTTTCAGAAAACCATGCGTACTTCCTAGGTGAGTTCATTTTGAGCGGGCACACTCGGTGATTCCAAGGAAGGATGTCATTTTCTAAAGAGTTTTAAGAAGAATCGGAAGATTAGACCCATTGCTACCATTTTTCCATGATCGGATGAGGATAAAACATTGAAAATCATAAAAATAATGGATTAAAACGGTAGAGAAATGAAGAAAAACGAAGATTTTTCGCCAGATAACTACGAAGTCTCCCAATCGAAAAATCTTCATATCTTGCAAAATACAAGTCGGATTGAGATGAGATCTTTTGTAGACTTCCTCATTTCTCGAGACAATCAAGATACAACAAATGGGAGATCAAATGATGCCCTAAATCATTTGTTTCATAAAAACCCCATTTCGTGCCCTAGCTCACATTCATTGGATTTCCCATCAATCCGGCAATGGAATCAAGCTAAAATTTTGCACATAGACTCTAAATGAAAAACCTATCCCAATGGAGTCAATTTCATCGCGATCGGAGGTAAAAACCGACCTGCAAATTTCGAGCTCCATTAATGGCCGCCATGACAGCTCCGTGCCCGAAGCCACTGCCAGTGAAAATTTCAAATTTTATTTCCAAGCATTCTGGTGGGCGAAATCAAGTGAAATTTGGAGGATAAGAATGCGACGACGAGCCGAGTCCAAAAATATGTGTTCCGTCACAAACCGAGCACCGGAAATCAACTTTCCAAAAATAGTAAGCTTTCTATACAAGCTTGATATGTTTCAAAAGTCATCATCAAAAGTGGTTATGGCGAAGACAGTGTAATCAAGATCATCAGGAAGTTAGAATGATTGTCCAGAGCAAAAACAGCGAAAAAGAACACTTACTAAAAATAGTAAGTTCCCTATATGGGTGCTTACTAAAAATAGTAAGTCACCCCAAGAAGTGGCCGAGGCAAAGGCAAGTGTGCACAGGATTGAATGAAGAAGTTCATCACATCAAGATGGTCAAGAAGAGGCAAAAATCACCCCTTACCAAAAATAGTAAGTCTCCCATCTGGGCACTTGCTATTAATGGTAAGTCACACTCAAAGGGTAGTTTTAGCACAATGGGACATAGAGGGATGATCATTTAGGTCAACACCATCATTCGGGATCATCATAGGCATTTCTCACAGGGCATTTGAGATCCATCTCAAGGAACTCAACAATGTTTTTCGACACTCACTACATGGTTCGGGTCACAGGTATATCATGTGTAGGGTGGAAAGTTGCGGTCATCGGTGAAACAGTTCATTCAACTTGGCAGGATTGGTTCTAAGTTCCTATCTCTTCGGAAAGGATCTTTATGAGTCAGTGTTCGTGGTCATCAATGAAGTCATTCAACAAGTGTTTTTAACACTTAAACCCAAGGTGTCCTTGAACCATCCAAAGGAGCTTCTCGGGGTGCAAATAGTTCAGGATTCAGAGATCGTCACATTGGGACATTCCATTAAGCCATCTGGAAGGAGATGTGGACTACATCGAAAGCGGATCTTTCGTCGTCCACAACATTCTTTCCCCTTCTTCCTTCTCTCTCCTCTCTTCCTCCCCCAACTTTCTCTCTCTTCAAATATTCTAATTCTTCGTTGGGGTTTGCACTTTTTAATATGCCTTTAAGTTATTTGAAAAATAACTTTAGAAACATAATGTAAATTAAGTCACCTTGATTATATAAAAGGGACTTAATATTTTCTTAGGAATATCAAGAGTCTAAAGTTAGAAAAAGGCATATGAAGTGTCATTAGGAAGATGAAGAGGCATCTCTATTCTATATATTGTATTGAACTCCTCATTCAAAGGGGTTCTAATTCTGAAATTCTTCTAGCTGGTTGTATTCTTGTAAGTTCATGAGAAAGTTTTTACTTACTTGTAAGTGAAAAGAGTTAGCCATTTTTCTCTCCAATTTCTTCATTCCTTCACTATGTACAACCAATGTTACGCAGGATGCACACCCCCATTCCCAAGCCGTCTGGAACGCCCAAGTGCTTGGGGACGGGGACGAAGCGCCCCCCACGCACCCCCAAATGCAAAAATGAAGGGGACGTCCCCTAACTTTAGGGAACGCACCCGGGACGTCCCGGGTGCTTCGAGACTTTGGGGACTCCAACGGAACGCCATGAAGTCCCCGGGACGGCTGGGGACTACTAGGGGAGGTACCTAAGTCCCCAAAGTCCCCGGAGTCCCAAAAAATAAAAATATATAAAACATAAAGGATTATGACTTTGAAAAGAGGAAAATGAAAACTAATCCTTTTCCCATGCAAACTTACCTTCCCAAGAAATGGATTTTTGTTGTCTTATGTAGGTTCCAAAAGAAGATATTCTAATGAGAGGTTGTTATTTTACATTTTAAAGCCTTTCTTATACATAGCAATAGGATCAATAAATTCATATGCATATTTTAAAGGATTTCTTTAGTTTCAAAATTTGTTGTGCAAGTCTTTCTGCTTCTTTTTGTATGATATTGAAGGCTTTACCGGTATATTAGGATGTTCTAGAGGCCAACTTTGTATTTATTTTTTAGTGTTTTTCAGTTACCTTAGCCGGTTTTGTCTATGGATGGCTATTCATGTAGTTTGCATGGCCTCTACTATTCCAAAAAGCTTTTTTTTTAATTTGAGGATATAATCATGTAAGTGACATGATAAAGAGATGTTGGCATGTTACAGGCCCTTTGGTAACATTATTGGCTATGGTGCTGAAATTATAACCTTTCATGTTTTTTTCCAAGGTTAGGGGACCCATTGTATATTTTTAATATTTATATATTATTTTAATAGCCGTCCCTCGCCGTCCCCAAAATCTAGGAATTTTTGTCGCCTCGAAACCTCGTCCCTACGTCCCCCATCCCGGAGTCTTAGGTAACTATGTGTACAACTCGATTTTTAAGTTAATAAAGGAAGAACTTTGTGTGTTCCAAGGCATATGAATGTGTACATCTTTGTATGTATGGTTTCCTCTAGCCGGTAGCCCCAAAATCATGTTGTCTTCTTCTTTTGAAATGCATGTGTAAGATTTTCCAACTAGTGTTTGTAAGCATCTGATTTCCTACTTGCAGCATTAGTTTCCCCCTATTTCATATTCTCACTCCCTTTCCCGCTCTCTTGACAAATTCCTCTCTAGCAAGCAATTGCTAGCTTTGCCGCAAGGTCAGTGGAGTGCCCCTATTGGATCCCCGGCCGCAAGGCCACCACGATAAAATTCACTTTACTCGCGCACACAAATACGGAAGTTGCACCATTTAAGTAGAGGGACTTACTCCCAAAGCGTTGGCAAGAAATCCATGATTTGTCCACCCGACAAATTTTCTCACCAACAGATAGACTAGGGAATTCTTCAAAACCCAACAGGAGAATCTCGTTTAACACCGAAATCCCAAAAAGAATTGTTTAAAAACCAAAACGCTTGCTTTCAAGAGAGCAGAAAACGAAGACAAAAACGCATTGAAATCCCCAAAATTCGGCCTCCATTTTGACAAAATAACGAGAAGACCAAAGATTATTGCTTCACCCATTCACGAAAAAAGGATTTGCAAAAAACCAAACAAGGAGAACCGGGAATACTTGTAGGGGGCTCTTGCTTTCTCTATTCCATCTCGCTTACACTCCAAATTGGAAAGGGTGAGGATGGGAGTGCAAGTACATAGTGTAATGTCCCCTTTCATCGAAGACCTTTGGCCTATTTTGTCAACCCGACGGCCAAAGGAAAAATATAAGGGTAACTTAAGTCACAATAAATTATTATACAATGCTATAAAAATAAAATAAAATTATTAAAGCACTTATATTAATTTATTTGGCTTAGTAAAAAAATGATAATCCCTATGGTAAATACAATTTGCCTTGAGGGGCAAATATCATTGTAAAGGGATTTATTATATTTTATTCTTCCTAAATAGGATAATGGCGACTTGGGCCAAAGAGGAGTAATGAAGCTTAGGAAGGATAAAAATATAATTAATTTATGTATTCTCCTAGAGAAATGTGACTTGCACTAGAAGGAAAAAGTTGTTGGAAAAAGCATTTAATATGGGAAAATATTAAATGAATGCATAGGGAGAATCATGAATGCTGATTGGAGGAGAAAAAGGTTGTTTTGGGTCTCTTTTTCTTATATAAGGAGAGGTCGACTTGCTTGTAAGACATCTAGATTTTTATATGATATTTTCTCTTGCATAGAGCTTCAACTTTTGCATTAAAAATTCCAAGGACGAAACCCCTTGTGAATTAAACATCTTGTGGACAAAAACCCCAAGAGTTTGAGAGGGATTTTCACTCAAAATTTCCCATTGGTTGTAATCAGATTTTTGAGCATTTGCAACAGTGATTTCCAGCAGTGTTTTCGAAGTATTTTGGTGAATAAAATTGCAGCAGTTTTCATTCTATTGGGTCAACTTGTCTTAGAGCTGTGTGGGCATTATTTTGGAGGTATTTCCATCTGAAATTTATTGGCTAAATTCTCCATATTTTTATGAATCAAAGTGCAGCAATTTTATAATTTTCTGAGTGGTTTTTAGAGGGTTTCCGGGCAGTTTTATAATCAGATTTCAGATCTGATTTTTGAGTTATTTTGGCTGCAATAAATTCTGATTTTTATATATTCCGGCTTCTAAAAATTGTGGCAATCAATTGTGATAAAGAAATTAATTTTTGAGTGTCATTTGCATGAGTTTCACTTCCATAAATTCAGATTTGCCCTAGTTTGCTTGCCGTGGTTTCCAAAAATCATATTTTATTATTTGCAAGTCATAAAAAATCAGATTTGGGCAAAAGATCTATTGGGGATCTTACACATAGCCCCCACACACATCAAGCCACCACTGCCAACTCTCCTCATAATTGACCCAAAATATGCGTGAATTTGAACCTGATTTATGAATTTTCTTTTCCCAAAGAGCCGTAGCCTTACACTTGCATGATTGTATGGTGATACCATCATGTGAGATGACAGCATTTAACTTCCTGCTAAAGAGGGGTGGGGTAAACAAATATTTGAGTTTGGGTTGAATTTAGACCCACCCCAAGTTGGCTAGGTGGTCTACCACCTTGTTCCCAACTCGCCAATATCAATGAGCTTAGCCTCCCAAAGATTGTTAGTAAGGTTTTAGCAATCCATCAAAACCTAGCCAGTACCAATTCTTGACTTGATTCTTCCAGAGAGCATCTAAGATTCTTTTAGAGTCTCGATTTCAAGAAATAGCCAATTATAATCTTTTACAAGTTTTAGCCCCCTCCAAACGGCCTTTTACGGAAGATTGTTAGAGCATTTCCCCTTAAGAGTTTCGAAAAATCCCTCCAGCCCCAGCCCAACATGGGTTGCCTTCTGCCGCGCCATCAAATTTTTGTTTGATTGTCGGGAAAGATGGGGAACACTATTTTTATTTATCCTTGCTTTCTTAATTCTTCCAACCCTATTATCAAGGGCTTTGGCTAGGATGCTCTACCAATGATTCATCAATTCCAAGTCCTCGGGTATTATCTTTCCATCCTTTGGACGCCAAGTCAAGAAAAGCTCTTTCATGGAATTTGGAATTGAAATAAGGACAGACCTTGATTCACTTTCTTCTTCTTTGAAGATTCGTCGATTTCTTTCTAACCACATATTCCAGCACATGATTATGGGAATGTTATTCCAAATTTGAAGCAATGGAGGAGATCTGATGGAGGATTTCCAAGTGAGTGTTAGATCTTAAACTCCGTAGGGGAGGGCAGACCTGAAATTGAACTTGGAACACAACTCACACAAATCTGGAATGAGAATTTGCAGTGTAGGAGGTGATTTGTGTATTCAAAATGCTGCTTACAAAGGACATGCCACGAAGATTGTTTGCTTTGGGAAACTCCTATTTATACCAGACTTGTTTTGCAGTAACAGGTGCATGGCAGTCCCGGACAAGTGTGTTGTGTACCCATCCTTCACATTATAAATGTCATCCCTTGACCCCATCCATTCTAGGCTGTCTTTCTGAGTGGAGAAATGAAAAGGACACGATATAGTCCTAAGAGCCTTTTTTTTTTTTCTTCCTAAAAGTGTTCACAGACTTGGGAGTTCCTGCCATTCCATCTGGTTGTCCTTATCGTAGATTTTAACCAAAAGACCAATATTGGTGGACCACCACACTTGTACATCGGAAAATTGATTTTCCTGGCCTAATAAAATTTGGTTAATTCATGCTTCTATCCAAAATCTTACTTTGTTGCCTTTTTCCACACTCCATCTTAACAATGAAGTGATGAGAGCCAATGTTTTTGTGATTAGGTTACAGATGTGGGATCTTTTCAGGTGCTCTCTTACTGTGAAAATATTTTCTAGATCCATGTTATATAGATATTTTTTTCCTGAGGATTACACTCCATAAGGAGTGTTGTTCAATATAGATTATCCATGGAAGCTTGGCATGGGCAAGATTCCTCTTTCTATTTATCCTGATTCCCAACCCACCCTATTCTTGAGGAAGACAAATGTGAAGAAAAATGTGATCCCATTTTACCGATGGATATTTATTTGTTGCATTGCATCCACCCCAAAGAAACATGATTTGAATGGACCTTATGCATTTTCCACATTAGCAGGCATATGAAGGACAGGCATCATGTAAACTCAGAACTGGCATTGCTTGGAGGCAGGATTTGAGCAGTTGAATTCTGCCTGCTAAGGAGAACCATTTTCCTTTTCACCCTTTCAATATTTTGAGAATTTTATCAACCATATCTTTAAAGAGAGAGGAGGAATTTCTTCCTTCAAAAAGTGGGATCCTTAGGTAGCTGTGGGGCAGCTTGCCTGGGTTTATATCCAGAATTTTACATATAGTTGTTTGTGCAAACTGGGCTGTTTTGAAGAAAAAGATTTTTTTATTTTCTTTAATGATTTGTTGCCCCAAGGCAGCTTCATACAAATCCAGAGCTTGTTTGAAATATCCCTTGTGGGATACCACAAAAAGATACACAAAATATAGAAAAAAATTCAGCAAAGGAAATATTGATTTTTGCAGATTTTTAACAGCTAGGGCAGCGAACTGAAGAAAATTGATATCTCTCAAAATACTCACTCAAATCACTTGAAATTTTTAGGAGAGCTTGCTAATATTATAAAGAACATAAGAAAATTATTTTTGGAATTTTTGGAATAATATAATGCAGCCAGAAAATTACAGAAAGCCCTAAACAGCTGTAGAACTTCAAAAATTCATATCTTCTCCAATAAGCATGATAAAATTATGAAACTTTGGAAATAATATTTATTAATATGGAGAATGATAATCCAACCTTCAGATCTGAAAATGGACACCTGGAAGCCCTAAAAAACACTGCTGCAAATCTGGAACTGAGTAGATAAAACCCTAGAAAATAGATAAAAATCTGAATTTCTGGAAATAACATCTACCAATGATATAGAAGAGATCCCAACCTCCAGATCTGGAAACGGCACATTGAAACCCTTCCAAAAATCGCTGCAAAATCCCAAAGTGGGTCGCTCCCCTTGGGAAGAGGCCAAAAACCCTCAAAAGTGTCTCCAAATATGGCGCCAAAATCTGCTCTAATCGCTGCCACAAATCAGATCTGAAAACCCTTGATTTTTCTCCACAAAAGCCCCAAAAATCTTCCAAAACCCTTCTCTGAAAATTCTGAAATTAATCTCTGAAAATCAGCCCTGAAAACAGCTCCAAAATGACAAGCTAGGGTAGATCTTTCACTACCGAAGAATGCCCTGCTAGCTAGGGATGGATCTCTCACCACCGAAGCTAGGGTCCTGTGGGATTTCACTCCACAAGCTGTAAATTTGCAAGCAGCAGTTGCACATGAAGGAAAATAATTATGTATGCAAGAATGTTCTCCATCACTCCCCCAAACCTCCTTTTATAACATCTCATTACCTTTTTCCAAGTTGGGCGCTCCATGTGGGACTAAAAATGACTTAAGTGACCCCAACGAAGAAATAGAATAATAAAGTACCATAAGTGACCCCAACGAAGAAATAGAATAATAAAGTGTTATGGGGTCCCCCTAATGACAAAACATAACATCTAGTCCCTCCAAATCACTTTATGCTCATGTCAACGAAAAATTATAACAAATGAACTAGATATTCACACCCAATAGCTCCCAGCGTCCCTAGCCCCTTGGGTATGACCAAGGCTAGGACTCGAATTGGCCCTTAGGCCTTTGGCGTAGGAAAGGGGACATTACAATCCTCCCTTCCCGAGAAATGCTTGACCCCAAGCATTATCCTGTCATGCTGCAGAAGTTGAATACCACAAAGTAAGTTTCTCCATCTCACCCTGCAGTCAACCAAAGATCGGTGTAATCCGAAGTAACCAAGAAACCCCATGTAGTCATCATGACCTCCATGTTGTATAGAGAACAATGTTGTTTGTGAAGTAGAATGATACCCAAACCGACTCTCCACTGGTACCCACATCGGGATTGCCAATTTGTCCAATCCCTGCCAATCTGATGCCATCATCATGGGACCCGTCACTATCTCTTCGATCAACTCCGAGGGTACGCAAGTCCACTTTGAATCTTGTAGAATCCCTGGATCAACCTGTGAAATAACTTGTATACGCACAAAGCGTGCTAACCCTCCCACATGACCCACATTAGTGTGAGAGTACAACTCATAATGTATCTCAATGTGTCCCATGGGGGAAAAATCCCAAGACTCCAGTAAATGGTCAACCGACAATGTCAACTCTACATAGTTCACCTCTTGTGATGAGTGTGAACCTACTGAATAACCAGAAACTGAGTCAACTCCATCCCTCCACTGACTAGCACATGGGTGAAATGCCCACTGTGCCTAGAAGCAGTAAAATACATAGGAGTGCTATCCCATGTCGACTCAGAACATGATGAACCTGTAAGCTCCGATTTGTTATAACGACAAACCGTACATCCCTGTATGAAGTTGAGGATATCCTCCCTCAACCCATGCCATCTGAACCTCTCTGATATGAGCCTGTAGGTCGCATCGAAGCTCAAGTGTCCAGTCACGAAAGAACAATGCACATGTCGCAATATCTCCATCCTCAACCATGAATCTGACACAAGGTATAATCTGCCCTGATAGAATATCATCTCATCCTCCAATCTGTAGGTGTCATCCTGTATGTGACCATCCAGAATCTCACAAGTGTGTCGGTTCTTGGAGTACTCAACAAGCAAATGAGATCTCCAGTCTACCAAAACCTCAGATAACCAACATAATGATAAACTTAGATGATTTGAACCTGTAACCCCAATCTCTGTAACTGTCTCATGTGCAACACTACTGGTCACACCCACATCCATCATATTCCACATCGATCCGCAATAATAAAACCCCTCATCATGTCGGAAAGTCCTCTCCATCCCCTCAGTTGCAACCACCCTAGGTGCTCCCTGTAGATAATCCCCTCAAAATCACATTCCTGTCCTCGGACTTAAACTTTAGCTCCATCGTCTGAAAGTTAGTCCGAAACTCACCAAGAGAGTGAAGCCACTGCACTCCCAACACTATGTTGGTCACTCCCATACCAACAATGTGGAAATCATCATAATTGTGTAGTTACCCATGGTGATGCTCAATTGTGGAACTTTCCGTGTGCATCTCATATACTCCCCATTGGCTACAACAATGTTGAAGCCCTCAAAGTCCTTCGTCTGCAAACCTCGTCTCTCAACCAATGATGCATCAATAAAGTTGTGGGTAGCCCCACTGTCAATGAGTACCACAACTCGCTGACCCTGCATAACTCCTCTAATCCTAAATGCCTTGTACATCAGAGTACTAGACAATGTGGCTATAATCTCTCGAGGAAAAGTCTCCTCCTGCACCGCATCAGCACTATCCAACGCAACTCCATCTCCATCATCCATCTCGCGAGTCTCTAACTCCTCACCTCTGTCACCCTCACTCTCCTCAAAGACCTCAATGAATTGGGCCTTCCCTCTACCTCTGCAATCATGTCCTGGAACCCAAGGTGTGCGGCAATCGAAACATAGTTTCTTTCGCCTCAACTCATCTCTGTCCTCTCGGGAAATGATTGGCTTCTTAGCCACCTCCTGCCTCGGTGGAGGCTCCCTCTGCTGAAGTTCGTCTGATCCAGATGGAGGTTCCCTTTGTTGAACGCGAGGTGGAACCCTCGACTTTGGAGTGGATAACTCCAAGTCTCGAGATCTCCTAATAGCCTCATGCAAAGAAGAAGGCTCAAATGCCTTCACAAACCCAGCGAGAGCATCTGTCAAACCTGCTGTGAACAGTGAAATCAACCTCATCTCCATAACATCAGGTACCATGACTGATAATCTCTGAAAATCTGCGATATACTGATCCAGGGAACCAGTCTGTCTCAAATGAGTCAACTCCCTAAAATACTGTCAGGGTCCCTCCTATCAAATCTGCTCACTAGCCTCTGCGTGAACTCTGCATAAGTAGTAATGTGTATGTGTCCCTGTGTAATCAATCCATGATGCCACCAATCATGAGCGTCTCCCTCAAGATGTAAGATTGCAAACTTAATTGCATCTTCCTCACGCATAGGATTCAAGTCGAAGTATGTCTTCAACTTCTGAACCCAAGATTGTGCAGTACACTTCTTAGAACCATCGAAGTGTGGAATGGAAATCTGTCCCAATCTCCTTTGTAACTCTGGTACTGTATCTGATGATCTCTCCTGGGCCTACTGCCAATCTTCATTTTGCAATATTCTTGGAATGGCATGTTGTCACGAAAGCCATCACTCAAGGTCTGGTACCTTTCCCAACAAGACTCCTCATCCAAAATATCCACTGGTTGTCGTACCTGTGAAACTTCCGGATCCTTCACGAAAGAAGGTTCGTGAATCCCCAAAGGCCTGGTAGAAGAATGGGGAGACCGTTGCCCTGAATGTCCACCCTCACCTCTTTGACCATGTTGTCCCATATTGCTATTTTCTCCTCTCTCCGTATGAGCATCAATCCTACCCTGTGCTAATCTCTCCGTGAGTTGGCTCAAATAGAGATTGGTAGTCTCCTGCTGCTTCACCATGTTGGTGAACAATTGTTTCATCAGATCCACACCCATCTCATCTCACTGTCTCTGTCTCCCATCTTTCAATCCCAACAGGCTGGAGAAACAACTGCTCTGATACCACTGAAATATCCCTTGTGGGATACCACAAAATATAAAAAAATTGCAGCAAAGGAAATATTGATTTTTAACAGCTAGGGCAAGTTGAATCAAGAAAATTGATATCTCTCAAAATACTCTCTCAAATCACTTGAAATTTTTAGGAGAGCTTGCTAATATTATAAAGAACATAAAAAATTTATTTTTGGAATTTTGGAATAATATAATGCAGCCAGAAAATTACAAAAAGCCCTAAACAATCAGTAGAACTTCAAAAATTCATATCTTCTTCAATAAGCATGATAAAATTATGAAACTTTGAAAATAATATCTATTAATATGGAGATTGATAATCCAACCTTTGATCTGAGAATGGACACCTGGAAGCCCTAAAAACACTGCTACAAATCTGGAATTGAGTAGATAAAACCCTAGAAAATAGATAAAAATCTGAATTTCTGGAAATAACATCTACCAATGATATAAAAGAGATCCCAACCTCCGGATCTAGGAATGGCACATTGAAACCCTTCCAAAAATCGATGCAAAATCCCAAAGTGGGTCGCTCCCCTTGGGAAAAGGCCAAAAACCATCAAAAGTGTCTCCAAATATGGCGCCAAAATCTGCTCTAATTGCTGCTACAAATCAGATATGAAAACCCTTGATTTTTCTCCACAAAAGTCCCAAAAACTTCCAAAACCCTTCTTTGAAAATTCTGAAATTAATCTCTAAAAATCAGCCCTGAAAACAGCTCCAAAATGACAAGCTAGGGTAGATCTTTCACTACCAAAGAATGCCTTGCTAGCTAGGGATGGATCTCTCACCACCGAAGCTAGGGTTCCTGTGGGATTTCACTCCACAAGCTATAGATTTGCAAACAGCAGTTGCACATGAAAGAAGATAATTAGGTATGCAAGAATCTCCTCCATCACTCCCCCAAACCTCCTTTTATAACATCTCATTACCTTTTTCCAAGTTGGGCGCTCCATGTGGGACTAAAAAATGACTTAAGTGACCCCAACGAAGAAATAGAATAATAAAGTACCATAAGTGACCCCAACAAAGAAATAGAATAATAAAGTGTTATGGGGTCCCCCTAACGACAAAACATAACATCTAGTCCCTCCAAATCACTTTATGCTCATGTCAACGAAAAATTATAACAAATGAACTAGATATTCACACCCATAGCTCTGGTCCCTCCCCTTGGGTATGACCAAGGACTCGGGACTGAGCCCTTAGGCCTTTAGTGTAGGAAAGGGGCCATTACATTGCCTTTGGAAGGCCTTTAGTGTAGGAAAGGGGCCATTACATTGTTTGAACATTTGAGCTTCCTACACCGAATCTATTTTGAAGATTATCTCCCCCAAAGGTAGGTTAAGCTTGGTAATGTTGTTGTAATTCCTCTTGATGCTAACAGTTTTGTGGAAGAAGTTTGTCTTTTGTCCCCTTCTTTTAGCCATCTAATTATGGATTTTTTTTTCCAATGGATTTCCTCTTCAAGGAGTAGCTTATTCCAATCTTCTTGTAGCTTGTCTAATTCAGACCTTAAGCTCTCACTCATGCCATTTTGCTAAATATCTTCCTCTATATCGTTTAGTTGTGCCTAAAGAATTGCTTTTCTTATCGTGAGATAACCAAATTCCTCCGTATTCCATTCCTTCAACTTTCCTTTTAGTATCTTTAATTTTTGTTATGCTATGAACATTTTTGTTCCTTCTAGATTTGCATCCCACCATTCTTTGATTTTGTCTTGTAAGGATTTTTCTTTGAACCACATGAGATCAGCTTTGAGGGGCCTTTTCTTGGGGAAGAGGAAGGTAGCAAAGTCAGGCTTATAGGCCAGTGATCGAGCCCGTAGTTAGAATGATTTCAGATTCGAAGGCCACATCAGGGGCAATCCAATCTAGACTCAAGAAATGTGTCCATCCTTTCAGCAATGAAAGTGTTTCCCAATCTCCTATTTGACCAGGTGCATGTCCCTTCTCTACGTTGTACATCAAACAAACAGCAATATCTTTCTCAAATTGAGCAATGTTTGTGGAAGAAGCTGAGAGTGCCAGACCTTCCAGACCTTTCTAATGGGGATAACAATGTATTGAAATCACCCCAAGATCCATTTGTCATTTGGATGCATTCTGATGCAGGAGCATCACTTTGTGTAAATAATCAAATTTTAGCTTTCTTAGTTGTCTTAGGGTTGTGAAGGTCCGTTTGGGTGATTTGGCATGTTTCTAGTCCATTTGGACTCTTGTGGCATTGTAATAAGTGGTATTTGGAGTTTCCCTCCAAAACCACATTTCAAATATTTGAATTTGTCTTTATAGTGTGTTAGAGGTTTAGGAGTTAGCATAGGTTAAATAAATGAGGAAAAAGGGGTCATGGAACATGAATTCACCTAGAAGATGATCTACTTGATCCTAACATGACTCTAGTCCTCTATGGTTAGTCTTATCATAGTTAAGTTAGGTGGTTTAGAACCCTAACTACCTCTTTTCTCAACAATATTGTAAGAGGATTCGAATGAATGGGAGGAGTAAGTAGTGAAAGGATTTCAGAGGATAAGGAAGGAGTGTTATTACAGAGCCAAGAGTGCTCAAGACTCCTAGGCAAAAATCAAATAAAGGAACTCTTGAGTAACAGTTTGTAATGTGAATGAATTCTTGAGTACTTTGTGTGAAGAATGAATGTTTAAATTGTGTAGGTTTGAATCATGTTTGAGATCTAATGTTTGCAAATTGTTAAACATAGGTGTAGAAGGATTGTAAAGTCCCAAGGAGGGCATGAAAGAGGAATGAGAGTGTTGGAACATCCATGAAAACAGTCATATGCAAAGAGTATAAGAACTTTGTGGAATGAGGTAGACTGTGTATGAGTAATTGAATGATAGAAAGAGGGTTGGAATGATGAATGAATAGAAATCTGTGCGAAGGATTTAAACTTCATAAGTCTACGTTTGTGCAATAATAAAGGTTAGTAGTATGGTCAATGATCTTGCATGTGAGTTTGAAGGAAACAAAACTATGAATCTGGTTATGACAGTCCATTGAATGATTGTTTGTTGAAATTCTAACCCACGTCATAGAGTGAGAGCATGATAATGGAGTTTGTAGAGTTGCACCCAGGCATGAAGAAGAGTCTTGAGTCATCAAGAAACTTATAGAGTCCAAACATAAAAACCCTTCCCTCGGTTTGAGATACCCTGCTCTAGGGTTTTAAGGCAAGAAAACTGTATGATGCTAAAAGGAAACCATAAAATCCTTTTATAAGTAGTTGATCATAAGGAAGTTTCTGATGTATTTAACGCCATTACGAAGTGTAAAGACAATAGAGAAGAAGATTTCTAAGCCAAACTTGTAAACAGGCCTGACTGTGGTAATGCCCAGTTTTAAGGGCTTAGAAGAAACATTCTTGATGTAATAGTCCTAATCCATACTTTGAGGTCTGTGGAGTCTTTGAGAAGTTTGAGAGAGAACTACAGGAGGCAAGGAGTCACAAGAACCTTGGTATAAACTAAGAAAACTAAGAGATTAGAAAGCAATTGAATTTCACAGTCTTCTAGCTAATGGTGACAGTCATAACCATACTTGTGAAACAGTTGCCCTAGAAGTCAAGTTTAGGAAACAATAATAAGTCAGTCATGTTGGGAGGTGAAGTGATTAAGTTTGAAGCCTTGAGAAGCGTCGAAAGTCTCTGTGTGGTCATCATCAAGAGAATTTCATGACTGTCCTGCTACAGTCTTGTTATTGAGAAGTTTAAGGAGCAAGTTAGACATATGGTAGATAGTGTCTTAAATAAAGAAAACAGGTGGGTGACTTGAGTGGGTTGGTTTAGAGGTGTGGTGACAGTGAGAGGATGAGTTATAAGGAACTTAGAAAAGCCAAGGAAAGGATAAGAACAGGGCATACAGGACTGCACGGTGTTAAGAGCAAGTAAGTCTTAAGAGACCATGTTTGTGAACATTGCATGATTGATGACTGACAGGGTAATTGAACAAGGTGGATAGGTGTGGTGTAAGGTGTAACAAAGGTTGAAACCAGTTGATAAATGATAAAACCCTAAAAGTCAGTTCTAACCCTAAAGAAGACCTAATAGAAAAGGAGAAATTGGAGTTGGGAGAGTTGTGTTGGGAGTTAGAGGATGAAATTAACCATGAAGCAAGAACTCCATAATGGGTATCAAGAAAGCTAAGCACTTCATCATGAAAGTTGACAATTTGTTCTAAACTATGAGCTTTGTGTGTTTGGAGGGCTACTAGATAGGCCTAGGTGAAAATGGTAGGAAGAGAATAAAATCTGATTGGCTTGGAGATAGGTGCTAAAACTTTAGAATAAGCTTAATTGCCCAAAAGGGTATCTGAAAAAGTTGACAGTGAGAGATAAGGCCTGGTGGAGTGTTCTATTTATCAAAATTTGTCTTCAAGAAGGACTAGAAGCTTGTATGAAGGTCTAAATGGTAAATGGGCAAAAATGATAGTTTGAAACTTCTTGAGGTTACTAATCATGTTTTGTTAGATGTATTTGAGCAGGTGAAAGGTATTCTTAGCTCTTGAATCAGTTATCTGAGGTACTTTGGTATGGTGAGCAAAATTAGGCTTCTTGAGTTATGTACATATTGCATGGTTTTGGTGATTTGAATGATGATGAAAGCTAACTTTGTTGTGCATCCTAGAACTTAGTTTTGCCTAGCTATCAATTCCCCTAAGGCTAGCAAGAGAGAGCCAACTAATGTGTCAACCACGCTGGTGTTGGGAACATAAACATTGCTACAAGTGAAGCTATGATCAGTTCCAATTGCTTCGATTTGATTGCCTGCCAATTGACACAAACATCCAAAGGTGTTCCAAAAATGTTTGTGGGTTCCATGCTCTTTGGTAGGCCACCTAAGGCACCAATGTCATTGCTAACAATGAAACTGCTACTATTCCAAATCCCCCTCAAACAATCTTTAAAACATTCTTCTTCCATCTTAGTTTCTTGGAGAAGTAGGATATCCGGCTTTTTGTCTACTATAAGCTGCCTTGGCAATCTAATAATCTATGTTTGTGTGAGGGCATTAAGCCCTCGCAATTCCAGTGATATGATTCACGTAAGGGGGCTTTCATGTAATGTCCCCAATGGGACTATTTTTGCCCCCAATTGGATTTTAGGCAAATCCCAACTCTCCAAGACAGATTATAATTATTTTAACTGCAGATCTAATTGGTCCTTGAAAAATGCGACTAGGGCTGATTGTAAAACCCTCACAAAACAGCAATTAAGTTGTAATCTTTCCAATCCACTATGAAATGCAGATTTTATGTAGTCAAATCAGTCCCTACTGATGTATGTAACCATGCAAAAATCATATCATTGACTGCAGCAATATTTTCAGAAATGGCGACTAGGGTTTGGGTATGAAACCCATACAAAAGGCACTCAAACAAATCTGATCCTTATCAAAACCGATCTCTATATTTTTTTAACCCTCCAAAAATTCTGAAAACAATTTATCTTGAGTCACAAAAATCAGATCAACAGATGGCATAACAAATCAGACCTGGAATGTCATGTATTCAACACAAATCAGCTACAAAATGGGTCACTCCACTATGTATAATGAACCACCACTGCTGCAACTTTAATCCTACAAACCCTTGCTCCAGAAATCTGCAAAAACTCCTGCTGGAAATAACTAACAACCTTGCAAGCTCAATAGAATTTCCCGAGTAGAAATTCCTCACAATGCTCTTGGGGTTTTCATCCACAAGAGGGATAAATCCTAAGGGTTTTCGTCCTTAGAATATTTATGCAAAAGCTCAAGCTTCAGCTACAAATCAAAAAATATAAGATGATCATAGAATGTCTTCCTACAAGTCGACCTCTCCTTATAAAGAAAGAAGAGACCCAAGACAACCTCCAAAATATCCAATCAAAGCATACAATGATTTTTTCTATGCATTTTCCACCCTCCATCCTTTCTAGGCCAAGTCGCATTTTCCTTGGGAGGATAACTTTTGACCCATGAACTTTTGTCTTTTTCTATTTAAGTTGGTCGCATTTTTCCATAGGGATAAACAATTTAATAAATGTTTTTCTCTTGTTGGCTCTTTCTATGTTTATTTTATTAAGTCTATTATTTTATTATAAGTGCTTTTTTATAATGTCTATTTTATTTTTAGCACTTTATAATAAAGTAATAAAACTTAAGTCTCCCTTTTCAATTCTCTTTAGCCGTCGGATATTACGGTCCTCCTTCCCAAAAATGCTTGCCCTCAAGCAATTCCACATTTTTATCACTTTATAATAAAGTAATGAAACTTAAGTCTCCCTTTTTAATTCTCCTTAGCCGTCGAGAAGACATAATAGGCTAAGGGTCTTCAATTGGGAAGGGGATATTACATTTCAACCCGCTTGAGCTACGGGTGATGGGCTTATTCCCCAACAAAAGTACCACTTTTCTTGCCAAGTTTTTAAGTTTGATTTCCCTATCCAACTGGTGGACATTTTTCTTTGTCTGATTTTTGCTCAGGTGACTCGGGCAACATTTCTGAAATTCGTTTCGATTTCCCTTGCAGTGTTGATTTGAGCTTCAAGTTACACGAATTCGATTGTGATCTCCTTGGTTTGTTCTTACCACCTGCACCGATTTGAGGGCCAGCTTTGTTTTCTCCAATTTATTTATGCGGGCTTGGTTGAGTAATTCTTTCAGATCCTCAAAACCAAAAATTGCTCCTAGATTTCTTCTTCCTTTGCATCCTCTACTTGAAGACTAGCAAATTTGTTTTACAATTCCACATCTTTCTACTTCCAAACTTTTGGTTTTTCTTCATTAAACCTTCAATATCCCGCTCCCGAACCAGCTGCTTTTTATCGCGACGATCCCTTACAAAATGTCCATGTGCACAAAGAATTCCCGCATCAAAAAGGGATGTTTGCATAGTCTAGGTCCTAGAGTCATTCTCTCGAATTCTGATTTGACTATAAGCGCAAGAGGAAGGGATTTGGATGGATCCATTTTGTCAAAGATTCTTACATATCCGCTAGCAAACCTAATTCCGTTAATTTTGCCATAGAAATATACTCTCCAAGCTGATCGTCAACTTGCTTGAAGATGTCTTTCAACGAAAATTCAATCGAAGGCTATAAATATGTGTCCAGACCGGTATCATGGTTAGATATTTTGTTTACAAGTTGAAGCCATGTTCCTGGGGCACATGTATAGGCCAATCTGCCCAAAAACTAGTGACCATTTTTGAAAGTATCATCCTCGAAGCTTGACCGATTCAATAATGACTTGAAGAAAACCTTGGGGATGATGATTTACCCGGTTTGTAGAATGAATGCCCCAATTTTTTTCCCTGTTTTTGTAGATCTCTTGCATTGGGCAGAATCCCATAGTAAGTTATACAAATTAGGGCACGCTTCAATTTTGTGATTTGTGCACTCAATCTCCGTGTCCTTCATTTGGATAGTGGGAATTTTATCCTCCGCTTGAATGATTTGGGAAGATGATCCCCATTTTTCCCATCGTTCCTACCTCTGCTCAATCCTCACTCTGCATGAGGGTAGTGTATTCCTCGCTCATGTTTTTACCAATGTCACTTATTGCTGCCGAAAATTCTTCTCTGCTCCTCTCCCAATCGTTGTGTCATCGCATCTTTAAAATCTTTCATTCATACATTATGTGAATATTAATGTTGCAAGACTAAAGACCGAGAAGTAGACATTTTCACCTAGGTATTGTCTAAAGATCAGTTCAATAATTAATGGGGAGTGATAGAAATATTAATGGCTACCCCCACTTGCATGATCCCATCTATGATTAAGTTTAATTCATAGACGCTTAATCGTCGGGAACAATGGGACAGGGGGACAGGGGGACGGGTTTCTCGGGATAGCAAAAAAATCCGAAATTTTGGGGACACCTATTAACATAATGTATAGAAATTAATATTTGAATATTTTAACTTTTTCAATGGAATTTAGGGATTTAAACTATATTTAATGTATTTTTAGGTACTTTCAAGATTATAATTTACTGTTTTTGGTAAAAAATAACAGCTTTTAAAAGTATAAAACTTTTGAAAGATTTTTTAAAAATTGGGGCTGTTCCCTCCAAGTCCGCATGTCCCCAAAACATTCGTGACGTCACCAAAATCTAGGGGATGCATCCCGCGTAACACTGGTTTAATTCTACCCGGGGTTGAGGTTGAATCCTCTTGCTTGAGGGCCTAATTTGTTGTTGAATATTCCAAGCATAGATCTGTCTTGCAATATCTTTTACATTGTTTAACAGCAAGTCACATTTTTAAAATTTCTCATCATTGTTTTATCTAATTTTTGAGAGGCATCCCAAGCCAAGAGCAACTTCAAAGACAACCCAAAATGTCTCCTATTCACTTAGTTCTAAGAAATGTTTCCTGATATGGAAAATAGGATGAACCCTAGGGAACCAAAGTGACATGACATTGAGGCTTGTGTAACACCTGTAGCTACAAGTGTAACAAATACTATAAGACAAAAACTCAGGCCAACCCAATGTCTGCACTCAACAAATAAATTAGGATCTGGAGACACTGAATTGTCAGCAATTTCACCTATTTGAATTTTCCTTTTATCTAAGATAACTATGCGTACCAATAGGTCTTCCTTATAAATATACCAATTCTGAAAACCTGCGTTCCAAGTAGTTCAATGTTGTCGGGTACATTTTCTTTTTAGATCTTGATGCAATGTGCTGATCATAGTTACCAGGTTCGAAAATCCGATTAAATTCGGAAGGGCAAAAAAATCCGAAAATTCGGAGTTCTCGAAAAATTCGAAAAAATACGGAAAAATCCGGTTCGGAATATATATACTTATATTATTATATATTTATATTATTGTATACTTATATTATTATATATAGACAAATCATACAAAAAAGTATCCATCTACCATAATCATCATCATCATAATGATTCTTTCAAAAGATATCAAGAAGTTGCTTGGTCCAAAAAGGTGCAAAAATGGATTTTATGAAAATAAGAAAAATATTGCCATCAATGCATAGAGCTCGAGAAAATATACAGTTTTACTATTTAGAGAAGACGGCACAAACGGAGCCACAGAATGAAAGTTATGGCACATGCAAGTTTTTGCTGCTACATCTTCCCGGACCCTTTCCAAAAATGGCAAATTTTTTTCTTCCGGACCCTTGTGATTTCTTCACCGAAAATCCAAAAAGGAAAGAATTGCCAAAAAGGAATTTTTTTTTTTGTGCAAAAATGTGGCCAAACCGAACCGGATTTATTCAGTTACTTTAAAAATGCGGTTCAAGCCGGATTTCATACAAATCCGGCCGAACTCGTAACTATGGTGCTAATAACATATTTTGATGCAATGCTTGCTAATATCATATTCTAATGTAATGCTTGCTAACATCATATTTCGTTGTTTAGATGCAATGCTTGCTAAATATGATATTTTGTCGTTTCGATGCAATGCTTGCTAATATCATATTTCGTCATTTAATTTTCAATGCAATGCTTGCTAATATCATATTTTGTGCAAGTTACAAAGGTTCTACATGCAACGATTTATATGCATGCAGAAAAATACCGTAGATACAAGTAAAGGAGAACCTAAGCATATTGAGAGTTCTATATACAATTAGTGTCCCTTGAACCAACCATTCTGATTCTAAAGCCTCTGTTTTTACTTACTGCTCGTGTATCTTGGTACATGAACATTGAATTGGCATTATATGAGTGTTGCAAGATGTTACTTTTTCAACAGAAAACAGCAATTTTTAAGCATAATCTTCTCCTACAGTACCATCTTTAGAATTTGTGTTTTTAATTGCCAAAATCCTTGATGACATCGATTTTTGTTGACTTGCTATATGTCGGAACACCATCAAGCATACCCAAGTAATTTTGTGTTTCACATGAGCTAGAGGGGTCACCAAAAGGGTTTTGCAAGCCTTAGAAATGAAATAAGAAATACCACCATCATTTTAAAAATATGCATCATGCCTGTAATTGCATTTTAAAACACTATTTCTTTCCAGACATTTGACTATGGAACATTCTGACCTTATAGCTACAATTACATCAACCAATACATATATACATGTAAAAATAAAGCAGCACACTATTTAAATATCAAAACTACTACCTCAACACTTGATATCGTGTGTCCAAGTGAAGGATTTGCTAAGCCAGCAATTGAAATAATATCACCAGATCCGGCACAATCAACCATAGCTGTACTTGTCCCCTTCTTTTCATAAGCTTGACAACCTATGGAATAATAAACCAGAGAATCAAGCTACATTCTTCATTACTAGCAACAGTGTGTAAACAATATATTCAATTTGTAAAGGATGCAGATATACCAACACACATACACAGCAGCCTTAAAGACTAATCTATATACAAAATGATTGGAATTGATGTTTCTTCAATGAAATTAAATGAAAAAGAAGCTGACTTATACCTTCCCCTCCTCGATTTTCTCGGATCCTGAATCTGTTTTACGCAGACCATGTACTTTATCTCCTACACGAACAATGCCTGAAGAGATCCGACCAGTTAATATTCGGCCTAGGTAGACATCCCGCTCCATCATTGAGACCTGCAGTAAGTCAGATATGATTGAGTAGAAAACCCTTCCACCATTAAGAATACTGTCTACAGCTAATTCAGTAATGACAAACAAATAAATACCTGAGATTAATAGAGAATGTCTGAAAACCTAGAAGTTTTTGAAACAAATATATTGAATAACTGAAAGTCCTCTTGACCTATTATAGCTGAATGAATATTTCAAGTCATGTTTACCTACGCCTGGTCGCGTTAATTATAGTTCTTTCTTATATCTCTTTAATTAATTCTTAAAGTAGGAATGTAATAACAAAATGTTAAAACCATGAATTACACTACAAATAACAAATTAAGAAACATGGATTGCTCAGCCTCTAGATGAGATAGAAAAAGAGAATAAAACTGAAATATACTATATTTATGAGTTTCTAAAATGGAAAATTTTAGAAACCAATAGCCCACCAACATCTGGAAGGGTGCTTCCAAACTTCCTTGTGGCGGAGGCACATGTTTCAAAATTGCATCAAGCAAAGCAGACATGTTTCTCTGGTCTGCAGCTGGCTGTTTTGTGAAGATTTGTGATGCCCAGCCTTCTTTGGCAGATGCATACAAGACTGGAAATTCTAATTGCTCCTCTGTGAGATAATCATATTGCAATAACATTAGTTTTTCTTCAAAAGAAAGATAAAATTATTTTCCAAAAAACATAACAGTGGGTGCAACACATAAAATATTGTTAAAAATGTAACAACGCTATAACCAATTGAAAAAAAAAAAAAAAAAGTTGTAAGAAAACTGATCACTCTAAATTATACAGTTTTCTTGCATTTGATATTTGATGATACATAAGACTCAAATGATTGAAGACAATATGATGAGTAGCTAATTAACATGTAGCCACCCATTATATGTGCAGCAATACTTGAACACGACCTTCATAAAGTCCAGATAGTCAGACGTTAAAATTATAATGATTTTTGACCTGTGAAGCCCACCTGAAGCACCAAGATTTGCAAATAAATCAAAAATTAAGCTTTCCACCTCTCCACACCTTTCTTCAGACACTGCAGAAAAAGGATGACAAAATGTTTAGGACAATGCTTCCAAGATTTTTGTAAAAATACGAGCCAGAACTTTTTAATTGCAATCAATTATGAAAAAATATAGATCAATTGAACATATTCAGAGCCTGAGTTCAAAACCAGTAGAAGTTTCATCATCCCAATCAACAATTGCAAGTAGTTCTTCTCAAAAGTCTAATTTCGTGGCATGTACAGGCATGTGGGAGATAATAAGGCTAATACGGTTCAAAAGACCATCAGAAGTGCAGAATTTACTTCCCAAGTGAAAACTCTATTAATTACCAGGAAAGAGCTGGTGTTCACTTACCAAACTACCATCCGTCTCGTGGAAAACCCGGTAACTAACTGGGAGGCAAGTTTTGCTTTGATCAATAGAAGAAAGAAAGAAATTATATTAAAATCAATGGATGACCAAAATAGATCAACCAGACTCAAAAGTACAGCCTGTATAAAAGACACAAGGAAAAAATATAAGCTTCGCAATGAGTCTACAAGCTAAGACTAAGGGAAGAGCACAACAATAGAAGATCCAAGCTAATGAGCAGTGAAGAACCCAAAGTGGATAAAAATTAAACATATCAAGACGATAATAACATCCATGCAAAAATAAGACCCGTCACCAAAAAATAAATAGTTGATGAAAGTCATGACTGAGGTAGCAGCTGCCCCTAATCTGAAACATTCGACAAAGGACCTGACCCCTCATCATCAACCACTATGAAAAAGGCATTTCAAGATCTGATGATATCCATGGGAGAATGGCCAGGACTAATTGAGCCTAGCTAGGTCATCCCTGGAGGCGTAAAGAGCGTCTCTCAGAAACTCCCCAGATTTTCATGTTTAGTAGTCCCTTGACTGTATAAAGGGAGTTGGTAATATGTGTCTGACCAAATCCAAACTGGGGAACATCGGATCTGCCATGCCTGAACGAGAGAGAGGGATGGGGCATGAACAACATCAATATGTATGTTGATCGATAATCACCCCCAATATCTGCAATGCTTGTATGAAACATGTAATCATCCTAACAGCTCTACGGGTACTCTATAAGGATCTATGTCTGAAGAGCAACAAGCTCCTAAAGAAAAAGGGTCGACCATCTTTGATTGGGATAGTATCAGAAAGTGGATAGGAAGCTCCAAAATTTGTGTAGACAATGGTGTCTCCCACGGATCTCGTAGTAGATAGGATAGCTGAAAATAAAGTGCTCCTCAAACTCCACTTCCAGAAGGGAGATAATAAAAAAACAGCGAATCTTTCATTGCACAGAATATGTTAGTCAGCCTCAAAAAGTAACTAGTGGGAGTAAACTTTCCGTTGGCCAACAGGGACCCTCAGATAGGTTGGGGGCAGCCAAATTACACGATGACACCATCCATAATATATAAGAAAGTTGAGGTGGGAGTAAACTTTCTGCTGGCAGACAGGGGCCCTCAAGATAGGTTGGAGGCAGCTAAGTCACATGATGCTGCCATCCACAATCTCTAAGAAAGTTGATGCAGGAAAATCCCTAGATCTCTAATCTTTCTTGCATTTGAGGTTATAATGATCATCTATAAGAAGATTTAAGCGTTTTGGGAAAAGAATGCAACAGAAGATAGAAGAATTTGTTCTACACAAGGATCGATTCGAACTTTTGTGATTCATTTTGGAGCTTCGCAAGGTTGGTTGGGTTTCACGAGCATTGTCGACCTTTGATAACCTATTGAAGCTTCATTGGCTTGGCAATGCTTCGCAAGATTAAAACTACTCCATGCGCCTAAGAAGATTTGACTTGCTTTACACACCTATTCACCTCTTCGCAAAGTTCAAATACAAGGTTTTATGCAGTGTTTGTTCCAGCAAGACAACATTGTCAACCATATGTATTTTGCAAGGAGATGCCAAGGAGTCATGAAACGGAGTGATCCAACATCAGCATAGCAGGTCTTCATCATCCCAAGACAAGGTTTTAAGCGGTGTTTGTTCCAACAAGACAACATCCTCAACCATACATATTTTGCAAGGAGAAAAAGAGGAGTCATGAGACGGAGTGACACAACATCAGCATAGCAGGTTCTCCTTGTCCAAAGACATCTTTCTGAGCCTTACAACACTCTGACACCTTACGCAGCAGAAGTGTACTGAAGCTAAATCCACTGCCTAACCCACACTTGTTGCAATAACCGAACTAACGCCGACTCACCACTTCTTGGAGGCATTGCTTGGCAAGGTGATCTTGATCAATAGCTATCAATGGGACTTTGATCCTGCAATATCAGATTGTGTCAGGAATCTCAAAAGGCAAGATGAATCAAATGCCATGCATCAAGATTCACAACTGATGGTTACTTACAAACTAGTTCTGTAATGTGTGCAACTATAGTGTTCAGTGTGATCCAAACTCCAACACATTAGCAGATCTTGTAACACATTATTGCCAATATATGGCATGTGAAAGGCTGTTCAAAAGATGGGAAGGGTCCTTCAACAAAGAGGGATATGTTTCTGAAAGTGGCTAACCCAGAGAATAAGAGTTTTGGAGATCATAGTCTGTAGGGAAAGCATGTGAGTGTGCATAGGTGCGTAGGAAAAGGCTTGAGATGAGCAATGTGTGTAGGAGGTCAGCTTGCAAGCTATGTAGAACCAAATAGAGAGTGCCATGGAATGTAATGCTTCCTAAATTTGCCAAAGGAAAGGAAAAAACTGTTGTTGTGTACGTATTTTCATTTTGTCATTGTTCACTGTGTACTCAATTAAAGCTGTGTTTTGTCAGTTGTTCCCTAAACCGACAACCCATCTTGCCATCAAATGCTTAGCATAGAAAGTATACATAGGTTGTGCACTTGTGGAGAAGAAGACCAAGTGACATAAATGTAATGCCAATGTCTATCATCTCTAATAGCTCTATTGATGATCAGCTTCAAGTGAAGGTGAGGAAGTTCAGCCAAAGAATATTTAAACGGAGGAAGGCAATCTGTAAAGATGTCAATAGATTGAAGGAGCAAACTGGAAAGAGAAAATCAATGATGTTGATGCCCATTGGGACACAAAGAGACAACTCTATCGAAGAACAAAGCAATAAATAAGGGTACATTACACTACCATTAGTTGAATCACCCATGACCCTAAGTCTATGCATATGAGTAGAAATCCTGAAAAAATCTCTCAAGGCACAGGGAAGAGGCACCAAAAACGCTTGGAAAATACACCAAGGAACTATTCCATTCCAATGAATCATATGATGTTGCTTGGGATGCTAAACTCTCTCACTACAAACTTGAATATTGGAACCCATGCCAGGACCCCAAACCTTGGATCCATGAATAACTATAGGTCTAACGTTTCTATGGAAGAGACAAGTCTTTGATGGGTTATCCTAAAAATGTATGGTCTAGGAACTGAACTTCCAAGTACGTACAAGTTGCATGTGCCTCAATAATAGCCCAACGTGAATTGAGAAGCCTCAATCATAGCCTGACGTGTAGAAATGTGGTCAATGGTTTAGAAGTCTCTCATGAAGTTGCATGTGCCCTTCCAAGTACTCAGAAAGGTATGAACCATCCCTTGATGTATGGGTCGCATGCATGTTTTTTTGTGCCCAAGATGAGGGAACCCAAACAAAACAACTTCACTAAATAGTTCCACATGAATTCACTCTACATTTTGCAAACCCAATCAGAACCCCTAATAATTTGTTTATTTGCTCATACAAAAGCTTTCTAATAGCTCTCTTGACACAACTAGAAGAAAACAAATGAGAGGAGGATGGGGAGAGGAGACTCGGACGACAGATTGATCAAGAACATCATAAACATAATTGGCATATGATACACAGACCTAAGGATCGACATCAAAGATGATGAATTTTCTTGGGAGATGGTTATGCCAAATGGTATTTGTAGAGTAACGATGGCATTAATGAGATCATGTTGTCTTAAAGCAAGAATGTCATGTTTATTTGTCAACGAGGACTATGATAATTTCAAAGGAAGGTAGTGACTTAAGATAAAGGGAGGCTTTCAATTGAATGGATTTGCAATCCTCATCTACCAATGCTTCACGGGGCATGAACCATGAGGACGGGGGATTGAGATGATGAATAATGTTGGGACATGCAAAAAAATTGATATTTGGACCGGAGGGTAGAGAGAAAATGGAAGCCCAACATAAGCTAGTAAAGCTGCTAAGTATAATCAATGCCATACCAACAATCAAATGAATCGTAGCACTATCAGACCACCCAATAGGAGGGGGAAAGAAGGATGAGTAGTAGCATGATGGATAAAATCAAAGCAATATCGTCGGCAGGAGTAGTTGGTGAGTGATATTAAAATCTCAAATGTGAGGTATAAGCGACCTGCTAGAAAGAATATAAGCCACAACATTTGCACCTCGTCATGAAGGAGCCAAGAAAATCTGCTAGAATCGAAAAAAATAGGGTAGCATGTTAAGAATGTGAAGAACCAACCGAGTTCCCCATTTGGAGAAGATGGCTCCCATGTCACCTCCGCATTGACTTCCTAATTTTGACGGTCAAATAACCATCAAGCAATTAGATTGACGGTCTACAAGTAACACTAAGACAAGATTAGGTAATGAATGTTGGTAAATTCACTCAGCCTGGTATTTGAATATCCTTTGCTCTAAAGTTAGTTGAATTGCAATGAACAAAATCTTGATTTTGCTTCGCCTCGTGTGGTGACTAAGAAAAGGAGACCTTGCAACTGCATGGCATTACAACCCTGTGGGGGCTGACTTGATAGATTACTGAAACCATTGTGTGGTATGTTTATTTTATAGAAGTGACGTATCACTATTGTTGATAAGCTACTAAGGGTTGGGGTTATGGCATTTTTGTTACTAACCCTTGCATGGATTTTGCTTATAAGCGATGACAAACAGTTGTATGGTATTATTTTATATTTGAATCATTGAAACTATTAAACTCCATGGGAGTTAGCCACTTTTGGATCGTTTGGTCTTGCTTTTCACTTACAAAGGTGATTGTTACTACTTGCACCCATTTGATAAGCTATGTTTCATTGGCTCAGACTTAAGCATGTAACATCATATATCTCATTTTGTGGATCCCATGAAGTTAGAAACATTACAATAAGTGACCCTTGTATACGGTTTTCATCTATATGTCACGATTTCTCACTTGCACATCATTGTGAAAGACCCCTACTTGGATATAGTGATTATGAACTATTTCTGTTACAATCTGATTGGGAATTGTTGGTTTAATAGCATGATATAAGTGGCATATTATCTCTAATTTGCATTTCACATTATCACTTGTGAAAGACCATCTGAGCAATTATTGGGTAAAGAACATTATATTGACAATAACAATGCTTTTAGTTGTGGCATTACTGAATACATGATTGGATAAGTGATTAATGTGGTTGACCATCATCATGGGCACTAGTTGGCATGAGATATCACTAAGCATTGATTTGCATTGACCTCGACACAGGAGGTAAAAGTAACTATTATCAGTTTTTATTAAGAACATTTTGTTAACTAATATGGCATTGACCTTACTTTGGGTAATATAAGCATGTTCTGATGCTTGATTAACTTTATCAATTATTATTAAATAGAAGACTTATTATCTAGCATAAGAAATTCTATTTGAGACACTTATGGATAATTATGACTACGTATTCTACCTGCCTTGTAAAACCTTGACATTGGTATGCCCATAATTAGTAAAGGATGTTGCAATACCTTACTACTATGGCATTATGGCAATAGGTATTCATTTCCCTTGATAACATGTTTACAAAGGAAAACATGGGATGGGATCCATGAACTTTGAGTACCCATTATTTAGCCACTATATGATCTTTTGGGCAATTAATTGCAACTACCTTGGCATGCATTTTAAAATATAGCTGAGGAGATTTTGGAACCAGGTATAGGGTTCAATTTCTTTTGTAAAATCATTTTATCTCCATCATTTGGAATGGCCAACTAGAGAGACCATGGCTACTAGGGGGAGGAAGAAATCACGGACTTCTTGCAAGGGCATTAATACCTCAACATCTAACCGCCCAGAATTTATTGCGTGGACTGAGCTAGAAAAATTATAAGGAGAAGAAGGCATTTTGAAACCCCAAAGGGGCTATTGCATGATTCGAACTCAAATCTTAGAGATGAGAGGAAGAAAGGAAGGAAGGAGGGCTCGCAATTATAGAAAGTCGTGAGTTGGTAGTTGAAGTATTACAGCTGAGAACTCGCGGCATAAGCAGAGGCATTGGATCCAGTAGGTGAGATAGGGCACAGTCACCTTAGTGGAATCAGTGTTTTACTTCTTCTTTCTATCAGGCATGCCCCCTTACCTCCTCTCTCTCTTGTCATGGCTGATGTGTCCATACATTGTTTGAACCCTAAAAAGGTTAGTTTGGATTTCTTTATATTTATCATATACCCCTGTTTATACCCTTGGATGTGGATACACATCCCAAGGTATACACATCGGTATGGGAGCATGTGGGATTCTTTATGATGCTGATTTCCCTTTATGATGAGAATTATTTAAAAAGAAAACCTTGAATGGATGTAGAAGGCTCAATTTCCCTTGACACTTGATGGAATGGATACTATGCCTATCTGATTTTTGACTGCATCCTTGGCTTTACCGCTCCATGGAAAACTTACTTGATGTCTGGATATGCTCCCTTGACGAGATATAGAATGATGATTGTTTAAGATGTTAAGCTGTAATTTGAGGCTTGACTGTTGCAATTTGGAAATATGAATTGCAAATTTCTAATGGGTTCGTGTGGAATACATTGTATGTACCTTAACTTCTTGAAAGTAAAATATGAAGCAGAGGAAGGCATACCAGCATAATTATTTGCTGATCTATGTTGTGATAGGTTTTTGCATGATGAGAAAGCTTTAAATAAGATCTCATTGTCTGTATTAATTACTGCATCTACTTCAATATATGATACTCTTATTTGGCAAATATCAATAGCAGCAGAGTTGTTTTTATTCCACAAGCGAGCTGATCTCTGAATGTCCCTTACCTTTTTCTGTTTTGATCATTATTTTTCATTTGCTGATGTAGAGTCACTTGCCTGGAACTCAAAACACCGATCTCACATACTGACATACATATTTTTCAAGCTGTTATATCGAGTTCACCAATGATAACAGGCATTCAATCTAAGTGTTCTTTCAAGCTATGAGAATAAGCAGTATATGAAAGCAGATATGTGTGCAGAAATAACAGTAAATAACAGCACTAAATCACAAACCTGTTGCATACGAATTTATGGTATGAACATAAAAATGCCTTTCTATACATACCAATCAAAACCAACTGACTAAGATTTTCATCACAACCCTTCACATCTATCATTCCATAACTGCTATTTACACCATAACTCTTCAAATCAATCGCTTCATAATACTATTAACTCCATAATCACTTCATCAAAACTCTTCACGTCTATCACTTCAAATATAAATAATGCATAAGACTTTAAGTCAGATCAGCAAGGAATGAACCCTCTCTCTACCTACACACCTCACAGATGGTGTTAATATAAAAGGGAGAAAAAATATAAAAGAAACACAAATAAAGAAAAAATATAAAAGAAACACAGATATGTAATGTCCCCTTTCCTTCGCCGAGAGCCTAAGGGCCAAATTTTAGTCTTAGCCTTGGTCATACCCAAGGGGCTAAAGACTCTAGAGGCTATTGGGTATAGATGACTTATTACCACATTGTTTTTTTGTTATATTTTGTCGTTGACATTAAGTTGGGCGACTTGGTGGTAATAATTGTTATATTTTGTCATTGAGGGGGACTCATAGTACTTTATTATTCTATTTCTTCGTTGGGGTGACTTATGGTACTTTATTATTCTATTTCTTCGTTGGGGTCACTTAAGTCACTTTTAGTCCCACATGGAGCTCCCAACTTGGAAAAAGGTAATGAAAAGTTATAAAAGGAGGTTTGGGGGAGTGATAGAGCTCATTCTTGCATGCACACTTATGATTTTCATTGAGCAACTGTTGATTGCTATCATCTAGCTTGTGGAGTAAGATCCCACAAGATCCCTAGCTTCGGTGGTGAGAGATCCATTCCTAGCTAGTAGGGCATTCTTTGGTGGTGAAAGATCCACCCTAGCTTGTCATTTTGGAGTTGATTCAAGGCTGATTTTCAGAGATTAATTTCAGAATTTTCAGAGAAGGGTTTTGGAAGATTTTTGGGGCTTTTTGTGGAGAAAAATCAAGGGTTTTCAGATCTGATTTGTGGCAGCGATTAGAGCAGATTTTGGCGCCATATTTGGAGACACTTTTGAGGGTTTTGGCCTCTTCCCAAGGGGAGCAACCCACTTTGGCATTTTGCAGCAATTTTTGGAAGGGTTTTAGTGTGTCGTTTCCAGATCTGGAGGTTGGGATCTCTTCTATATCATTGGTAGATGTTATTTCCAGAAATTCAGATTTTTATCTATTTTCTAGGGTTTTATCTACTCAGTTCCAAATTTGCAGCAGTGTTTTTTAGGGCTTCCAGTGTCCATTTTCAGATCTGGAGGTTGGGTTTTCATTCTCACTATTAGTAGATGTTATTTCCAAAATTTCATAATTTTATCATGCCTACGTGAGAAGATATGAATTTTTGAAGTTTACTAGCTGCCTAGGGCATTCTGTAATTTTTTGGCAGCAATATATTATTCCAAAAATTCCAAAAATAATTTTCTTGCATTAGTTATCATATTAGCAAGCTGTTCGTAAATTTTCAAGTGATTTGAACAAGTATTTTGTGAGTTATTGATTTAAATCAGTTCGCTGCCCTAGCTGTTAATTTCTGCAAAAATCAGTATTTTATTTGGCTGCAAATTTTCAATATTTTGTGCATTTTTGAGTGGTATCCCACAAGGGATATTTCAAGATAAAGTTAGGACATATTACTACAGGGAAAATGCCTTAAATTCTCAATGCATTTACCCATTTTAAAAATTTCCTAAGATTAGCTTTTAATTGAGTTCTGTAAAGCATATAATATAGCCCCATTGATAGCTCATTACAATCATACACTACCAACACACAGTGCTTTTAACAAAATCAAATCCAGAAAAAGACACTTTGCACAATGCTAGGTAGAACATGCAAATGTGTGTCCCTGCTAGTTTTCGAATTTATAAATAGGTAATACAAGCTACCGTAGCCTTACATGTTGAACACCAAAAGCTAAGTAAATTCAAACAAACAACATAAGTTATAACCATTAGATCTAGTAAAATGCTAAATTAAAAGTAACATAAGTAAGAATTATCGTGCCACTAACCGCTGTGTGTAATTTTCACTTTCAAAACATTAAAAAAGAAAATACAAAAAGAATTCAAACACCTGAAGGTCGGTCTACTTTGTTCAATAGAAGAACTGGACGTATCCCACATTTTAGAGCTTTTGCAACAACAAATTTTGTTTGTGCAAGTGGACCTTCACCAGCATCTACAACTAAAACTGCCCCCTCCACCATGCCAACCACTCGCTCTACCTGTTAGCATTATCATCAATACATTTGTAAATAATTTGCAAATCTTCAATCCAACAAAATAATCAAAAATAATGATAGCCTGCACACAGAGATACAAATGGATTTTTTGTTCATAACCTCAATACATGAGATGATTACCTACCTCACCTCCAAAATCTGCATGACCTGGGGTGTCAACCATGTTTAGCTCAGTTCCATTCCATGGAAGTGAAGTAACCTACATATTTAATTCAACAAAATGTCTCAAGTTTCCAACTTTGTGAAAATAAGCATGGTGAAAAAATAACATAGCAAGAAACAAAAGGAACTAGCAAAGAAAAAGTACTATTTTGTGCACAAATGCTTACACACAAACACAAATATATAAGCACAAGTACAAGCTTGCATCACCAAAAGTAAAGTTAATTGTGTGACCAAAAGTAACAACCATATTGCAATCACGATCCATCTAACCCCAGTTACTATTTTGGCCCAAATATTATATATACTGCATATCATAATTTTTATGTGAAAGGAGCCCTCTTCCAAATGTACTTGAAGTTCTATCAAGACAGGTGAGAGAAACACAAAGAAAGGAAAAATGTTCAAACAATGAAGAAAGAAAGGTTTAATGTGTTGTTCTTCATTGTAACCAGAAATGAAATGGATGAATAAAAGAGAGAGACGTGACTAACCAATAAAAGAGAGAGACGTGACTAACCAAGTGCCAACAAAACTTTAACGACAATGTTAATTAATGCACCCTCACTTATTACTTGTATAAAGTACAATGTTATTGTTGGCAGGATTTTATGTCGCTATAGATTTTCAATATGGCCCAATGGAGGCAGCATAAAATCTGCAACAGTTAGGAAGATCACCAGTCGACAAGGTGATGTTTCTTTGCTTTTGAGAGGGTCAGTTCCCTCGTATGATGGGGTATTTAAATCTTTGGTGCTTTTAACCAGAAAGCACAAAGGCAACAAAAATGAAAAGGTGAAAGAGAGGATAAAGGAGAGAATAGAAAAGGAAGGGAGAACCCTACAACAGACTAGAAACAGAAATTTGCCCGGATAACTCCAAAGGCAACAAAAATGAAAAGGAGAAAGAAACGATAAAGGAGAGAATAGAAGAGGAAGGGAGAACCCTACAACAGACTAGAAACAGAAATTTGCCCGAATAACTCCAAGTAAACAAAAGGATAGAACCCTCTCACTCTCACACATGAAGGAATAAAATACAATAGCAGATGTGAATAATAACACATTCAGCACAAAATCTCAGTATCGGGGTATCTCATACAACAAGGGAGAAAAGCGGTGTTTATAGCATCATTCAATTATAAAATAGAAATGCAGAGTTTTATGATTGAAGGGAATAAACACCATAGGGAGAAATGAACACATCATCATTGTATTATATATTCATGGAAACTGAAGAATGCGTGTACACAAAGTTACAACAAACTCTCTTCAGAATAGAGAGAAAAGAGAGAACCAAACGGAACCCTTACAATGGAAATGCCACCCCATTTATACTTTTAGCCCATAACCACCTCATAACCACCTTCATGGTAAGAATATAACTTTTACCTTTCACTTTCACTTAAGTTACAACTTAAAGTGACTTTATATTTGAGTCACTTAAGTTTTACAAAAAGCACTTTTTGCCAATGCAAAAATAGAAATGTCACTTAAGTGACGGAAAGCACTTTTCCCAACGGAGAAATAGAAAGTCACTCAAACAAAGAAGAAAACAAGATGTTCTAGCCACCGAGGTCCCTTGCTTGATTCACTCAAGCACTTTCACCTTCAACACTTGTAACTCGAATCCCAGAATAGTCTCAGGTAATTCTTCTCCCTCAGGATGAGAGTGTTTCCCAACAAATCCATCCATGATTATGAAGCATCTGAAATCATCAACACACATGAAGACCAAGTTGGTGTGTTGTGTTGAAATGGACAATCCCTCCACTTAATACAATACACTATGATGAATCTTGCTCCTAGGTAGCCGGTACGGGGTATGGCAATTTTTGAGGGCCCGGTACAACACTTGGGTACGGCCATACAATATATATATATAAAATATTAAAAATATAGCCAAATAAGTATATAAAATATAAATATATAAAATACAAATATACATATATAAAACATAAATATATAATAAGATTATCATCTATAAAACGTAAATTTAATAAAAACATAAAAAATAAAATATATACTACAAAACTAATAAAAACATTAAATAAGGGTCCACCATGAAATATGCAAGTCACAGTAAAGATGTAAACTATAAATATATAATAAAATTGTTATATAATACCTAAACTAAAACGTAATGATAAAAAACAAAAAAGTAATTATAAAAAAACAAATCTTATTTTCTAAAAAGTAATGCAACAAAACAAATCGTATTTTTCCTTGCATCTTCTAAAGCTAGGAAAAATAAAACAAATCGTAACACCTGGGCTGTCCTTGCGCAACATACGGCAATGGAAGGTTGAAGCCCGTGACAGAGATTGCATCTAGAACCTCTGCAAAAGCTCCCTGCAGTCTAGGGCACATAGCTACCAGTCGTGTTAGGGCACATAGCTACCAGTCGTGTTAGGGCACATAGCTCCCAGTCTTTCCTCCAACTCCAAACGCAGCGGCTAGGGCAAAAAGAGCTTACTGTCAACATATTTTCGAGTTTTTAACGCAGTTTTGGTAGAGGGTGTTAAAATCGCGATTTTTGACGAATTTCTTGCGACGAGTACCCTGAGCGTATCCCAACGTACCATACCCGTACCACGTGCACGGTATCGGGGTGCATCTGCACCCACTGCACCCATGCAACTGCAAAGACATGCATTCGGCTACCTAGTCTTGCTTTGATAGAAGTTCACTTTCAACTGACTGTTCTTGTTGTGATGTTGTTGAAGTTCATACGGTCAACTTTGCCATCATCGATGGGAAAATCATCATGAATACACTTCAAAATGGTGGTGCCATGGTGAAGAGGCTATGGACAAAGTTTGAGAAAGATTCAATGAGTAAAACTCAAACTATGAGCAAAACAAGCTCTTAGAATGAAGGCAAAAACAACACTTGAGAAATGATTCTCAAGAAACCTATGTAAAAAGTTTTATATTTTGAAACCTACATAAAGTCAATCCTTACTTCAAGAGATTTCCAACACTTCAAATGGAACTCAAATCAAAGCTCGGATGCAAAAGTTACGGTGAAAACAAGATTGGTTATGGAGTTCCATCTCAAGGGTGTTTCTTCGCCTTTGAGTCATGAGCGCACTTTTTTACTTCATTAAGAACTTGGGCACACTTAGGAGTGGTTCTTGGAACCTTAGGTGCCCCCTTTGGACATTTTGGGAACCAACTTAAGTCATAGGTGCATTCGCAACGAGTTTTTAGAACAAAAAATAAAACAAAGTTCTCAAAATGAAGGCAAACAAAATAAAACATGTATACATCCTTTGGTGTTCTAAAACCCGCACAAGATTGATCCTTGCTTCAAGATTTTTCCAACGCTTGAACGACACTCATATCGAGTCCAGGTGCAAAAGTTACAAACAAAACAAGATTGGTTAAGAGTTCCACCTAATGGGCGGACTTTTGAGAAGTTTTGAGAACTTTAGTCACCCAAGCGCACTTTTAGTGCACTTTTGGAACTTTTTAATGACTTAGGTGCACTTGGGATGCACTTTTGGAACAAAAGTTCCCAAAACACTTAAGTGATCCGCTTTTAGGAACAAAAGTGCATAAAAGCGGACTTGGGAGAGGTTTTGGGAACAAAAGTTCCAATTTATGAGTTTGGGAACAAAAGTGCATTCTCAACGAGTTTTTAGAACAAAAGTAACTCAAGTGTTCTTGAAAAGTGCAAGAAGAACTCAAAAAGTGCGTGAGGCAGATTTCCCTTGACCGCAGAACCGACAAAGTGCGGGATGCACTTGTGTGTGCAAGGTAGAACTCTACACAAGTTAAAGGCAAGCTTCAAGGCACAAATCAAGATGAGAAACAAGACAAAGGCAAACATTGAAGACCAACATAATGCAAGTCTAAGAATGCGTGATTTTGCCATTGGGAAGAATCACGAGGAGCGAAAGCATGCTGATAATTTTTGAAAAATGAGCATAAAATTTGGCATGATAACACTTATATTTTCATATTATGCATTTGTTTCCTATGTCAATGCATTTTTATAATATACATACTTGACTAACATTTATGACTATATTAAATTTTCAAAAATCCTTAATGGTCGTATATAAATACATGAAAAGTTTATTCCTCGATTTAGTATAATTTTCAATACATAAAGGCTTTGTAAGTGTATCCATCACTTCCTCCTGAGTTGGACAATATATCAGTTCAATAACTCCATTCTCAACCAGCAAACGAAGAAAATGGAAATGGACCTCTATGTGCTTGGTAGGCACATGGAAAACAAGATTTTTACCAGTTTCAGCACACTTTGATTATACCAAATATATATATGTAGGCTGCTCCTGATGTAATTGTAAATCAGCCAAGATACTTCTAGGCCAAACCACCTCACATGCAGCCAAAACAACAGCCATGTACTCTACTTTTGTCAAAGACAGAAACAATCTTCTATTTCTTGCTTACCCAAGATATTGCACCTGTTTGAAGACTAAAGATATATTGCATGTGTTGCAAGTCTAAAGGTGTATCTTGTTCAAATAATCTGGCCCAATCTGAATCTGTGTAACCATTAGCAGAAAATCATCTAAAACACCATAACAAATTCACAAATTCAATGTATTTTTGATGTACCTCAAGATCCTATTTGCTGCCCTCTAATGATCGGCATTGGGTTTACTAAGAAACTGCCAACATAGGCTAATTGCAAAGGAAATATCAGACCTGGTGAAAAATATATATATTCAGCTAAAATTCAATGTGCCCAAGATGTACATCAAGATCCTCTTTGCCGCCTTCAAATAATCAGCATTGGGCTTATTAAGAAGCTTGCAAACATACCTAACAGCAAAGGAAATATCAGTTCTAGACTCCTAGTGGAAGAAAGATACATTGGGCTACTGATCGAGACCAAGGATTCAATCCGTAGGACAACACACCAATTGCTGGGGATTAGCGTGTTAATAATAAAGCCAAACCCTTCTATATTGAATTGACACAAATTTGCAAGTGTAATAAACAAAGCTTTATTGCAAGATAACAAGCGAAGTTTTTAAAAAGAAAACAATCTCTGTGGAAGAGATATCAGCTGTCCACTCTGAATTACAATAGGGTAAACCCTTGTCTTATAGCTAAAGAAAACTAATAATAGTAAACTGCTTTAAAGCTAAATAAATTAGCTTTAACATGCATAGGCATACAAATAGAAGTTTTATCTTAAAGCTAAACAAAACTAATAATATCCTTTCAACATTCATAGGCATGCGAATAGGGACAATACCTAAGAATAAGAGATCTACTCAAAGAATAACTACTAATAATAGCTCAGCCACCCTGCCAGAACTAACTTTTCTGGATTTTCTCCGATTTTCTATTATAATATATTTTCAATAATCTTGCCTCACCAAGAAGAAGTTCCTCGAGCTGAGCTAAAGCATGCTACCAAGGCTCTCACAGCACAGAAAATTGCTCCGAAGTCCTCAGAAAACTGCCATTTATGCCGTGCTGAAATTTCTTGGAAAATGGTAATTTTCCAAAACTAAACAGTTACTCTTCTATGATGGTCCCGAGTCATTATCAGGATCAGCTACCCACCAATTTTCGATGAATTGAGTTGCCAACTTGCTCAACATAATCACTTGAGGCTGCTATTCTCAAACCAGCCTCGATAGGGGTTATCATTGGCTTACATTCCAGCTCCACCATCTTAAACTTCTAAGAAAAGATCTGATTTTCCCTTGTTGAAATTACTGGTCTCACTTCTAATAACTCTTTAAAGTAAATTAATGAAAAAAGGATCAATTTCAGTGTACCATGCTCTTGGCGCTTGCTTCAGCCCATAAATCATCTTCACCAACCTGCACACAAATGACATTATGTACATCTCCTCCATTAAAGGGCCATTGAGAAAGGCAATTTTAACATCAATCTAAAACATTTTCCCAAAAACTGACAAGCAGATGCAATCGCTAACCTGATTGTTTTCATCTTGATGGTACGGGAAAATTCCTCCTCATAATCTATCCCCTTCTACTAGGCAAACCCCTTCACTACAAGCCTTCTTATTCACTTTGGTTTTATAAACCAATTTACAACCAATTGCCTTTTGACCTGCAGCAAATCAGCAAGCACCAAGTATTGTTCCGCATAAAAGCATTTCTCAGCTTTCATGGCCTGCCTCCCACTCCGACTTTCCTTGTGCTTCCTTGTAAGAAAAAAGCTCACTCGCGCTTTTAGCAACAAATGCAGAATCACCACTAGCATCAAAATTAACACTTGTATACCTTCGTGGTGTTTCTCTTTGGTCTTGAAGCAAATTTGACATGTCCATCTCATATTGCTTTAAATCCCTTCAAGTATGATACGTCTTTGGTCACTTTAATACCACAATCTGCTCAATTGAATCAGGTATTACCAACCTATCCAAGAGGCAAATCACCCTTTCCGGCAGGTATTTTCGCCCCTATATCAGCCCCCAAAACATCTTGAACCTCCTACACATTCTGAGTACTACCCTAAGCCATGTCTTTAGGACTCAAAATACATGGAGAATCCAATTTTACAGCTGGTTTTGACTGAAAATACTATCATCTTCCTCGTTAAAATCAACATCCCTACTTGTCACCAACACACTCAAATTTCACAAATTTGGGTCCACCCCTTTATAACACTTTCAATGGATAATGTTCTAAAAATAGTTCATTTGAGTTGGGCTTTAACAAATGAATATGGACTTCGCTTGAATCTCTCAAAAGCTTTCCTTATGCAAATGTAAATTTGATTCAAACACCAGGTTTTCTTTGCTTCAATTTTGTGTTTTTCTTCCCTGGCTTTTCAGTGTCTCTCAATCTATCCTTGCTTCAATCCTGAGTTATATAATCTTTTGTAACTCAGGGATGATTCTTTTATTTTTCTCGTTCTCTCCACTAATCCAAAATTGCATTTGAAGTTGTGTCATTTTTTCCATGTTTGTGGAGTTTCAAGATTCTGATGTTAAACCCAATTCAGGTTTAATTTTTCAGAGTTAACCTATGTTACCCGGAAACTCCAACCAGGGCAGCATACCCGCGTATTGACGTACTGGGTACTGGTACTGGTCCTGGTACTTGCCTGAAACATTTCCAAAACTCCAAAAGAGTCCTGGGTACGGCTCTGTCATACCCCAGACATTTCTGTACCATTTTAGGCTGTACCGAGGGCGTTTTCTGTACTGTTTCAGCAGTGCTGCTGTTTTTTAAATGCCAAAAATAAAAATATAAAAACTAGTTACTTCTGTTTCAGCAGTACTTCAGGAGAATCTAGATGATATATTCTAGAATCTAGATTATAATTATGTGCATATAAAAATTAAGCATGTTGAATGTTTTGAACTTTCATGAATACAAAGTGTTTTATCTTTTATGGACAAAAATGAGTATTATGCATATATATATATATATATATTTTGTACAAACATTTTCGTGCCGTTTCGCACCCAAGGGTTTTTTGAAAATTGGCGTTTCTTTTGAATCCATACCCAAACCCATACCCGTGTTTGTTTCCTGGCAACCTAGAAGTTAACAAGATCGCATCATATGACACCATCTTGTTTTCTTATACACAGTTTCCTTGTCTCTCTTCAGACCATTTCTGTTTTTCCAAGATTCTCACAGAAACTGGCAGCATGCCATTTGGCAGCCTTTTGCTACCTTTTCCTCCCATTTCAATGTTTTAAATGTTTGTTTTTTTTTCTATTTTAGCGCTAAGCAAAGAGATTGGGACATTTTTCAAAGTCTTGTTTCATTTTGACCTGGATTCTTTTACTATTAAGCTTTCCCTAACATTTAATTCTTTTTAATCCTTGGAGCTAGCAAGATTACACCACTTGGTGCTTTTTTAATTATTTTTGATCTTGTTCTTTCTCATCTCAGGGTGCTTTTAAATTGTAACCCTGACACAGTTTTGTTTACACTTATAGTAAACAAAAAGTTGCCATTTTGCACCATCTTGCTGTCTTTTAGCCATGTTAGTGGTTGGCTATTTTAATTTATTCTTACTCTGTGTTTAAGTTACCCCAGAGTGATCAAGATTGTGATACATGACGCTAATTTTCTCTCTGTTTTGGGTAATTAACTCCAGAGATAACGATATGGTGACAATAGTCCCAATCTTGTGGTTGTGAGTCGTACCGTGGATAATTAACACAGAGCTAACAGTATGGTGACAATTGTCCCAAACTAGTGTTGTGTTTCCCAGGACCTCTTCTATGAAGCTTTGTTTCTCCGATGCTTTTCTTTATCTCTGAGCAAACAAGATTTCGGCACTTGTCATAGTCTCATTTTGATTTTTGTTTAACTGAACTTGCTCATTTTCTCTTGCATTCACTCAAGCAATTATGGGTTACATTGTTTATGTTGCTCAATTGATCTTTTATTATCTACAAGTCTACATTTACACCCTTTGGCTCTGTGAAGGATGTGGCGATATCAATTTAATGCACAAATTAGGTAATATGAGTAAAATCTAACAGAGTTAATATCATCAATTCAATCCATCATTTCAGATGATTACTCTTTAGATTAGCTATCTTGGAACTCTGCAATTTGGGTTAATTTTTGTTGTTTGCCACGAAGACACTAATATTTTGGAAAGATTCCAAGAGTGAGCACACAGAGAATGCTCCTTTCAACAAATTTAGGATAGTGTGGTGTTCAAAACTTCAATCCTAGAGCCCCTTTGCAAAGGGACAAAACACACTCTGCAATAACATCTTACTTATTCCCCAAAACCGTTCTGTGGCCCAATATTGTGGTCATCTAAAAATCAAATTGTCACTTTCTAGATGAAATCCATGTACGTCAGAATTGCTGCCATTCAATAAGACTCAAATACAATCGGAATTTATAACTGTTTTAATTTTTCCCTATATGTATCCCATCTGGCTGTGGAAGGTAGTACCTTTAGCTAAAAAGAGTAAGAAATCAAGCAAACTGAGCAGCTGGTACATTCATTTGCCCCTTGCAAGATGAGGAACGTAACACCAATATCAGACAACAAAGTCACCAAGTATGGGTGTTATAGGAAAAGTATTTCACAGGTTCTGCCCTCAAAACATTCCCAAGTGTATGCAAAGGGTGATGGACAAGATTGTCTACAAGGCCAGTAGTGCTGAAGCTCCCAAGTGAATGCAAAGGGTGATGGACAAGATTGACTACAAGGCCAGTAGTGCTGAAGTGTGCAGCTAGCAATCCTACCTTGAGCCGTCTTCTAGCATCGGTTGACTTTTCGCTAAGCTATGGTTTAAAAGTAGAAACATAATTTTGTTTTTCTAGGGAAACAAAAAAGTCATTATTGTGCTCTTTTTCTCCACCTTCTATAGAATCTCTCGTGGAAATGTCAAAAATAGATAACCTCTTGTAGTGGAGATATAAACAAACTTTGATGAAAAATTTTGGAGGAAGGAGACATTCTTGGGTAATTCAGATTTGAATATAAAAGGGGCTGGTTTGATTCGGATAAGCTGGTTCTTTGAGAGAGACGATCATTCCTTGTAGATCTAAGGTGGTGGGGATGTCAATGCTAGTGGCGACAAATTTTGTATTGCCTAAGTAGCCGATATGTTTTGGATACGGGTACGGAACAAATTGGCCCCGATACGGCATTGGATACAATTGTACAAAAATATATAAAAATTAAAAATATATAAATTCCAGCCTACTAAATAGGAATTAAGTTATTAACCACATATTATGCATATGAAAGACAAAATAACTTATAAGTTATAAGCTAAATAACCACAAAAGACAACTCATAATTTGTTAAAAGCTTAAAAGTTAAATTAAACACAATGTCATGATATATTAAATTCAATTTATTACACCAATGATCAAAGTTCAAACTATCTTTCAATATTCATCATATTCCTCTTCATCAAGAGCATCAACATCAACATCATCATCATTATGTGGTTCATTAGAACCACATGGACTCAAACCACTCCCACTAGGGCCACTACCAGTTGCACCCCCTTGTGCATGTAGGTCTCGTGGTGCCAAAGAAGTCTCCAATCCCTCATCATCTAATGACAAGTGGGAAATGGAAGCATCCAAGTCAACTATCTTGATCAATATCCCAATGTTTTGTTGACCCTTCCTTGTACTTCGGCTACTTGTGGGATAAAGCGCAAGTTGGAATGTATATATACCAAATCTTCGGCCTTTTTAGCCCCCAACTTGTTGCGCTTTTGTGAGTGGATGAAGGTATATGTACTCAGTTGCACTCAGAGGAAGATGAACTTGCAACCTATTGAGGCAAAGTCAATGCAAACTTAAACACTCAAACTTGAATTTTAAAAAACTAAAAGTTACAACAAAAAAAGAAAAGAATTAAAAAAAAAAAAACTTACTTGTGCCAAGACCTTGATTGCAAGAGGCTGCAAGTACACAAATGTGACCATGGAGGTACCACCACATATGAGCATCCATCTTGTATTTTCTCGAAGAGCAAGAAGGCTATGACCTATTTCCACTATGAAATTGGCAAACTCTATCATAACCATGTCCTCGGCCTCAAGATCAAGGAAGAGCCTAGACAATGCCAACATATATCCCTCGTTAACTTCCAATCCCTATAGGTGTCATCCTCCCAACAAAGAAAGGATCTCTGTGTTGTAGAATTTAGGAGTCAATGCAAAAGCAAGTAGATGTAGCGGGTGGTCATTTTGTTCCACCGCTCAATGAGGATTGATTGTACTTCTTTGAAAAAATTCTCCTCGAGATCTTGTTCTTTTGCATTTATGATGGACTTTATCTTCTCAATCATTGAGTCGATACCATCATATATCTCTCCTAGACATGGTTGATCCATGTCAGTAAAGTGGATCATGCTCATAATGGGCTTAGTAAAACTCAACAAATATTCTACTCAATCCCACCAAGTGTCATCTAAGATCATTGCCTTCACTTTTTTGAGCCGTCTACAGTGTTTGATTGCCTCCATACAACCCATAGGTTGGAAGTTACCATCTTACTAAGTGCCTCTCGCACCTTCACAAGTCGTCTCAAGACGATGTGTGTGATGTGAATCGAGTCTCAACAACCTAATAAGAAATGAAAAAAAATTTAAAAAAAAAATGAAAACTTTTGAATACTATATTTTAAAAATAAAAAAACTTACATTTATTTATAAATAAAAGAAAGGTAGTTTCCCTTACCTTCAATAACTCCAAATGTGAGAAGGATCTAAAGATGCCTTGCATGATTGGTGATGGTTGGTCACAAACATTTGGATCTCTTCACCCTCTGCATACACTTGTTGAATCCACTCTATTTTATTGGCCATCTTTTTAGCATTAAATTGAGTGAATGGACAACACATGGTGTCCAAAAAATATGCCCATACCTTGCCTCAACTAACATCCCTTGTGGCTTTGCAATTCTTGGCATTGTCCGTTATGACTTGGACAACATTTTGAGGCCCGCCGCCTCAATGGCTTTGAAAGAGGATGTTGGCAATGAATTGGGCATCCTTCACTTGCCCCTCACAATCAATTGCTTTAAAAAACATTGCCCCTTTAGGGCATATTGCAACCACATTGATCAAAGGGCGGTTTCTTGCATCTTTCCATCCATCAAAATGATGGACACACCTGTTTTGGCCCATGAGTCTCTAATTGGTTGCAAGGAGGTTTCCACATATTTTCTTTGCTTTTCCAATAGGGTGGTGTGGATCTTCTCATAGCTTGGCCCTTTGTACCCTTTTGGGGCCTCATTGATTGCTTTCACCATCTCTTGCCAATATGGTGACCTCACAACATTGAATGACAATCCATTCGCATACACACATCTTGTGATGTGCTCATCATGATATCCTTGCTCTCATTTTGAAAGGCCTTTTCTAATGGTCCTTTTGTCCTACTTCTCTTTCGTGAAAGAGGTGAATCCTCATCATGCATGGAGGTAGTTGTCACAAATGGATGTGGCATGGTCACAATTGGGGAGCCAATACTAGATGGGGCAACAAGAGGCCTCGTTGATCGAGATGAACTTTTTTTTTTGACAATGGATGACCCGTTTTCAAAGCCAAAGCTGCGTTTGCATCTTCTTGTTCTTTGATATATCCCAAAACCTTTGTTGTTGGCACCCCTACATTATTTTTCCCCTTGCATGTTCTTATACCATGACCCGGTATTGCACACAAGTGGCCTTTCACCCAACTATATGAGCCTTTGAATACTATTTCACACTCATTGCATTTAAAAACAAAACACCCACCACCTGGAAGTTGCTCAAGTATTGTGACATGCCTCCATAATGGTGAATTTGGGTCAAATTCTTTGATCAAAGATTGCCCAGAAGAGGTGGAACTTGTTGCCATTGTACTTCTACCTACAAGTTTCAAAACCAATAGCATAAGCAAAGAAAACAATGGTTAAAAATAAAACTTAAACCCTATGCCCTAGGGCATAAGCATGTATTGAAAATTTAAAATGAAAAAACGGTTTAAAATTAATATTAAAATGGGAAAATAAAACAATAAAACATAAAAAGAAGCATGAAGTGTGTGAAAGATTAAAAACAAAACAAAAACAAAAAATGAAAATCAAACTTGAAAGTTAAATAATAAAACTTAAAACCTTACCTTCATTGAATAATCCACAAATCCTCCTCTTTTGAAGCTCCTCAATGACCTTGGCAGCGAATAAGCACTCGTACTAGCTTAGGAAAATGATTGCAATGCTTGTTGATGAAGTATCAAACCCTAGATAAACAAAATGAAAGCTTAGAGAGGCAAGTATGTAATGAGGGAATGAGAGGTAAGTTATTAGAATAATGTAGTCTTCATATTATTAATGTAATTGTTGTAAAATGAATAATTACGTTAGTAATTATTCATTAATGGTCGATCGTATATAATGTTATAACCAACAATATATATGAATATATAACTTGTTATTTGTTAGAGGTAGTTAGTATGACTTCTATTTAATAGGAAGTTGGTTTGCCTATTGTTGTGGCTATATAATAGCCTTCCTATTACATAAAAAGATAGAAGTATTGGTGATGTGTATCCATTTTGTGCTCGTACCATTATTTGGTATCAAAGCGATCATTGATCTCAAGCAAGAATTCTCCACTAAATTGATCTACATGTACATGTCATACAAGGTGAAGCAACTTTCCGGCTCATGATGTGTGGATGGCTCGAGTACTAGATGGTGGTTGCACTTGATGAATTCGACCTCTTGGCTCGCCACTCCCGCGTGTTTGTTTTTCCTAAGATTTAAACGTATTGTCCATGTTTCTTAGCTCCACAAGGTAAAGACAAGCCTCATGCATTCCCTTTGTATTTGGATCTATACTCTTCATTCACTGGAAAGGAGACTACTCGCCCACTACAACTCGCTGGCCTCCACAAGGACCAAACCGTCATATCATTAAATTCAATTCAAATTGAGCTTGCCTTGGGAAGCGGCCACCAAAGATGCGATCGAATGGCGAGCATGAATAAACTCCAACAAATAGGGACGTGTTCATTGCATTATTGGTAGATGCATTTCCAACTCACCCACGCTTAGAAACCCGGCCATGCTCTTCCTTCCACATACTGAGATATTCGATCTTTGGAACTCATCCTATGTAATTTGCATCATTAGCACGTGGTTCTAACATTGCAAAATAATCGGAACAAAACCCTGCTTGAACTCATGATTTTGGGTCTTCGCTTGTGTGTGCGTTGACAGTATTATTTCTAAATTTTGTTTTATTAAACTTTTGTCTATATTTTGTATGAACCATAGTGACATTTTGAGTCCGGATAATCTAATAGTTCATTATAGAAAGAAATTAAACATTACATTCTAGTTATTTGAGCATTATGTGTTTTTGTCAAAAATTTGAAAATCCGTCTTGTATATTGTAAGAGTCAAGTCAAAGTCTCGAAAAGTGTAGTAATTGTCATTATGTTCAAAGATCATTGCATTGTCAAAATCAAGTATTTTATTGAGTCATTAGTCATTTGTTATCAAATTGTCAAAAAGAGCCTTTCATTACCGCCTTTGTATCTCTGTCTCACAATGGAAGTACCACTAGAAAAATTTACTGGTCTCAATTTCCACACTTACAAAGTCAAAATACAAATGCAGTTAATGAATAAAAATTGTCGAGGATTGTGAATGGATAAGAAAAACACCATCAAATTCAGCTAAATTGGCGTAACGGCAAAGCAAAGATGACAAAGCCAAAGCCATTATTGGTCTAGCTCTTTCAAATTCATAATTACATTATATAGATCTTGAGAAACCGTCTAGTGAAATGTGGGAAAACTTAAACAAGTTATTTGGAGCAAAAGCAATTAATGCCAAGTTTTCTTTAAAACTCCAGTTGTTTAGATTCAAAATGAATGACAGGTCACCATGTCTAGTCATATTAATGATTTTAGATCTCTCACTAGACAATTAGCAAAAGTTAAAGCTCCGGTTGATGATGAGGATGCAAAAGCTATATTGTTGAATAGCTTGCCTTCCAAATATAGCAATGTTGTTTTCACTCTTGGACAAATGCCTTCACAGTCACTGGAAGATATGATATCAGCTTTTCTAACTGAAAAAAAGAACCAAAGAAGATGTAGAAGAAGAAACTGCAATGTATGTGAAAAAGAAATACAAAAATTTCTCTAAAAACAAAGAGGAATTAGAATGCTTCTATTGCAAGAAAAAGGGACATATATCTAAGTATTACAGAGTTCGACCCAAAGATCTTCTCGGAGAAAACTCAAAGCTAGATGAGGCCAATCTAGTCGCAGAAGAGGATTCAGATTCTAAAGATGAACAAATGAATGAAGACATTGATTATAATTGTGAAGATTTCTTATACTAAGATAAAGAATGCAACTGGAGGTCGGCGCAATGAGAGGATGGAGGTTTACAAAGCTCGTCATCGGTCACCAAGTGATGAGGCCCATATGCTTTGGTGGTGCATTTTATTTCAGTTGTGTGTGTTTCATATTTTTAGTGTGTTGATTTGCAAATAAAACTCTTTTTAGAATTTGGGAAAGATTCATGTTTTCAGAAGACTCACTTTTGGGGAGAAGGAGAAGATTACAAGGTAGACTCGGGATGGTTATCCAATTAGTGCTAAGCTTGTGGATCTTGGAGATTCAAAATTCGGGTGCCCTAGGAGGAAGGGAAAGTCCCACAAGAACCCAAAGAGGTAGGGAGTATTCCTACATAATTCGGCTCGTCACTACGCCTTCACGAGGGTAAAGAGATAATTTATGGAGTTTGTACATGGTCTAAGCAGCGCTTTCTAAAGGTGGTTCAACTTCTTCAAAACATGATTCTTCCTCGTGTTCACATTAAGGGGGTGAATATTAGCAATTAATAATGTTCACTTTAAGGGGATGAATATTAACAAATAATAATGTTCACTTTAAGGGGATGAATATTAGAAATTAATTATGTTCACACTAAGGGGGTGAATGTTACGAATAATGTAGTGTTCACATTATTAATGTAATTGTTGTAAAATGAATAAATTACGTTAGTAATTATTCATTAATGGTTAGTTGTATATATTGTTATAACCAACAATATATACACATATATAATTTGTTATTTGTTAGAGGTACTTAGTATGACTTCCTATTTAATAGGAAGTCGGTTTGCCTATTATTGTGGCTATATAATAGCCCTCCTATTACATAAAAAGATAGAGAAGTATTAGTGTTGTGTATCCATTATGTGCTCGTACCATTATTAGTTTATTTGCTTTTATGTTTTGTTTTTATGTTTTACTTTTGTTTTATTCATTCTATTTAACTTTTAGGGTTACAAATAATAAAAGGTTATGTTTTTTATAATTTTAAATGTATAAAAATGAGTGAAAAAAATCGGTTTTGGGCCCGAGATACATACCCGGGAGTGGCGACTCTCAAGTACGTATCGAGACATATTTGTACCAATACCAGGGCTAGAGGATTGTCGTACCAGCTACTTAGTGTATTTCCCCATCTTTTAAGAAGCCATGGCAATTGGCTTTCCTCTCACCATTTGCCACTAATTTATTCATGGAGAGATTGGAGAAGAATGTTATTCAATCTAAGAATGATATTCAGTCTTCTAATCTTATAGATGACACTAATGTGAGGTGACCACATGGGACGGATGCATTAAACAACTTTTGGCTGTGCCTAAACTCATAATCAGAACAAACTATGCTTGCAATGGAGATAGAAGAAAATCACTAACTCCCTTTCTTAGATGTCCTTATCACCCAAAGAGCGGATGGTTTCCTCCTTTGACAAGTATTTAAAAAGACACGCGAACATTTATACAGTGTTACACGGGATGCACCCCCATTTCCCAGTCATCCCAAACGTCCAAGACGTTTGGGAACTTTGGGGATGAGGACAAAATGTCCCCACCACACACACCGTGTAAGCAGAAAAAGGGGCGTCCCTGGGACGTCCAAGAATTCTGAGGATGTTTCCGAGGCATATTCAGTTCTTTGAATCTTTTGGGACATTGTTGGGGACATCGTGACATCCCCTGGACATTTGAGAAATGTCCCCTTCAGCATCCAAAGTCCACAGTCCTCCAAAATATACTTGTAAATATATATCTGAAACCCATTCAGATTTGGCTAGGGTTGAAATGTCAAGTCTGGACTAGATGAACAAGGTATATGTACTATATTCCTAATATGATTTTAATTTCTAATTGAAAAATGTATACGCTTTTATATTCCTAATATGATTTTTATTTCTAATTGAAAGAATGCATGCAATTCTCCAGTGTTAACAATTTGCAGATTCTGTAACACGCTGACGTACCAAGGTCAAGCTGCAATTCAAACCCACAAAAGTGTGTAATGAAAGTTTCCAGCTTGAATGTAATGTAGGAATTCCCGGCCACTAAATAACGGCTCAAACCAAGAGTTTAACTTTTATGGAATTGGTTCATAGCTTTAATAAAATGACTAACTCAACTCTTAACCTTGCGAAATTTTCATTTTCTTATTTTTACAAACTCCATTGACATACAAAATTAGGCTAAACGAAATGGCAAGCAACTTTTGACCCAATAAGTCAATGCTCACAAGTATTTCCATACATTAACATAACTTAGTTTGCTTAAGTTATATTTTTAATATTTATATATTATTTTAACAAACATCCTCCCACCATTCCCAAAATCCAAGAGAATTTTTTTCATCCCGAAAAATTCGCCCGACATCCCCTTGTCCCTGAGTCTTAGGTTAATATGTGTTTATATAAGCACAGATTGAGATCACTGTCCACAAAAAGCTGGATTCATGAAGACATTAAACACCGAGGCCCTGAAAATCTTGAATCCAGAACACCTGAAGAACAAAGAGAAGCACCTCCACAAGGCACTAAGGAAAAAGGTTACCATGACTTGCAAATCAAGAAAACATTTAAGGTCAAAAGATGCTAAGGCCCATAAAACAGTCACAAGCAAAGAAGTTAAGAAAACTTACTTACCATATGTTGAACATACCACCGATAGCAAGGATACTAAGAAGAAATGGCATAAAAACTTATTTTAAACCCCGTCTTAAAATGAAGTATCAATGCATAAAGTGCACAATATGCTAGAGAACATAAGCTTAAGAAAGAAGTATATGAAATCCCATGCTTGTGTGACGTTGACGTACCCCACATCAGTGAGACTGGCAGATTGTTTCAAACCAAGTTCAAATAATACTCCCAAGACTCACAACGAGGTAATAACAAGAGAGATCGGTGCTAGTAGAACACGAGTACAAGAATAATCATGATATGCTCGTTAATGACACTTAGATCTTGGCTTTGAAAGGATAGTGTAGAGACGAGGATTTAAAGAAGTTGTCGAGGTTGAGAAATGACCTCACAATCTAAACAAGGATGATGGATACAAACTTAGCCATACATGAAAACCCGCAATCAACAAACCCAACCCTACCATCTACCTCTTTATGGCCTTGGAATTGATCTAGTGATTACCAAACCAGGGCTTAATAGTTAAATTAATTAATCAATCAATTAAATTGATTTTTTTATATATATTGAAGTATCGATTACAAAACAATATATGCCCCATAAGGACAACCGATAAAATCCTTAGTATGGTCCAGTGTTTTAAAAACCGGTCAAACCGGAACCGGAACCGGCCGGTTTGACCGGTTTAACATTTTAAAGCATGAACCGTTTAGTAAACCGGATCGGTTGACCGGTTTTAGCCCAAACCGGCGGTTCTGTACAGAACCGGCCGGTTTGGGCTAAAACCGGTCAAACCGGTCCGGTTTCATCCTGAACCGGCCGAGTCATGTAAAGATAGCATTTCTTTCCTTTTTTGGATTTTTGGTGAAAAAAACACAACTACTAGAATAAAATTTGCCATTTTTGGAAAGGGTCGGGAAGATGTAGTAGCAAAAACTTGCATGTGCCATAACTTTCATTTTGTGGCTCCGTTTTAGGTGTCGTTTTCTCTAAAAGTGCATATTTTCTTGAGCTCTACGCATTGATGGCAATATTTTTCTTATTTTCATAAAATCCATTTTTGCACCTTTTTGGACCAAGCAACTTCTTGCAATCTTCTGAAAGAATCATGAGCTTTGATTGCCTGTAGACAAATTAGTAATTAAAAATACTGGATAGCTTTCCAAAACTCGGCGAGTATTCTGGCCAAATATTGCCGAGTTTTTTTTTTGGGGTCTGCTGAGTGCGAGCATTCCAACTATCACTATATACATGAGCAAACTTTGCATATTTTGTGTGTAATTGTTGGAATCATGGTTTCTAATTTTTCAAATATATTGTTTTCTTTAAAAATGTAATTTTTATGTGATTTTTAGTAAACCGGCTCATAGAGTTTGAACCAATCCGGTTCGGTCGGTTCGGTCGGCCCAACCCTCGACCTGTTACGAGTCCTGCTAGATTTTTAAAACATTGGATGGTCCAAACCCAAAGATTTGGGTCATAACATGCAATGCAGTAGTAACAAAGTCTAACAATACTCACAAATAAGACAATTCATAAAACACAAATAAAAACTAATCAAAGCTTTAGACATTTTTTCCTCGGTAATCCTAAGCAGCTGACAAAAACAGGTCCCAATTTTGTACTAGTAGTTGGGACTGTAGGAATATAAGGCTTATATTTATGATAAGTCAATATTAGTTAAGTATTAGCTTAGAAACAATTGTTACCACTTCAACCATTTTGTAACCATATCTCACATAATAAAATGACGGACACACAATGACAATGTGTGCATTCCAATTACTCTTCATTATTTCTTTGTTCACATCTTCTAACATTGGTATCTAGAGCCATTGGTGCTCAATAGGGTTTGTAATTTGAATAAAAGATTACAAATCGTGAACAAAAGGTTGTGCAAACATTAGTTCAAGACTGAATCGCAAAAATTTCATCTCAAAAATTCATGACAGTGGCATAAAGGCTAAAATTGAGGGTATTTGTTGTCAGGGCACACAAAATACAGTCATTCGTGATTGTAAATCAAGGAAGGCACTGAAAGCATTGACCCGCACGGAAGTTCAGAGTTTTTCCTTGTTTAAAATGCAAGTTACAAATGACATCGAAGGGCACAAAAATTATGAAGGGGCTCAAGATGTCAAAGAGAAGACTATGAAGAAAATTGCAAACTTCAAGACTTGTAAAAAGGTCACAAGGGTTGGAAGACTCAAAAGCGAAGTGAAATGAAGTCGCCATTGGTTTCCAATACTAGTCGCGAGCATTTATTACTTCCAGCACTTCAAAATCGTCAATTTACTAGTTACAAACAGTCATGAAAAATATACAATCATGAATTTCAGGAGAATAACATAGTCGATTCAAATAGTCAAGGGCAAAACAAAGAATTTTATGAGAACAAAGTCGATTCAGATAATATCAAATCAAGAGCAAAACAAAGAGTTTCAAGAGAATACGCGGTTGCCTCAAATAATACAAAATCAAGGGCAAAATAAAATAATAATTTACAGTCTTGATTTTTGGATTGCTTTGAAGAGGACATCCTGCCTCAAACTAAACACGGATTACTTCAAAAGGGAATTTCGACGGGTACATATCAAAAGGTACACCAGTCACTTTAATCTTGCAAAAAATAATTGTAGATGATTGTGGCATTGAACAAATTCAGACATTGAAAAAAATGCATTAATTCCCAAAATCAAAATACAAAATTGCATTTCTTTCTGTTGATTTTATTTCCATACCTGAAGTATAGACTATCTGTAATATCCCTGAAAATACTTCAGATAAATCTGGATATTTTTGTCAAAACCCTAGGGCAGCAGTATAAAAAATTGTCTTTTATGACAGCAACAACAATCTGATTTTTAATAAAAAACAGCAAACCCCAACGTGCCAAAAACAGACTTTTATTTATTGATTTCAAATCAGCTACAATAAAGAATACCGAGTGTCTGAATACAATTATTTTCTCACAATTGATGATCTAAATGGAAAGATAGATGAAAGATAAGAGCATGCAAACTGATTTGACTGAAATCTGCCCCCAGATACTGAAGCCCTAGTTGTACTTTGCTGTTCTGGATGTAGAATCAAGCCTGAAAAGTGTGCCCTAGCTGAACTGGATGAACACTTGTACCTTGAATGGTCACTACAACCCCTAAATGGAATTGCCAAACTTAGATGTGAGAGATCATTCTATAATTATTTTATTCTATTTTTGCTTTTGGATTAAAAAAATAATTCAAGTGTCCTTTTTTCCAATTAAAATATAAAAAATACCCTTAGACCAATTAAATTTATTTATTTCCCTCTTTAATTTCCCCTTGGCCTACGGAAAATAATAAGAAATTAAGTCTGAAAAGGGGACATTACACTATCACTTTTCATTTTGTTGCATTAATTTGCAGTTCAGAAATTAAAATTTGGAGTGAAAAATGAATGACGAAGTCACTATTTCTACCCTCATAGACAATCTAAGGTCTCTTATCAGACAACCAACAGAAATCAATGCTACAGTAAATGTCGAAGATGCCAAAGCTATTTTATTAAAAAATTTGCCTTCTACATACAACAAGGAAAGTTCAAAAACAAACCAAATGGGTGAAAATTTTGTTGATGAAGACTGCGTAGTTTACAACTTTACATAAGCCCAACACTTTGAAGACAGGAAAGAATCCAAAGTGTAAGAAAAACTCGGCATGGATGGTTACCAGATAGTTTGGGAGTCTATGGATCTTGGGAATTTACCCTTATGAGGGTCATGAGACAACTTGATGGAGCACTATGGGAGTAGCTCAGCATGGATGGTTGTCCAACAATTTGGGAGATTCTATAATTCGAGAGTTCAGGGAGGTGGAATTTGGGAACTCAGGAATTCAGCTCAGGAACTACACCTTTACGAGGGTCAGGGAGGCAACTTGAAAGAGTTCTACCTAGTCAAAGCATTGTTATTCAAAAGCACGTTTCTTAACTTCTTGCAGGAAAGAAGTCAATCTCTTATCTAGAGTTTCTAATGCCTTGCAATCGGTTTGTAGTATCCAAAGTTTCCAAGCCTCTTACATTCCAACTTAAGATGTTCATAAATGGGGAGCTAGTCTATTCCTTTGACCTCCTTTGTAGAAGGGTTCATGGGGCTTTTAATCTGCTTATAGCCTATCGAAAGCAGGAGGAATTTTGGTGTCCTTCATTGTTTTTTCCCCTTCCCTACCTAGGGTTTCTTTTTTCCTACCATCCTCAACCTTGGGGGAATCAATTACATGTCTCAATGTTAGCTTCTATTTTTTTGCCTTTAGGACCCAATCTTGGAGCTTTTGTGTGGCGGAGTCATTCTCAATTAGGGTTGTGAGGCTTCTCTAACCCTTGCTTCCTTGTGGGAGGCCTAGGGAAAGGTGGTTCATCAAAGGGATAATCAACACCACACCGGTTTTGCGGGGTAAAGGGCACAACATTCTCCTTATCATTATTCAAGAATTCATTTTCAAAAATTCTACCACAAAAAGGGTTTTAAACAAGGGGCCTCAACTACTTTGGCTAAGACAATCTCGGATTCTTTCGATATTCTACACCGCAACCTATGAGGGTGGTAGACTCTCACAATTTTTTGCAAAAGGGGCAAACACTATGGTGGGTAAGCACATATTTCCATATCACCCGACAGAAACCATTCCACTATTCGAGGCTTTTAGAGGGTTGTTAGGCACATGTTAGGATCACCCCCAACCCCACTAGTCTCATTCACTTCTCCTGATGCGATTACCAACGGGGAAGAATCAACTGGGCAACTGACTACATCCATATCCTCACTCCCAAAAGTATTAGATCTACTTAGGGCTTCTTTATTTTATTTAGCAACGGGCATTCCTTTTTATATGCCCTTCTTTTTGCATAGAAAATAGTCTTTTAGGCCCCAAACCTAACAATGGGCAAGAGAATACCACATTGGGACTTGGAGCCAAAGGAGATTACATCAAGGAGAAGGAAACCAACTTAAGGGAGATTAATATTTTGGCATTCATATTTGCGAGGTCACTCTGGTTTCAACATGTTTTAATTACTTCACCAAGAGGTTTTAGGGTGTTTGGCAACAGTACCAATGTTGCATAGGCATTTTTTTAAGTTCAATCTATCTCGGGGCCACTTTGGCCAAAAGTTCTTGATCCCAAGACTCAAGTTCCATGGAAAGGCTATAAACAAGAGACCGACCTATGTTTCACAAGGGTTTGTTAATGGCTCTCCTCTACATATTGGAATTCTTAAATAAGACAATGAAAAACCCTTTTGCACCATCCAACAGCCCTAAGAAGGAAGCTCATGTTTTCCCCAAACCGCATTAATACAATTATCAAAAAATCTTCTAGAGGGAAGCTCATTACCATTCAATGACACAGAAAATTCCCAGATTTTTAAGCCTCTTTCTTCATTATCTTTGATCTTTACACATATCCTCATTAAGGCTAACATGTAGGGTAAAAGACCAACTAAGGTCCTTACCTTCACCTCGCTCCTTTTCTTGTCCATCACGAGCATCTCTGATTGATGGCCCTTGTTGAGCGACTTCCCCTCAAAGAAAGAACACCGCGACCTCTTCCTATTAAAGAGCTTCACTAAATGATTTTTGCTAATGGGCAGTCTTGTCAGTTAAAATTCCCTTGCTTTGAACCTTTTTGATTATTAGTGCTTTCACAAGGATTTGGAATTTTGTTTTCAAAGCATGGTTTATCTTGACTGTTTAGGGCCCTTTCCAAACATAACAACAAACCCACCTCCCGTTAACTCCCTCTCCCCTACAATCTTCCACATGCACGAAGCCATCGGCTCCCATCAATTTTGCAAAAAGAAATTAAGCCTTCCTATTTCAACGTATGATAAGCATTCAATTTCTCATAAATTTTCCAAGCATGAACAAAGTACAATCAAATAGAAATAAAAAAACAAAGGTTGGGCACGTTGATCAACACAAACAATATGCCCAAGGATAGGTCAATCTGTGGGAAAGGCAAAGAAATAGGAAGTCAAATGAACCAATAGAACCAAAGGAACCAAGAAAGCACTCAAGGAAAGCATGAAGGTGCTCTCATGGAGGATGACTTTTCGTCTTCCTACACAAGTTTAGCTCCATAATCCCCAATCGACCTATTGAAAATGCTTAGGCACCTTCACAAGGACAAGTCCATTAAATTGATTTCTATTAGTAAAATGAGTCAATTGATTAGCCAATTAATTGATTGGTTGATTAAATTACTCAAACAATTAATTAATAAAAGTGACTTAATTGACTAGACTAATTAGTTTGTTAAATTGATTTATCAATTAAATAGTTCATTATCTAAATCGGTCAATTGCTTAATTATATTATTTGAATAGTTATGAAATTGTTTGATGAATTAATTAATTTGGTTGACTAATTAATCAAGCAATTGATTTATTAATTACGTAAATAATGAATTCATCGAAAAATTAATTAAAATATTAATAGTTATCAATTAATTAATTTACTATTTAGAGTATCTAATTAGTGTCTTGATTTAATAAATGATTAAAACATTTTGGGCCTACCATAGTTGGAAAACCCGCGGGTTACTCACAACCGAGTAATTTCAAAAGCTTGCAACGAGCTTGTGTCGCCAAAAACTGGCCAAAAATTTCGCTAAGTTAACTCGCCAAGTACTCACCAAAAGAGAGAATCATTGACAGGACAATGCAATTGTTTACATCCAAAACGTTGTTTTTACATGGTTTTGGCTCTTTTTAAGGCCCTCCACTCCTCATTTTCACTCACACAACCATTTGAACTTTTGCAAGTTTTTTCAAATTCAAGAGTAATTTTGCATTTAGGGTTTTTTTATGAAGTTTTTTCAAATTTTGTGATATTATTTAAGGTTTTATACATTCATATTGTATTCTAAATATGTAATGTAAAATCGAATGCTTGTAATTTTTTTATACTCATTTGAAAGCAGAGGTATGTATTTTTTTTTACGCAAATTCATTAAACTAGTTAAATTTTATTATGTGTATGTAATCGATTCGTTTTGTAATTCTAAATACATGTAATCTAAAATCGTAAACTGCGCCAAAACTGTAATCATCTAAAAATACATGTAATGTCACACTTTTTAAAAAAAATTGTTTTTCAAAAAAATGTTGTTTTTACGGTTTTGGCTCTTTTTAAGGCCCTCCACTCCCTCATTTTCACTCACACAACCATTTGAGCTTGCATTGCTTGTGTTGAGTGGATTTTGGAGCGAATTCGAAGAGAGAATTTGGAGAATTGCATTTGGAGGTAGGTTTTTTTAATTCTTTGAAGTTTTTTCAAATTTTGTGTATATTATTTAGGTTTTATAGATTCATATTGTGATTCTAAATACATGTAATGTAAAATCGAATGCTTGTAATTTTTTTATACTCATTTGCAGCCAGAGGTATGTATTTTTTTTTTTACGCAAATTCATTGTAAACTAGTTAAATTTTATGTATGTGTATTGTAATCGATTCGTTTTGTAATTCTAAATACATGTAATGTAAAAAAATCTTGAATGCTTATAATGTATTTTTTTTTTTATGCAAATTTGTTATTAAGGCACGTATGTTTTTTTTTTAAATTAAATTAAGCTTACATTTTCTAATTTTTTAAATGTGCATTGTGTTGCAGATTAGAGCTTAAATTGCATCGGAGGTTCGGCATCTAGGTCGGCATCTAGTTCGGCATCATCATCACTAGCAGGACCGTTCCTCCGAATGCCCATTCCAAAGCATGGAAGTATGGTGTACGTGGAGCTAGTGACAACGAAATTTTTTGCAATTTTTGTAGCAAAAAAATGAATGGAGGCATCAATCGTTTGAAATATCACCTTTCATGTATTGTTTTCCGAGATGTTACGGTTTGCCCCAACGTGTCAAAAGAGGCAAAGCGAGAGATGAGAGCAGAGCTGGCAAAGTTAGAGGAGAAGAAACTAGAGAAGGCAAGGCTGAAGGCAGCCATAGCACAAGCTATTAGACCTGGGGCTGCAATGGAAGAGGATTTAGAGGATGATGCGGCAACAATTGTGGGCTCTACTCGTGGTCCACGCATACGAAGCGGAAGAGCCGGAAGAGGCGCATCTTCATCGAGTTCGAGCAAAGGCATACCGAGTTTTTTTGTGGCAAGGAACACACCTGGAGCACAACCTTCATTGGAAGGTACAGCCTGGAACAAAGATATGCACGAGGAAGCGGATAAAGCTTGTGCAAATTTTTGGTACTACAACAACCTGCCATTCAATGTGGCAAAGAGCCCATACTGGGAGTACTTGGTGACAGCGTTGACAGTTGCAGTAGGAAAGGGTACAAGGCACCCTCTCCAAAAGATTTGAGTGGGAAATTGCTTGAGGGTGCAATTGCAGATGCCACTACCATGCTAGAAGAGCACAAGAAACAATGGCAAAAATTCGGATGCACCATTCTTTCAGATGGGTGGACGGATGGAAGGAACCGCACCCTCGTTAATTTTTTAGCAGCTTCAAACGGTGAGATGGTGTTTTTAAAGTCTATTGATGCCTCTAACATAATAAAAAATGCAGAGAATTTGAGTGTTATGTTAGAGACGGTTGTATTAGAGGTTGGTGTACAGAATGTTGTGCAAGTTGTCACAGACAATGCAAGCAACATATGTGGCGGTTGGGAGACTACTGCAGGAGAGACATCCATCACTCTTTTGGACTCCTTGTGCAGCTCATTGCCTTGACCTTCTTTTGGAGGACATAGGCAAAATTGATTGGGTGAGGCCGGTTGTAGAAGATGCAAGATCCATAACGAAGTACATATATAATCACCCTTGGGTTCTGAGCTTGATGAGAGAACACACAAAGGGGAAAGAGCTTGTTCGATGCCGGTGTCACAAGGTTTGCAACTAACTTCTTGACGTTGCAAAGTATTTCTAGTTTGTTGACACCTTTGAAACAAATGTTTGTGAGTCAAGCATGGCTAGACTCACAATATTCAAAGAAAGCTGACGGAGAGAGGGTTGCAAAGATAGTTTTTGATGATATCTTTGCAAAGAGAGCTATAGAGATCATCAAGGTAATTTCAAACTTCGATTTATATTTCATTCCTTTATTTTAATTTGTTAAATTATAAATATATTGTTTTACTTTTCACTTTTTTACTTTATTTGTAATATGTATTGTAAGTTTGCAATCTTACATTTTAATTTGTGTGTAGGTGTCAGAGCCGTTGGTGAGGGTTTTGCGTTTGGTTGATGGGGAGCAAAACCCCATGGGGTTTATATATGAGGCCATGGATAGGGCCAAAGAGTCTATCCAAAACTATTACAAGGGGGATATCGTCAGATATGGTCCCTTTTGGGAGATTATTGATCGGAGGTGGAACAATCAACTCCACCAACCTATTCATGCAGCGGGGTACTACCTCAACCCCAAGTATTTCTACTCCGACAACTTCACAGATGTGAACGGAGAGGTTATGGAGGGCCTTTCAACATGTATTGAGAGGATGATACCGGATGTTGAGACGAGGGACCTCGTCATTTTAGAGCTGCAGAGTTACAAACATGCTAGGGGGAGACTCTTTTCTTCGGTGCTAGCTATTCGAGGGAGAGATCCACGCAGTCACCAAGTAATAAAAATTAGAATGTTTACCAAGTTACTTATTAGTTACAGATTTGATTTTATTAATTAATTATAAATTTTTGATTATCTTGTTTGTAGGTTCTTGGTGGGAGGATTGGGGAGGGAATACCCGCATCTTCAAAAGTTAGCCCTCAGAATTCTATCTCAACCTTGTAGCGCTTCTGGATGTGAACGCAACTGGAGTTTGTTTGAGGCCATTCACACGAAGAAGCGCAACAAGTTGACTCAAAAAAGGCTCAACGACTTGGTTTTTGTGCAATACAATCTCCGGCTTCGCACAAGAAAAGTTGAGGCCACATCAGAGGAGCTCATTGATTTGGATGAGATAGATCCATACAACGAGTGGACTGGGCAAGAAGAGGAAAACCCTGCGTTCACAGAGGACTGAGATTGCTTCTTTTGAGAGGGAAGCTATGGAGGGAGAAGCACTAGCAGGACTCCGAGGAGATATTGGATTGGATGACATCTTTGGAGGTGATCTCCAACATGCAGCACAGAGGAGCCACCAAAGCACCACCATCTAGTTCCAGGATCGAGCCAGAGTCGCAGCCTTCTAGGAGGAGCAAGGAGACGCAGCTGAGTGTGGGGACTAGTAGAGGCACTAGACCCTCTCCCCAATATTTCTCTAGATTGGGGAAGAGGAAAATGTAATTTATTGTATATTGTAACTTGCATAGATATGAAATTTATGATGATATTTTTCAATGTCAATCATCATAAATTCATATTACTTATCAACCTTAGGTTTGTATTATTCATGATGCATGATTTTGTATTGTTTTGTATTCAAATCTAATAGAAAATATTCTGTGAACGCGTCCCCCTATTTTGACACGTCGGACGCCCGTCACGAGGAACAGCGGGGGCGTGGGGAAAGCGTTTCCCCTACGTTTTTTTTTTTTCCCCGGGGTTCTGAAAACATTGGGAAAGCGTCTGGTATTCGGGAAAGCGTGGGGGACATGGGAAACGTGGGGGGGACGTCCAGACGTCCCCCACGAATTTATTTCCTTTTTTGGCATTTTTTTGCTTTTTGGTGAAAAAATCACAAGCATAGAAAAAAATTGCCATTTTTGGAAAGGGTCCGGGAAGATGTAGTAGCAAAAACTTGCATGTGCCATAACTTTCATTCTGTGGCTCCGTTTCAGGTGTCGTTTTCTCTAAAAGTGCATATTTTATTGAGCTCTATGCATTGATGGCAATAATTTTCTTATTTTCATAAAATCAATTTTTGCACCTTTTTGGACCAAGCAACTTCTTATGAACTTACAGAAAAGAATCGGGAGTATTAAGGAATGTATTTGATGTTTATGAGTTCAAGTTTCACCTTATTTAAATCTCAAATGGTTTTATTTCAGCTTATTTATATAATTTAGTCACTATATCTTTATATTTCAAATATTTATATATTTTTAATAGCCCCCTGCCATCCCCTCCCCGTCCCCAAAATTTAGAAATTTTTGCCGTCCTTATGGAAACCCCGTCCCGCCGTCCCCGTCTCGGTGTAACTATGTAGAAAACACTTCTCCAACATTTTATGGGCTCATTTGATACATTTTGTAGCTATGTGTTGCTTAAAATTTATGTTTTTAAAGACATTTGAGTATTTTTAAGTTGTAGAGTATTCCCGAATATTGCCGAGTTTTTTTTTTTTTGGGGAAGTCGCAAGTATTTTGCCAAATGCGAGTATTCCAGCTATGGTTTTACAACCCTCGCCTCTTCTTGTATCGCAAAACTATTTAAAAATCCAAGATTTATTCTTCTCAAGCATTGGCTTCATTCTTTAATCCCCTAAAGATGGATCTAGTGGCGGGGTTCAAAGCGTCAAACAAAAGCAAGTTTTACTTAGATGAATATTAATTGGCATATATTTGTCATGAACCAAAAACCTTTGATTTTTGTTATCAACCAAACTTCAAAGATGTTATCTCTTTATCTAATATAAGGCAGAAAATTTTAACTAGTGTAAGATCTGAAATTGTAATTTCTCTAAAATCTGAACAAGGAGAAATATGTATATCATTTTTTTAGTTATTTGGACTATAATATGAAAAAATGGAAAGGAACTACAATATTTGGACAACAAAAATAATTTGGAAATACCAAATAGAAATGTAGTCTTTGAAATATGCACTTTAAGACAACACTAAACATAAGGAAACTTCCTTGTGAAGGTATGGGTGCCACTTAGTCCCCATCCAAGAGTAGTCGAGTATAAGTCGCATAGTTACCGGGAGACTAGTACATGTACAAGGAGACGGGGATGGTACGCCATTATTCAAGAAAATAGGATGTTGGTACTCGGAGGCGCGAAAAACACATTTAGATATGAGGAAATTTGAGAAAACGATATTATATAGCCTAAGAAAAACATTAATAACTTCTTAAAGTCGAGATATTAGATGTCAACAAAAGATGAGTAATTATATTGATATTTTTCATAGATATCTTATCATATCTGGGTCAAGAGAAAATATATTTTAAAACATTGAAAGGCAAGTCTCGAGGCAAGTACTGGTCTCAAGACGCGTCTTTGGTGATAGGAGACGCGTCTTTGTGCAACACAACTTGGACTATAAGAGCTGCACAAGACCATAACGGACTCCTTCCACAAACTATTGACACAACAATTCCAAGACATCCAAAACTCAAGACCCTACACATAAATGTCTTTTTATAACTTGTTACATATTTTATAGTAGATGCTTGTAATTCCCTCATTGGACAAGATTTGTTTAACTCTATATGACACTTAAGATTGTTTGTAACTCATGCTCTTTGAAGTTTGGTTCATAAAGCAGCGATAAAAAAACTTTTTGGGATTCTAAGTGACAGACAAAAGAAATTTTACACATGAATCTTAATTTGGCATGGATATGATGATGACAACAACTTGTCAGTCACTAAAGCCTGGACTAGTTAAAGGACCAAAGACTAAGAAACAAGTGTGGGGCCAACTTAACACATCTTTAACATTTGACAAACCTTCAAAGAACATTTAATTACCTTCAAAATTAAACAATTTTAAAGCAAATAAGTTGATGCACAGAATAATTATATGTCACAACCCAATGTATGCACAATTTCATGATTTTCATCCATGTTCACTATCTAATCATCTTAGTTTGTTTACAGCAACAATACAACATTCTGATTTCCTGCCAAGAAGCTAAAAAGTCCTTTCATATGACCAATTTACATCCTGAACAAGCTTCATACCCATATAGTCACAATTTAAATTTTCTTTCATTGTTGAAGTAGACCACAGTACTCCAATCATCTACTTTATCACTATTACTTTCTAGTATGCTTCAAAAGCATCGAGCTATGTTTTAAAAACATTGAATTCACAAGTCCTTGAATTGATTTGATCTGAATATAAATTTAAAAAAGAAGTCAAGATAGGATTTGATCTTCAAACAATACAAAAAGAAATATTAAGATTGAGATTTTCTATGTCATCCTCTTATGATTCTACTTCTCCTAAGCAAGCATTTAAACCTTGCATTTGTTGCCAAAAGGTGATATAGGGACAACAATAACAATGATCTACCTATATCATCCTTGAATTTTAAAATTGAAAATAGGGATGATTTTCTTTAAATATAAATGTTGAATAAAAGTTCAGATATGACTTGATCTTCAAACAATACATAAAGAAATTAATAGAATGGGATATTCTATGTCATCCTCTTGTGCTTCTACTTGTTCCAAGTGAATGTGGTAACCTTACATTTGTTGCCATAAGGTGATATAGAATCAATGAGGCATAGTTTGGGATGATTTTGTGTCCACATCATCTAGTTGAATGAACTATCACTTGTTACATCGATTTTCATGTAGCCACGTGAGACACAAAATCCCTGTTCAAGTGCAGTGCCCATGTTACTTGCAAAATCTTATACCCAAAATATGTCCACGTTGTGTATGTAGCTGTAATTTAGAGGTTGTGGAATCGGATGCGAGAGCCTCGTTTTTGTATACCTCTTAGCCCATGTCAGACTGGGATTATGATGGATTTGTCCTAGTTCTCATAATTGTAGTGTTGATTATCAATCACTGTAAGCTCACTCATGTTTAACTTAAGTGCATTATGAGCATCATCTACAACCCAAGTGGCATTAACCACCTCAAATTGATGTCATGCCTCATGCTGAAAATCGTAAACAGCTTCAGAATTGAATCTAGAATAGAAGAACTTACCTTTTTATTTCAGGTCAAGTAGCTATATGTCTATAACTAAAAGTACATTAACTAATATTTAATTAGTTAATGTTTAATATCTTTAAAACCCCTTCTTAATGACTAAACTGGAGACTACTCCATGTTTGTCCCAAAATTTTACAAAGAAAATAGGACTGAGAGTTTTACTCATTAAATCTCCACTGCTCCTTGGATATCAATCTGAAGTCTGCAATCCTCTGACGTTTTGTTGTTGTCGAATGCATGAGTTTTTGAGAAAAATTGCTAACAGCAATAAATAGATCTGGTCATGTGGACATAAGATATATTAAGCTGCCCACCACTTGTCCGTAGGGTGATTGATCGACCAGTAATGAATCATCATTAGCTGATAACTTCACTGTGACCTCCATAGTTTTGAATCCAAAATCTTGGAGATGTCAATCAATTAGAATATACCAGGCTTGTGGAGCCTGCTTATGTCTGTACAGAGACTTAATTAACCTGCAAACCAAACGATCGCAACCAGGTACCTAAAAACCTTCAATTTGCACCATTTTAACCTCCTTGTCCAAATCTCTGGCAAGAAGGAACTGAAAGGTGACCATCTTTGCAATATTTGCAATACAAGCAAAAGTCTCTGCATAGTCTAATCCCTCCTATTGTGAAAAGCCTTTCGCAACAAGACTATCCTTGCATTTGTCCTGACTCCTAAGTACCATTGGATTTGCTTTTGAGTCTTTGACTATATACACGCATTTGTATCCAATGGGTAATTCCACCAACTCACTTGGCACTAATTCCACCAACTTCGGATTGACAACCTTGTTTCCGGTCCTCTAAGTCAATGTCTTTGATTACGTACAAAGGCATTTAATCCTCTTGCACAACTAACCGTATATTTGATTGAGGCATTTCAACCTCCCGCACATCCTGTATGGTGAAGTCTCCCTCCACACATGAATTTAAGTTGCCTGTAGTTGGGTCAACAAGCCTATACATGCCACCTTGTCCAATGCCTAGGGCAACTACCCTATCAAGCTTCACATCAGACACAAGACGCTTTTTCATAGAGAAATTTGCGACAATGTTGGGATTTTTGTTAGCTGACTAATACGCAAGAGACTTCTATTCATACTAGGAAAGTACCTAACATTCCTTACCATGATTTTTTTAGCATTATTCAACACTATACAGATATCTCCTATCCCCTCTACTGCAAGTGACTCCCCATCAGCTAATAAAATTGAATCAAAAATATTTGTATTTGCAGTAAATTGTACATATCAGTCCCTACGACACGTAAAATGTTTGGATGCATCGTAATCAATGAACCAGCAACTAGTAGCATTGTCGTTCGAGCATGACGCCACGACAGCATACTCTTTCTCAGAATCCCTTTCATCTTCAATTGTTGCCACATTTGCTTTGCTCCATAGCTTTTTGTCATGAGAACAATCATATTGTCACTTTTGACAATCATTTTTTACATGCTCAATCTCGTGAAGGAATAGCATGTCACCTGGTATTTGGAAGATGATTCACCAAGGATAAGTTTCCATTTCCCCTGCGACAAAGCAATAAATGCACTCCGGTTATCTAGAACTAGACTCACTAGTCTATGTCTGCCTGTGTTCCTTCTGCAGCAAATAGGAACTAACCTGATCAAATGTCAGGGTTTGGCTTTCCGCCATCAAGTGTAAAGCCACAACAAAAATTTCATAGAAGGGCAGTAAATTGTTCATAACAAGAGCAACTAGGTCGTCATCATTCACCTTTTTGTTGATGGCAGCAAGCTGGTCTCGGAGATCTTCCATCTAATGACGATGTTCTAATTGGGACCCACCCCCACTCATCTTTGCAAAAACTAGCAGATTCTTTAGGTATAGGACTGATTTTTTCTTCACAGTCTAATACTTGTTGAAGACTAGTCCAAAGAACACTTGCCACAGAGACAATCTGGACCTCACGAATTGAATCATCTTAAACAAACAATTTCACCAGTAGAAAAGCCTCTTTATAACACTTGTTATAGTCGGCAAAATTCGTAGCAGGTCTTAATTCCTTGTCAAGAATAATTTTATCATAATCACGGTATTGCCCAGTTTTTAAAATCTTATGACTTCAGACATTATAATTTTGATCATCAAGTTTCAGCACTTCTAAGAAACCTAAATTTTGAATATCGCCCATGATTCACATGGTATTTGACCTCCAACACATAAATTTAAAGGAAATGCAAAGTCTAAAAACAACTCGCAAATCTAAAACACCAATCACACCTTAAACCCCATACAAGTTAACTAAATTCTACTAATTACTGCAAATGGTGAACTTTTGTGTGCACAAAATAGAAATCACGATTTTCATTCTTATTTTCCTGTGAATCATGAAATTTTTGTCCTATACCCTAGCACAGTTTGTCCTCTTGGTCTAGATTTCACTTACATCCTTCTTTCTTTGTTATTTTTCTTTTGCATGCACCAAAAATTGTGACTAATTGCTCCAAATTGTGTCTACAAAAATCATGTGACTTTCTCCTCCATCATGGTTTATGCCTAGGAATCGTTATGGTCTGCACAACTCCTAGTTTGTCCATGAATCTACTTTTGCAATGGAAATCAACTATAAATACTACAGCTCACATTTTTAGAACCCACAAACCTTCTCGATTATCTGCATTCTCTTTTTCCATCCTTTTTGCCTTTTAAAACATCTGCAACCTTCATGTTTTGTTTCTAAATTGCGATTTTTCTCCATTTTCCTTGCATAATCTTCCTGTTCTGCAACTCACAATTTCTGGAAATCAACATTTAGGATTGCTCGCAATTCCTGGTCTTCAAGCCTCAAACAAATGCATCCTCTCTTCATGGTCTAGATTTAGATGTTTTCCAGATCTTCACATTCCTCCTGTTGCTTGTGGTTGAACCTCATGCGCTATCTCCTTCGAATCACATCTGCACAATAGCTATCCTCCTTCTCTATGCCCTAACAGGACTACACATGACTTGCGAATAAATGCTTTGAATGCCTCTCCTTTACATTTTGTACCCTATTAGGGCTTTCCCAGTCTCTGAACAACATTTTTCTCTTTTCCACGAGTCATACCAGACTAGGGCTTCCTCGAACTCTACAACTTGTTGTTTGCACCCTTCTCCCTGAGCTTCCTCGAGCAATTGAGCCTAATACTAATGTTAGTAAATATGAGAGAGAATGGAAGGCATACGACACACTAACATCTCATGTGTGTTCATCTTTTATTAAGCATAAACAAAGTTACATTTTAGGTGAGGTAGTTATAACTAAGTCACAAGGTTCATGTTCGTGTTCAAGTTCGGCAAAAGTTAAATTCAAAACAAATTCCGATTCGTCATGAGATAAAATTCGGTAAAAAAACATGATTACATTTGAATAATATAAATATCTATTTTTATTATTTTCATTTTTAAAATAAAAAATAGATATATAAATATGACTAGATAGCTTCAAAAACTAAATACAAACTAATCATTAATTATTATTTTTAAATTAGAATAAAACAAAAAGTAAAAGTAAAAATAAAAATCCTAAAACTAAATATGAATAGTAAATAATATATAATAATAAATCAATAAACATAAATATTATACTAAACTACATTATCAACTAAATAATTGAATTAAAGTTAAATATTAACCTCCATCATAACTATTAAAAATTTTTTTAAAAAAACTAGGCTAAATATCATGCTAATATATAACAATATAAATATAATATATTGAGCAATACTTTTACTTTAGCAAACAAATGTATGCGCTTCATCCATGGCGATTTCTCAACTGCATTTCCTCCCACATACACTTCCAAGCTCCTCATGTGACATACGGTCTACAACATGGGTTTGACAGCAACATACAAAAGCACACAAATAGGTTTTGACAATGACAATAGAGCAAAAACACTCCAAATTGGGTATTTTCGCAGCTCAACAATACAAATCTAAAGACTAAAGCCCAAGCTGACCCAAAATTTCACATTTTTTAGGATTTTAAGCAAATTTATTTTATTTTTAAAAATCTGTACAAATTTCTCTACAATTTTAACGATTTTTTTACCTTTAAAATAAAATCACCAAAATTCAAAATTTTCCTTCACGTAGTGAATCCTGTGACAGAGGTTATATGTGTATAACTAAAATACATTAACTAATATTCAATTAGTTAATGTTTAATATCTTTAATAGCCCATCACCCAAAGGGCATGTCACGAATATTGTAGAGTGTTGAAATATGGGTAAGTGAGGTTGAGTATTTTAGATGCGATGCACCCCAAGTTCGTGACCTAGTTTGAAATCCCCAAACTGCAATAAGTGACACAAAGGACATGTCGGACACGGGGTGAAATATTTAAATATGGGTAAGCAAGGTTCTAGAGTGTTCAAAACTGAGTACATTCAAAACGCGTGCCCTAGATCCAAATGCCCCCACCATAATAAGGTGGCCCATAACCAAAAGAGTATGTAAAGTCCTCAAAAGGTGTGCCCTAGATCCAAACCCCCACACCACAATAAGGTGGCCCATAACCCAAAGGACATGTAATGTACTCAAAATGGGGTGTATTCAATGTGTGTGACCTAAGTTCAACCTCGCACCACAATACATCAGCAACGGTTTAGTTGCATGACTCCAAGTGTCTATTAATTGCAAAAAATGGGAGGACGAACTCTACTTTTTTGTTCTTTTCCATGTTTGAAACAAAAAAATAAACTATGTTTCGTATCTAACGATCCCCATCCTTGTCTCCATACTCTTTTCCTATTCAATATTGTTCCTAGGATTTTTCAAGATACTTCTAGAAGATCCCTTTTCGTCAAAATCGCATAGGAAAAAAATAGAGATTGACCAAGGGACTTAATAATTGTTACTTTAGTATCGATTATTAGGCTTACATATGGAAGCATAATATTGTAGAGTATATCTAAAGCAATGTGCACTGAGAGACTCGTCTCCTACCAAAAAAATGAGCCTTGGGAGGTGGTACTTATTGGTACTCGTCTCGAAGAGTTGCATTTGAGTGTTTTATATATATATATATATATATATATAATACTCTTGACTTTAGATATGATGAGATATCAAAGATAAATATCAATACAATTACTTGTATCTTTTGTCGACATCTAATATTTTAATTCAAAGAGGTAATATTGCTTTTTTTGGGTTGTATATTATTGTTTTCTCTAAAATTTACATATATATATATATTGTTTTCCCTCTTTGAGTATTGGTCTCCTATTTCTCTATAAATGGTGTGTTCGTCCCTATCTCCTCGTACCAATATCGTTGCACTGTTTCCGGGTAACTATGATATAAAAGAGAGATAGACAAAAGTATATAAACATGCACAATTTGATTTACTTTTACCCTTAATGTATCCTAGTGAAATTGTCCTATGAGAAACAAACATCATATAACCACTTGTTGAAAAGGCCCTTCGGTTGCCGATGGGGTGGGAGTGGTGCGGTCAAGTCACATGGTTGTGTGCTTGCCCACCCGGTTTCAAATCCCCCCGAGGCACGATCCTCCTCGGAGGTGGTTTCGCCGCTAGAGGCGGCATCTCTGCTCGTGCTGACACTGGTGTTTACTCCTCACTGCTGACGCTGGTGGCTGCTCCTCTCGTTGTCGACGCTGGTGGCTCCTTCTCCTCTCGCTGCTGACGCTGGTGGCTGCTCCGCTCACGGTTGCTGCTCCTCTCGCTGCGGTCGTGGCTGCTCCTCTCGCTGCTGACACTTGTGGCTGCTCCGCTTGCTGCTGATCCTGGTGGCTGCTCCTCTCGCTGCCGATGCTGGTAGCTGTTCTAAATTGTCCCACTCGCTGCGGTCGTGTTGACGGTCGCTGCATCTTCACTTCGGTTCCATGGTCGCTTCAATTGGGTTCCTAATATGTGGTCCCCTTTCATTGTAACCAGGTTGTGGATCCTCTCTAAAATCCTCATATGTACAAGGATGTGGGTCCTTTCAACACCCTCAAATTACCCTCAATCCAAAAAAAAAAAAAAAAGGCCCTTCGGAGAAAACGTGAATATATTTGATAGATTAACAAGAAAGAGCAAAATCAAACCAAATAATGCAACAAAAAAACTATATCATCCTTAAAGGAGGGTCTAGAAGATAGACCGAAACATCAAGCATATAAAAGTGGACTGAACATGATTGCATCCAAATAGATGTTTGAAAATGAAAACCTACAAAAACAATCTCAAAAGGATACAAAATTCAAAAGTCTAATTATGATTTTTTTCAACCTTAGAAGCAATCATAATGCCTCTCTCGTCAAAACTCTAAAGCAACATGTTCGTATAGAAATTATAGTAGACTAGAACTAAATCATCATTGCATCCATATGCATCCCACAATTTAGTTGTTTGGAATCTCGTTGCTAGAAACAAGCCTTATCAAACCACTAATCTAAAATGGTCATTACAATAAAACGTTATTTTGAATCTCATTATTGTTCTTAAACCAGCATGAACCAAGTATTATCACTAGGAAACTCTCGTATATGGATGAGGAACCCGTCCCCACATCTTCTAGAGGCTAGATTTATGTATAACATTTTATACTCTTATCTATTTACTCCCACACCTTGGTTTCATACAGTTTTATGTCTCATACCCATACCTCGGCATCTTCAAACGACTAAAAAATTCTTTAAATTCTATACTTTGACAAGAATGCTTCTACCGAGCCTTAACAAATATTTTTATGGGCCATTTATCACAAAATTATTGGTTTTCGCAAAATTCCAATAAAAGGTTAAATTCTCCTATTAATATATTTTTAACTATTCGCCAATTTTCCTATCAAATATACATAAAGTTGCTAAGTTAACAGTGAACACCAAAATATACACGTTGTAATGGTATTTTCTATAAATTCTACAGAATTTTCCTACAAACTTATAGTTCTTAATTTTTAAACCAAAAGAAATCGCCCAATCTTGTTCACCAATTTTCCTATTAAATAAACATGAAGTTGTTAGATTAGGGCCAAAATATACATGCAGTACTGGTATTTTTATGTTTGCTACAGATTTCGCCTGCCATGTATATTTCTTAATTTAACTCCTGAAAAAAATTCCGGACTGCTCTTGCTCCAATGTTCCAACTTCCAAGTGTGAAAGGTGTCTTGCCAAACCTAGGCTTTTAGCTATAATTGTCAAGCTCAATGTAATAATGAAATAACAATGCCAATAAAAATTCAAAAATGTAATTACCAAATTCAATGAAATAATGAGAATGCAATTCCAGTAGATAAAAGTAAATTAAATTGTCACATGGAAGGATCTCAAGTGCTAAAAGGCAGAGACTCAAGTTTCAGTGAGGTCCAGTGCAATACTGAGGCCAGAGTTTCTTGATAATTTGAGGACTTAATCTTCACAACTAAGACAAAAAGCTATCATAAAGAACCTGATAAAACATAACTAATTTTAAATTTAAAAACTTAATGAAAACATAACTGAGAGCCAGGTGAGAAAAAGCCCAGAAGGCGAAAAACTTAAAATGGTGGTTTTAATAATTTTGTATTGACACTTCCCTTGTGATTATTATCAACATACATGTGAGAAAAAATCTAAAATAATATCTACTCGTGGAGATTGGACGTTCGTAATTGCTTTGTGTAGACACTTCCCGGCATATATGAGGGAAAAAGTCATTAAAGTAGTTACACTGGTCAAGAACAAACAGAGATTACAGCAGCGTAGAAGCTCGAACTACTTGAAAGAAAATAATTGAAATGTTCAATTAAAATTCATTTCTTACCTTGGAAGAAATGGTAATGCCCCGCTCGCGCTCCAAGCTGATGGAATCCATTGCGCGCTCGTGCGGAACATCTGCGCCGCACTGCCTCATCAATCTGTCCATCAGTGTCGTCTTGCCATGATCAACATGAGCTATTACCGCAACATTACGAATTCTGGAAGGATCCGTAACACTGCTGCTGTCCACATGATCGACCGCTGGTGCAGCCGCCGAAAAGCCGCGGTTTCGAAACCAGGAAGAGCCTTTTGGATTAGTATAATAATTGCGTTTCGGAATTTTTGAGCTTGAATTTGATAAAACCCCGCGGGCCGCACACCAGGCGACCCTGACGTATGGGCCGGGCATTGAAGATATTTGTTGCTGAAGGCTAGTTTTTCTGAAGCCCTAGCAATGCCCTGCTAATATTACGCTGGTAATTGTATTACTGAGGGTTTGGGGTTTTTGCGTCTTCTGGCCCTCCATGCCAAAGAATATCAGCAGGCAGAGAAAGGCAAAAACAAGCTACGCTCAAGGTTTTATGCAATGAATGAATGAATGATTTTAATACCGTATACTAGATTAAGGGGTCTCTCGGACCAAGAGCACTTGCAGCACTATTCTCTCTCAACACAACAAAACCATAAGTTACTTAAACAATGTTTTTTTTTTTTTAAAAAAGTGTTAATAATGGGGAAAAAATAGTGGCCATTTATAAATCCTGGTATATTTAATAGGCTATCTTGGGGTTAGAATATACTCTCGTACATATTACGCACTAAAGAAAATATACCATACCATTTCATATCTTGAATGTTAGTGTGGGTTCTATTTGTTGACTTGGTGAATGAGTGTGTGGTAGACTTGATTGTGTGGCGACCATCGGTATTCCAAATGGTAACTAGATTTGATGTGACACCTGGAGCACCGAGCTATTATTAATTGTATATTTGAAACGTGAAATTGAGAATGGTAAGAATCAATACAAAGATCAAAACCAACACATAACCAGGTTTGAAATCAAAGCGAAGGAAAAACCAGAATCCATTACGAGTTGCTTAACCAATATCCATGGCCAACCATTGTTGCAAACCGGAGGTGGGTGAGGTGTGAGAGCAAAGGTAAAGAGTAGCGGGAGGTTGAAGCGAACTAGGTGCATTTTTAGATGGCAATAAGAGATTACCACAAACCCTAACTAGGGAGGTGGAGCTCGAAACATGTGTGGTATTTATTTATGTATCACGAGCCATATAATGTGGTTTTGTTTTTAAAATGCCTAAAGTCTGCAATTTGCACTCGACATGTGTATTCCCTTGTCTCTTCATTCCCTTACCTCCAACAAAAATATTGCATGATGTAGTATCTTGAAACCTATAAAACCCCAAACCTTACTAGAGCTTTCCATGTTATGTTTATCGCAAAATACCCAAATAGTTATGAGAAAACTTATATGTGCAAAGTCATACATACAAGACCCCATGAGAAAAATAACATGTGTCATCATAAATAGTTTCAGCCTTTGGACTCGTGTCCCACCTGTAAAACCCAAAAGGGAAAAACATATAATGGAATGAACACTTTCAATGATTTTGACTCCTTGAAGTGGTCTCGAGTTCAACTCCTTCCCATTCCCAACACAAAAACATTATAATCTTTCGTGCTCAAATTCATGGAACAACAATATCCTTCATTTTCCTTTTTTTGCTTCGAGGTATGGGTTGTTGAAGAGTATAGATGTTGATCTATTGGTTATGTCAAAACAATAAGATCTTGCCTTCTTAAATTGATTCTTTGGTAACATAATTTGTATTTTGTATTATGTATTAATGTGTCTTAATTTGCATGCTACCATTGGGATATATAAAACTTAAACCATTATAATTTGAGAAAAAGGGACAAAGTGCCTCAAACAAATATGACATCATGAGTTCGATGATTGTAGGATATGTACAAAACAAGTTTGTTGAAAAGGCATTGACAACTCTTAAGATAATGTAACTAGGAAGTGTAAACTCAAACATACAACATTGGTTTTATTTAGAACTCACTAAATTAGGGTTGGGGATTTCAATTATCCCCTTGCGCTGTTACGAGAAAACTAATTCTAGTGGAATAAAATATAGGGAGAAAGTGTGTTGGAAAGATCAAATGTTATATCGCAGTAGATAATTTCTATTGTGGTGTGACTAAAACTTGAAAACAAATTTTCTTAAAATACCAATAATGGTATTTATGGTTGGTAAAAGTCTTCCTCGAGTTTTAATTTTGAACGTCGATGGGAAAGAATTGGTTCAACTAGTTGAATATGATGATTTTGGAAAAAGGGACAATTATGGCTAAAAATAACTAAGCACGAGGGACATCAACTTACAAGGCTTTCCTTCATCCATCCCAATCACAAATCTACCCAACAAGGATATTTGCAATTAAATTACTTAGATATATATGAATATTAGCAACAATAGAACACCAAAATATAGATAAATGATCTCAATATGCAAGTAGAATGACTTAGCCACTTCGAGGGGCAACCTCCAAACCTGACAATAAGACTCAAGTGTTCAATATGATGATAATAACCTACTCTCTAACTCCTATATATGCCCTACTATATTATTTAACGCTTTAAGGTGACCCACTAAACATATGAAAGTATAAATAAATATTTTTTTGATGATTAAACACTTTTAAGCTGGAACTATGAACCAGAGGGTTAACGGGACCCCACCCAACACTAAAGAGAAGACAAAGAACAACAGAAAGACCAATAACACCAGGAGACAAAGGAGAACACCGAACAAAACCATCATGACAACACCAAACATGACGAACCATCGTCGAAAACTACCACGCCCCCACGCGCTTTACCACGGGGATCGAGCGGAAAGGGCGGAAGATCGGAAGAAGGCAAGAAGCCACCAAAATAATAGAAAGAGGGAAGGGAAACCCCTCTAAGCCAGACACCACACAACGCCAACAGAGGGGGAAGCATCCCAAGGCCGAGGTAATCCGACAAGGGCCCAAACAACTCAAAAGCCCAAACCTCGAAGAAGGGCGACCCACTCCAACACAACACCACTCAGCTAGGAAGAGACGACAACCCCAAAGGACGCTGCAACAACAAACAGCCCACCACCATCCAATGACCCACCAAAAAAAAAAAAAAATGAAACCACACACGAAAAGAAGAAGTTGAAATAACCAACACTTCACAGAGAAAACCGAACCACCCAAGAAACACAAACAACCGTGAAAGATCCAAGATGATTTGAACAAATGATTCACATAGTCAAGAGCGGATGAAGATTCAAACCCATAAAAACTAAAGATAAAGTTTCTTCCTAATTCTATGCTTGGGGAACCAAGATGGTAGATCCCTGAGTAGGTAGAAAAAAGAAAACAAAACATGACTACTGCCTGACAAAGCGATCAAATACGGCACACAACAAAGCATTCCAGTCACACCAAGCCCTCGCTAAGAAAACAAACCAGCAGGATCGAACCAAAGACACAAAGGTCGATCCCATGTAATGATGCTTCTACCTTAAAGAAAACCACTTTGCCCGAGTTCATCCCAAGTGCCCATAACCGAGCCGAGCTTTGCAGAAAGGACCTCCACACCCAATAGAGCCAAAAACCGAGAAACCCCCACATACTAAAGTGACCTCCTCCTCGACAAGTGAAAGGTGAAATCATAATAAACCGAATGAAGGTAGACATGACCCTAAATCGAGAAAAGGAGCAAACAAAATAGGACCGGAAGCACTCCTGGAGGCATCAAAAAAGCTTTCACATCTCGACTTAATAGGAAACCAGCGGACAGGATAGCTTCTGAAGAAGCTCAATGGGCGAGACTCTCCTCAGAGGACCAGAGCAGATCCGGCTTTGCCACCATGCTCAATGTCTTCACCCACTCCCACCAATTTTTGCTAAGGTGCATGAAGCCCACGGGGCTTCATCGACTCAAAACCCTATCACCTCCATCTTGTCCACCGTTTGTGATACTCGCCATACAAAAAGCATGAAAGTATAAATAATTATGATATAACATTATAAGAGATTATGTTAGCCATGGGTTGGCTATCTATATCTTGATCTATGGACTAAGGTTAAAGGTGTAGTATACCCCTCCCCTTCAAAACAAAATTATCCCCAATGTTGGTAAGATTTGGATGTTTCTCCTAGAATGCTTCATCCTCCTCTGTTGCATTTTCAATGTCCAAATTTGTCAATTTGATCAAATACTCTATGTTGACCCTTATCTTCAACTTCTTCGTACGTGTCTATATGATTCCTTCGAGTGGTCTAAGATGATATGTCCCTCTTTATCAAGCTCTAGCAATATTGATTGAGAAAACACCTTCCGCCTAATGACCTTCTTCAGGTAAGAAACATGGAAAACTCGATGTATTATACTTGACCGAGGAAGCTTCAATTTATATGTCACACTACCAATTTTTGCAATACTTGATAAGGCCCGTATTATTTGGATGAAAGCTTGTTATATTTTTTCTATTGTTTCAAATATAGTTGTTTATATGGTTGTAATCGCATAAAAACCAAGTCTCCAACTTCAAATATTCATTCACTACGGTGTTAATCAACTTGTTGATTCATGCGGTGTCGTGTCATGACCAAGTTCTCTTTTAGGCTAAAGAGAACCTCTTGGTGTTGAATGTGATCTTCAACCACTCTCACTTTAGGTTGGACCCTTGAATTAGAAGTGAGGGATGGTGGATGGTAGCCATATAATGTCGGGAATAGGGACATTTTGGATGAAGTGTGTGTAGACACCACTTTTTAACCCCTAGGTGACTCGACACATTAATCACACTATCATTATTTACATTATTATTCCTAACCTAAGTCCATTATCCCTTAATCTAATTTACCACGATAAAAGCCTTATTTACCCACGTGGAATCTTATTTACCCTCCCTTAACCATAAAAAAACTAACCTAAATTACCCTAACCATCCGAACCCTCTAGCCTCTTCCTACCCTGATTCCTAACCTCCCATTGTTCCTAGAACAACCTCAATCTTCATATGGTAAGTAGTTTCAACCATTTTCCATCCTTTCATAGTTTGTTTTTAACCATCCTTTACTAGATTGACAACGATTGTTGCAAATGTCGTTGATCCTATATAAACACCTTCCTTCTCCATTTCATGATTAGATAGATCAAATATATTAGGCTTTAGCAGATTATTGAATCTCTGCATAACATCACAACATTAAACTATATTCATACTATGTTTTCATCCTTTGGGAACCTTTGTCAAACAATCAATCAGCCATTTGGAGCTCCACCCTTAGCAACATTCAACAAGGTTAGTGCATTTTTATCATTTTCAATCACATCTTACATTAGTCATATCATACAAACACTCATTTTGATACCTTTATCCAGCTATCAAACATTTTGTCTTTCATTCAATTCTTTGATCAATATTGTAGCATATTAGCTAAATTTTTCAAAGATCATCGCCAAACTTTAATTGCTTGCCGATTTGGTCCCAAACTCCCTTTACCCTCAGTTAGCCCTTTATACATGTCAAAACCTCTACATTATGCATCTTCTTTGTTCTAGAGTCCCTCTATTTCACTTGTTACCATCAAACTTTCTCATGCATCAATCATAGTCTATTTATTGTCCATTGTTAAAATAGACCCTTTTGTCCTCGATCACCATCAATCTCTGTCATTTTAATCATTTTATCAATTATCAAAATGTTCAAAATGTATCCTTTTAATCATTTTATCTTTATCAAAATGTTACGGCCTACTTTGTTTTCTTGCAAGATGTATCCTTTGTAGATGATTGTTCTAGAGACGAGGTCCACCCCATCACAAGCATATATCACATATTGATCGTCAAACAACCTTTTGTGTGAGAGTAGTTTGATATCGTCCACGAACTCAACCTACGTTTCATTTCCTTTACTCCGAAATTGAAGATATTGAGGAACAACTTGAGATCATACAAAAAGAACGAGAATTCACGAAGCAGTTCTGGTTCAATTATTTGAAGAACTTGAGCTCAATGCAGCCCCTAGCTTGGGCCACCTATAAACAAAGCATGATCTTTCTATCCCTCTATAATTCTAAATTTATTTTCATTATCAAATCACTTGAGTGTAAAACACAAGTTGACAACCTTCAAGAAAGCCCTTTGGATTATTGGGATCGGTTGTTACCAAGTAACTTGTTTAGTCATTATCTTAGATATGTTTTGTTTGACTTGTATTTGTATGCGAGTCCTCTCACTTTGTGAAAGGAGGAGTTTTCGCATCATTGTTCATGGATCCACTCATCCCGCATTATCATTGGTCAGCTCAAGTATCGAGTAAACCCTACTTTATTTAAAGTTTTTGGTATTTCAAGTATAATAGTTAACTAATTGAAATTCACCAAAAAAGCGTGTGAAATGAAGTGTTATACCGCCATTTTGCAAGTGCTACCACTTAACCCATCTCTCCTCTTATCAAAGTAAAGCATCGTAGATGCCCTCTAAACATTTGTTTTACTACCTCGGTCTATTCATCGGTTTGGGGATGATATGATGAACTATAAACTAATTGAGTACCCAAACATGAGAATAAATCAATCCAAAATTTGCTAGTAAATATAGGATCATGATCATTGACTATAATCTTGGGTGTTCCATGTAGATTTTGAATTGTATCCATAAAAGATATGACAATTGTACTCGTTGTAAATGGATGTGGAAAAGCACAAAAATGAGCATACTTGGTGAGTCTATCCACCACCACCATAATTACACTTTTCCCTTCATATTTTGGCAATCCTGTGATGAAATCCATGGAAACCTCTTCCCACCGCTCAACTAGGAATAATCGGAGGCTACAAAATTCTTGGAGACTTAATAGTTTCACCCTTGTTACACTAACACACCAAGCATTCGACCACAAATTTATGGACATCTTCTTTCAACCCTTCCCAAAAGAAATCTTGTTTAACTCTATGATAATTTTTAGGAATCTAGAATGACCACCCACTGGAGAAGCATGGAGCTTTGAGAGAACTTAATTTTTAAGGGTATATTTTTTGCATAAGTACAACTAGTCCTTATACCACAATGCATCCCCCTTCCACACAAATTTTTCTGAAGTTCTCAGATCTTATTGGAGATTTTGAATGAGAGTTTGGGTTTTCTATGTCATTCTGCCATTTAGATCTTACCGATCTACCCAATTTGCCTATAGTATGGACATGGCATTTAATAATGCCTCTATGGACTCATCTCTCCTGGATAGTGCATCAACTACCACATTTTCTTTTCCTCTTTTTGTAAATGATCTCAAAGTCATATCCCAACATCTTAGTGACCCATTTTGTTGTTCTTCATATGAGAGTCTTTTCTCTAAGAAGTATTTCAAGCTTTCATGATCTGTCTTTACCTTGAAGTGACGACCCATGAGATACGGTCTCCATTGTTTGATTACATGAAGAATAGCCATCATTTCCTTCTCATAAGTTTGTTTTGAGAGGTTCTTACCTTTGAGTTAATAACTCTCAAATGTAATGGGGTGGCCCTCTTGCATAAGTATTGTGCCTATGCCACACCTCGATGCATCACATTCAATAATGAAAGTTTTGGAAAAGTTTGGGATAGTTAGAATTGGAGTGGTACACATGGCCTTCTTCAGTGATTCAAATTCCTGGGATGTTGCCTCATTTTAATGAAAAGTGTCTTTCTTCATTAAGAATGTGAGTGGTGCTACAATTCTACCATATTCTTCACAAACATGCGATAATAACTCGTAAGCCCTAAGAATCCCTTGAGGTTTTTAGGGTTTCTAGGAATTGGCCAATCCACCATAGCTTGGATCTTATGAGGATCCACTTTTACACCTTCATAAGACATGATATGACCCAAGTATTCTACCTCTCTTACCCCAAAAGAACATTTGGAGGGCTTGCATAAAGGCGGTGTTGTTCAAGAGTGTGCAATACTTAACCCGACATGTTGCAAATGTTCCTTCTAAGTCTTATTGTAGATTAATATGTCATCAAAGAACACCAAAACAAACTTCTATAAAAATGGTTGAAAGATTGAATTCATCAAACTTTGGAAAGTAGATGGTGCATTTGTAAGGCCAAATGACATTACAAGAAATTCATAGTGGCCCTCGTGTGTCCTAAATGTTGTTTTATGAATATCTTCATCACGAATTCTTATTTGATGGTATCCCAATCAAAGATCTAATTTTGTAAACTAAATAGTACCATGTAATTCATCTAAAAATCTTTAATGACGGGGAATATGATACTTATCTTTCACTATGTATTTGTTGAGCTCCTTGTAGTTTGGACACATGTGCCAACCTTCATCCTTCTTTCTGACCATCACCACTAGAGAAGAGTAAGCACTTTGACTATGGAAAATAATACTTGCTTCTAGCATCTCTTGTACCATCTTCTTACTCTCGCTCTTTTGGAGATAAGGGTACCTATAAGGTTGAATGCTAGGTGGTTGGATTCCTAGTATTAGTTGAATAACATGATCATGATTTCTTTTAGGTGGCAAATTTTTTAGCGTATCCCCAAATGTAAGTGAGTGCTCATTAATAATAGCCTGTAGATCTAATAGTATAGGGATTTTGATGGTCGTGCTTTGCATTGAGAATAATTATTGCACGAACTCATATGCACCCTTCCTAAGCATTTTTCACATTTGAAGAGAACTTACCAACCGCAAAGCTTTAGCCTTCATCCTGAGGCATCTCAAAATTCTTTCCTTTAAAATGGAACCACATGAACAAATCTTGGAAGTTCATCTCGCCATTCCCAAAGTAGTAAGCGATTGGACCCCGATTGATTAAGTAAATATATAAAATATAAATGTTAAAACCTTAATTATGTAACACCACGAGATATAAAAAATTAAAGTACAAATTTGACCCAAACAAGTAAGCTAGAAAATATAAAACCATGAGATAGAATACTTAGGTGATTCGCAGTAATGTTAAAGTCTTGTCGAGCTAGAAAAGCGGTGGAACATGAGAGCAAAGTGTTGCAACCGAGCCCAAAAAATTGTGTGAATTTGGATATGTCGGAGCGAGGGCACCTATGCGAGGTCGGGGATGCTTAGGTAACTACAAACCTCCTCTGGGTGCATGTGACTACTTAGAACCTCATAAACATAGTTTCGCAAGGTCACAAGATGTTCGTTGGATGTCACCTTTAGTACCATGTATGTTGTTGTACTTCATTGTTAATCATCTCGAAACATGCAAGAAGAAATAACACCTCGAAAACTTCAAAACACATTAAATCCTAAAAAGAAAAAGATGTAAATGGGGAGTCTGATTTGTGCAGACAGTCACCCGACTGAGTGAACTTACAATCTAGGTGTTGTACTACATTTCGAGACTCCATGTAGTTACGTGTGTGTGTAGAATCATGCCTTAGGCAACTCTCGTGCAAGTTACACTTGATATCGAGTAATAATTAGATGTAGAAAATGTAGATAGATGTATGCATGGAAAACTAAAATCCCCCTCCTATGTGTGTATGTAAAAATGACAGTCCCTTGTGTGAAGCTAGATGGATGCTTGAATGCTCTTATAATGCTCTTGGATACAACATTAGGTGGTGATAGATAATGCTTAGTGTTTGGTCCTTTATTATGGTCACATAACTTTGTATTTATATGATTCCCTTATTTGAATTTTGTAATTAACCAATAAACGGTCGAACCATAAGAAATAAAAATACCCAACATCTAGAAAGGATCCTAAAGATGCGAGCAAGATACAAAGAGGGGGCACCCAAGAGGGACGAGGGTGCCTAATGTTGACGTCTTGGCTAGGCGTTGGTGTCTAGACTCATAAAACCGAAGTGTTGAAAGTCATATTGGGTAAGAAGATGTGTAAGACCAACAAGGATAACGAGAAAGAAAGCACAAAGGCCAAAGACAAAGTGGTTAATTAGTACTTTTCTCGCTTATAAATCATATGAATAGTGGTATGTGATTGGGACCTAGAAATGTACACAAAGTGCGTGATTTAATGTGTACATTTGCCCCCACTTTATGTTGTTGAGTGAATGCTTGATAACATAAAGTAGATAGAAGATGCGTACCTGATGACCATGTAGATCGATGATGAAAAGTGTGTGAAAAAGACAAGAAAAAGTGTGGAGTGACAAAAAGTGAAGCGTGGTAGCTAGAGAAGAGAAACTGAAAATGATGATGACCCTACGGGTGAAAGCGTATGTGTAGATGTCACATTGTACTGTTGTTGTTGACGTGTGATTTATGTGACTACTATTTCTCATAAGGACCAAAAGAGAACAACGAACGAGTAGTCAAATATGTGTATATATGAAAAAGTTGATCAAAACACATAAAAGTATGTGAAAATGCAAAAAGAACATATGCACTGATCCGTGTGAGTGAAAGAGATAGAAATGATCCTAGAGATGTTGTAGAAGAATGAGTTTTTTTGGCAATTTCACGCCAAGTGCGGAAGAAGTGTAGGGAGAAACGTCTATTATTATTCTCTAACCTTTGACTACTTCCTGAAGTATAAACACAACTACAGATGGTGTGTGCAAATCCGATCCAACTTGATCCAACAAAAAAGTAGAAAATAAGGTGTAATTCATGCATGAAAAGTGGTGAAGGATTTGTGTATGTCTGTAAAAGCCGATGTGTAATTGTTGTGAACTATGTCAAATTGTGTAACTACCCAGTGGTCATAAGCACCCAGATGATTATTATTGTCTATATTGTGTTGAAGACCTAAGTTAGATTCTAGGCCATTGTTGTGGTCGAATGTTGTGTTGTATCGATCTTGAAGCTGTGTTAAACTATGATTGTAAAAGCTGTTGTGTGGGGTGGTGATTCAACCAATGATGCCCCTCTCATTTGGGATGCATGCGACATCGCAAGGAGTATGCGGTCTAAAAGAGGACCGAAGCGTTGTCTTGAAAATGATACCCTACAAGGGGGAGGGAAAGTGCTTGGTAGAAACCAAGGGACACGCAAGCAAAGTGGTTGGAGACAAGTGTTAGTACAAAAAAAAACACATATACAAAACAATGTGTGAGCTAGCAAGCAAGAAGACAATGTAAACACACACTAGTGAAAATAGAGTAGATCATGAGAAGTAGGTTTAGACATGGGACATCAATCAAGATGTTATAAGACAATCAAACCCAAAGTGGCCAATAAGCACAAAAGCAATGAATAAGCAAGAAATAGTGCAAAGCCCACAAACAATGTCATACAAGAGCAAGCAATAGAAAACAATGACAAAAAAAGAATCGACAACCATGGTAGCAAATAGACCTACAAAACAAATGTTGCACATGGAGCACCCATTAACATGTTAGAAAGATAAAATGTATGTCAAAGCATGTATAATCGATAAAGTAGTGTGCTAGTATGAATAGGAAATGGTATAAATAAAAAGAATAACACCTGTGATGAGTACAAAAGTGGATGCCACCGGGAGTGTTATGGGATTGGTAAGAGGTATTGTGCAAACATTTGTCTTTGCGTGTAATGATCTATGTAAAGTACACAATCACAACTAGAAGGAAAATAAATGTGCATGTGTATATAGAAAAGATAATGACATACAAAATAAATGTCTAACATAGTAAGCAAAGTGTACATGCGAGTAGAAGTAAGCAAGAACAATGTGCAACCAAGATATGAAATATGCTATGAGTGTGAAATGAAATGGAATGCGGTGTGACTATGATAGGAGAAACGTTCCCCCGAGAAAATGTGAATGTCACATCCCACAATTTTTCTCTCTATGTTTTCGTAAAATAAATTATAGCATTAAACCATTTTGAGAGTAACGTGGCACCCGACACAACTACGTTGTCTCGTATATTGTCATGCACATGTATGCATGTGAAAGAATATGCATACTCATGCACAATTGTATGTGTGACATCGCAATGGCTCTCGTTGTCACGTAGTCGCAAACCGATTAATAATATAATTTGTTTTGCGTACTTGTTGTCATGGATCTACATTACCTTATTTTCTGTTAATGATGGTTTTTGTAACCATCTTGAATGGATATGATGTTACGTTTGTTCGCTATGTCTGTTATGAGTTCTTGGATTAACTTAAAGTTATAATTTAAATACTTTGTTGTATATTGTTGGTTACTATATGGATTATTGATTCAATGGTCATCTATCATGTTGAAATCATGATATGCAACTAAGATGAACCTATACCTTGCTATGTTGTGTGATGAGTTACTTCCTTCACTAAAAATGTGACGATTTCAATAATTAGATACCTTGCTTGGTTGGTGTTCCCGATATTGAAATTGATGGTTTCTTATTCTTGTTGGAAGTAATGAATTTCATAAGGTGAAGGATCTAGTCATGGTTACAATAATATCTTTCCAAAGATGAAAGTATATTTGAATACATGATACTAACCTTCTTATCATTCATCATCATGATGGTCAAAGGTCATAAAATATAATAGCGGTCCTCGGTATGAGCATGTGAAAATTAATGATCAAAAAAGGAGAAAATGCAATGCCTTGGATCAAGGTAAATGGTTAGTAAGTTCTCGGGATCTTAGATTATTTACTTAAGTGGTTAGTGGTTTGATCTTTAAGGATAAGAGCATGCATTCAATAATTGGACATAGTATCATGCATTTGATCTAGCTTATTGGTTAGCTTTTTCTTGTTGTTGATAATTTATTGGTGATGTATTTTGCAGAATTGATAATAATATGGGAAAGCCATATTAAAAAGGTAATTATCTAATTGTCGGTGATTGTTTGAAATGACTAGAAAAATAATTTATTTGATTATAATCAATAAATTCTATTAAATGTGAAACCATTTGATTGAAGGATTGGAATGGATTAAGGTTAGATGGTTTTGCATTATAAAGATTTATAAAAATTGGTCACACTCCTTTGCATAAATGATTAAGGAGATAAATTGTTTGACCTTTAGGTAAGCGGTTTGTAGTATGGTCTTTGCCCATACTCGATAGTTTTAATCATGGGAGGGTAATAAGTTAGTCCTCGACAAAACTTGCATGGCATCGATTGTTAATTGATAGAGGTGAATGAATTAATAACTAACTTAATAGGATATTGAATTGACCCATACAAACCTTTGAATATCAAATTGTTTGTTTAAATATAGTAATCTTCGACCGATCGTGATTAATCTTATAAAACGTGGAGGTATTTGTGGCAAACTATGCAAACTATGTTTAAGACTTGGTATAATTTGAACCTACCATCAATTTTGGTGGGAAAGGGTTCAAATTTAATTTCGCCACAATATGGCACTTTGTTGCATTTATGGAAATTAAATTTATCAAGAAGCCTCAAGCTTCCTCGAGAAGCTTGACATGCAAACAAAGGTTTTCTTTGTTTAACTCATTCTTTTGCATCGAGATCTCCTTACGGGAGGTCATGCACAAGGATTCAACCCAGGTTTTACAAGCCATCTTCCAACGAACTAATTATGGATTCCTCTTATAGATTTAGATGCATTTTATAGGCTTATAAAGGGGCATAAACCTAAACTAGTTGAGGATTGATCCGAGGTTCGAATTCTTGTTATGTTCAGAACATTTTTGCTTGACAAATTGGTGAAGATTTGTAGACAGTACCTTCAGCACAAAATACCTCTACTTTATCTTGTTAATTCTTTATAAGCTAAGAGTATGAATTATTTTCTTTATTCTCCATGGATACGATTTTGTGAGAGTTTTGCAAACTTTTTTAGTCAAAACACGTAAATAACATTGTCGTTTGATGGGTAGGGCTCCATCTAACATCACACGATTTTGCTAGTATTATACTTGTTTGTTCGACGGATTATGTGTGGCTTATCTGTATTATCGATGAAATAAGAGGTATGAATTCTTGCATAATATACGGGATTTAATTAGCTAGTAGCGGGTTTTATTAGTTGAGAGGAAATAACTATTAAACCCTTTTTCGATAGTGTTGACCACAATCGCTCGAGGTTAAATGGTAAAAGTGGGTTTTGGATAGATAGACATCGGTTCAAACCCCTTAGAAATTGATTTGGATATTTTAAATAAAAAAGGAAAATAAATAACTATATGGTCGAGGGTGTTAAGATTTGGCATAGTTTGGAGGTAATGAATCCCATGTGCTCTCTAAATAATAAGTAAGAGGTTATAGCCTCACGAGAAGAGAAGTTACTTGTCACCACAATGATAAATAGGTAAAAATATACATCACCATGGTAATGGGTTGTGTTCGAGTTAAGGAACACTTCAAATTTTGATCATTATTGGTTATGAGAGGAAGTATAGGACTTCCCTTGGAATGATGTGAGTAACCTATAAGGTTGTATAAAAACTACTCTGGGGTGGAGGTTATCATGTCTTACATAGTAAGTACATATTATTCATTCCACTATGGTATAATTCGTGGTGTTATGAACTTATTCACGTTGTCTTATCAAGTAGTATTAAGTTAGTGCATACTTCTAATAAGAAAGGAGTTTTGGAAACATATATATAAGGGTATTATCAAATTCTTTGATTTTATGTATTTATCAATATCAAATCTATGCATATTTATCGATTATCAATTATGTGCACAATTATCGTATTAAATCAATGCATATTTATCAGTATTGAATATGTGCATATTTATAACAAGAGATGAAATTTGAGAGTTAATTAATGAATGGTTGGACTTGATTTTGTAGCCTATATTTTTATTCGATTAAGGATTGAAAAGTATGCTCAAGGATTAATGGAATGAAACATACATCTAAGGGTTTGTATAGTTCTTTTTCCCTTTTTATATCTTTACTTTGTAAGCTTTGTGTGATTCATAGTTTGTCCTTAAATGAATGTATAACTGGAAATAAAATATTCTATTATATGATTATTTTTTTATTTAATTTAATGATATTCATAGAAAAGAAGGTAACCAATTTCTACTCTTGTTTTCTTATAGTTGTAACATGATGGAGTAAATATGTTCCATGCCATTTCTTATGAATGGCCTTGTACAATGTTGTACACTATTTTTCAATTACGAGGTAATTAAAGGAAAATTTGATTATCAAAGGGCGTCATGACTTCGCATGAATATATTGTGAATATTATTATGAAAGAAAAGAATATAATTTCATTTGAAAAGTGAATGATGTCCCGAGTCATAAAAAGGGCTTGGGGCTTGATATATGTTGAACTTATTGATATTTTTCTATGACTATGTAATAAGTATTGATATGAAAGATGTCAATTGATTAATAAATCGGTGAGATTGTGATTTGACTCTATTTTGTAATCTGTTGTTATAAACCATACATTGTTTATTTTGAAGTGATAATATTATTGTATAATATGTCTTTATGATCATGAAAAAGTTTAGCAAAATAAAAATAAGATAAATTATAATTGGGAATCCTTGTATGAGTCCTTTATATCACCACCTAATTGTGGAGGATTAAATATATTTAATGTAATATTAGGTCTACAATACCCTATGGGTGAATACGTGCATTAACTTAAAAGTGGTGTATGATGGGTATTAAAACCTTTAGATACAAAACTACTATGAAATCACACTTAAAAAGAGTTAAGTGCAATTAATGTACTTGTTGTTGAGAAACATACAAGTTGAACTCTTCTTTTGAGTACTTAATAAAGTGGATCATATTGGTGGCTTATGACCTCAACCTTCAAAAGGATGATTAAGTATAATTGAGGAAAATTAATATAATATAATAGTAACAAAGCAAGAACACAAGGATGTGTACTAATGAAATAATTACAAATAACGAACTTATATTTGTTCATCTAGATGATTAGGATGTTATAGTTCAATCTATTGACTAAACCATTGAGAGTCAATGATTGCTTATTGTTGGAAAAACCTTACACCCCAAAGGATTAAGTTGTGTTGCCTTAGAAGCAAAAACAAAAACATGGTTAAGGTGTATTTGCAAGTTTTTAATAAGATAATAACATGTTAAACTATACATTAAATGACATATGAGTAAAGTACATTTAAGGTACTTTGTGATCACTTGAAAAAGGTACATGTATATAGATTTGACCTAAGTAAACTAATTGGCATTAATGATGTTTAATTAATGTTGTGGAAGGGTTTCAAGTCTTGTACTTGGCTGAACCAACCTCGTATTGAATTACAATTGACATAATGCTGATGTACTTATCAATCCTAAGAAACTAAACAGACCTAGTATATTTTAAAGGACATTAATGATTACGTAAGTTGATGAACAATGAAAATAATAAATTAAGAATGAAAATAATCTCGATACTATGATTGAGATGATTGTGTGGTGAATGGAGGGACAAGTTTCATGTGGCTTGTGTGCAGTCATGAAACCAAGCTAGCTAGCACGATGCCCTAAACTACGGCCATGGTAATGCAAATGACTGATTACATTGTTTGATCACCATTTCTTTTGTGTTATGCCGAGAGGCTACACTAAGAAGATACACATTCTCTAGAACCTTTAAAAGGTATAACCAAATGATATACTGGGTATATCAGCTCGGGAGGAGCATTGAAGGGATCGAGTAGGATTTGAACCCTTGCAGTTGCACATGGTTATCATAGATTGTCTGGTTGGATTCTAAACATTAATTAATGTTGGATTAATTTGCTATAAGTTATTAATCATTGAAGGCATCAAGATAATTAAATGGATCAGTGTGAAATAACTTAAGGGAATTTACAACTCTTGTGTGCTGGAATTTAATGGTTGCGTGTTAAATTCATTGAAGGCACTAACTCTACAATTAAGGAGTTGAAAAAAATCCCCATAAGAGAAGCGTAATAAAGAGGTGTTTCGGTGAATGAGTATGCATGAGATGAGGTTTATTTATAAATTCCCCCTTAATGATTAAGAACAAAGCGTAGAACAAGAGTGCATCATCGGGAAATGATTTGAATGTGTGCACTAGAAAGATGTGATCGATAAAGCATGAAGCGTAAAGAGTGAGTGGGTATAGTGAGATACATTGGAGATTTAGACCCTCAATAGTCGAGTATGAACCATGGAACTAGAGTGTGTCATCGGGTAATGAGTATAGCATGTAGAAGTAGAAGCAAGAAAGATGTATTGTGAATGCATAGAGTGTGTGTGATGTGTAATAAAAGTGTGAGAAATAGAAGTCATGAATGCGCGATGTACGAAGTGTGTGTTGTGTGAGGTTCATGTATGTAGTATTCCCTCAACATTCAAGTGTGAACCTTAGTATGAGAGTGCATCATAGGGTAATGGCGAGAGAAATGTATCAAGATATGCAATATGCATGTGAGAAATTAGATCGAAGCATGAAGTAAAATATTAGAATTGTGAGACACCGATGATGCTAGAAGGGGGGGAATGAGTAAGCGTAATGCCCCCAAGTGTGCAGAGGTGAGTATGTTATCTGATAAAAGTGAAAGACAAGGGTCCTCCACCCGATGCTTGTGGAGATAAATGCATGTGATCATGTTCTAAGATAGATGGTGAATGAGACCTATGTGCTTGAGACCTGGATGGTGATGGAAACCTATGTGAAGGAGAACACGGAGGTGATGGACACCTATGTGAAGTAGAACTCAGATTTGATGAACACCTATGTTAAGCGAGCACGGAGATGACAAACACCTATGTGAAGTAGAATGTGGAGGTGATGAACACCTATGTGAAGTAAAATGAGGTGGTGATGTATACCGATGTGAAGGAGTTGTCGAGTGATGGACCTAGACTGGTGAGATGGAATAGTAGACCTATGAGACCGAGTAGGTCATGGGAAAACATGCGAGCTAGGAGCAAATTGTACTTTTGAATCGAGAGGTCGCGGGGACCTATATTCTCTAGCAAGTGCAATGGCAACCTCAAGAGGAGGTTGTGGCCATGGTGTAGATGGTAGAACACCATTGATAGTAATGACTTGCTTATTGTGAATGAACTTTAGACACATGTGATTCATGGAGATGATAACCTGAGATGCATGGATTCCAGAGAAGACCTAAGAGCATGTCACACCCTTTGATTGAAGGTGCCATAAGAAAAGGCACAAACATGGTAAGAGGACCAACGGTAACTGGAAGCTTGACATAACCATATGACTTAGGAATTGGATATGAAATTTGTGAGAGTGGATAGCCAATAGTGATAATAAATGCAATAGAACATGTACTTACATGAAATGATGGATCAACCATGGTATTATTAATAGTAATAGGTCTAAAACAAGTAGTGATGTGTAATAGGTTAGAAGAGAATGTAGCGTGATAGTCACGATCAGAGAAAGAAAAGATCGGTGGAGATGTCTTAGCATGAGCAACTAGAAAATCAAGAGCCCCAGATGCAGGAGGAGGCACTATGCAATATGTATGATTGGCTAAAGATTCAGTGACTTGTTTGTCATGCTTTGGAAGAGGATTGTTGAATATCTTGACCTTGTGATTTTCATTGACTAGTGTAGATGCCACATGCTCAGGAAGCTCAATTGCATTATTATCGATAAGATCTTGAATAAGATTATGAAGCTTGAAACATTGATCTATAGAATTCTAATGCATTGATGATAGTCACATTTGAAATTTTCTCAGTAATTGTGACCTTTAAGAAGACACTGGTCCATATTGAGCGAGAGATGGAAGTGTAATAATATTTCTCTTGATGAGTTGCGGAAATAAAAGATGTGGAGCAATAGTAATCTGAGTAAATGTATGATTAGGTGGTTACCATTGAAGATTTTTAGGATTAGATACAATGTTGACAATAACTTTAGCTTTAGTAGGCTTTGTAGATAGCTTGAAAGTTAATTTGTTTTGAAAGCGCGTAGAAGATGAAGCATGTTCATGATACTTAAGCTTGCCTATAGATAATAGTTTAGTTTCATGTATCTTAAGAGTATGACACAAATGATTGAATGATGGAGATGTTTCAAAGATGGCACTCTCTGTAAAGGTGATAAGATATTTTGGATGAATAAATATTGAAGTTAAAAATCCTCAAGCACATTAGACATCTTAGCTAAGTTATTCTTATATCGTAAGACATAATCCACTAGATGTTCATTATATCCTTGCTTAAGTTGCGCAAATTGAGCATAGGATATCTTAGAGCCAATATTGATAGAGAAATGAGTAAGAAAAACATCAGCTAAATGCATAAAAGATGTTACCGAGTGGACAGGTAGATCATAGAACCAACGCATTGCATAATCATGAAGACTTTTAGGAAAGAGCTTAGCTAAGAGAATATGATCATCCATAAAATCTAGACATGCCACATGAAATGCTCGAGATGCTCTTGGGGGTCACCATGACCATTGAAAATGGGTAACTTGGGAGTGACAAAATTAGGTGGAAGTGCATAAGCGAAATGGTGGGTGCAAAAGGAGTATGAAGTAGTAATGTGGAATCCAAAGATGGAGATGCATGAGAAGTAGCTTGTTGCAATTGACGTATTTGAACTTGAAGATCTTGATAAAGAGAGGCTAAGTCTTGAGTGCCAGTGGAAGATACTTTCCGCATATGAGAAACAAGAGGTGGAGTGAAGTGGTTGGTGGGAGTAGGAATAGAAACATGAACAGTAGAAGTAGGCGGAAGAGTGGAAGCGGAGAGGTGAATAACAATAAGCATTGAAGCAAGAACATTGAGCTCCGCAAGATTGGTGGACTCCTCGCGAGTAGAAAATAAAAAATAGGTTTAGATCTGAGGATGCTCAACAAGATGACCATCAAAATATTGGAGATGGCATTCGGTAGTAAATTCACCATAAGATTGAGCCATAATGAAAATATGATAAAAACCCTAGAAGTAAGGTGGGTTCGAGTGATGGGTTCACCAAATGATTAAGAAAATATAGAAAATATAAATGTTAAAATCTTAATTATGTAACAACACAGATATAAACAATTAAAGTAAAAATTTGACCCAAGCAAGTAAGATAGAAAATATGAAACCTTAGTTACAAATGAAGGGATAGAATACTTAGTTGATTTCACAATAATGCAAAGTTGTGCTAAGCTAGAAAACGGTGGAATAGGAGAGAAAAGTGTTGTAATCAATCCTAGGAAATTGTGAAAATGCTAGAAATGTTGGGACTAGGGTGCTTACATAGGGTTAGGGGCTCTAGGGCACCTGAGACCTCCTTTGGATGCCTATGACTGCTCGAGAACCTCGAAACTTAGTTTCGTAGGGTCACAAGATGTTTGATGGATGTCACCTTTAGTCCCATGTATGTCGTTCTACTTCATTGTTAATCATTTGAAACACGGAAGAAGAGAGAGCATCTGCAAAACCCCGAAACACATTAAATTCTAAAAAGAAAAAGATGCAAATGGGGGGGAGTTAGATGACCCTAGCGGTCACCCTACATTTGAGTGAACTTACGATCCGGGCATTGCACTACATTTCAGACTCCATGTAGTTTTGCGTGTATAAAATCATGCCCTAGGTGGCTCTTGTGCAAGTTGTACTTGATAGTGAACAATAACTAGATGTAGAAAATGTAGATAGATGTGTGCATGGAAAAATGAACTTCCCCTCCTATGTGTGTATGTAGAAATGACAGGTCCCTTGTGTGAAGCTAGATGGATGCTTGAATGCTCTTGGATGCAACCTTAGGTGGTGATAGATAATGATTAGTGTTTGGTCCTTTATTATGGTCACATAACTTTGTATTTATATGATTCCCTTGTTTGAATTTTTAATTAATCTCTAAAAGGACAACCCATAAGAAATAAAGATGTCGAACAACTTAAAAGGACCCAAAATTTGTGAGTAAGATACAAAGAGGTTGGGGTGCTCAAGAGGGATGGGGGTGCTTGATGCTAACGTCTTGGCTAGGTGCTAGTGTCCATAATCAGAAAATTGAAGTGTTAAAAGTCGAATTTGGACAAGAATATGTGTAAGACCAAGAAGGATAACATAAAGAAAGAAAAGAGGCAAAAAATGGTCAATTAGTACTTTTATCGCGAGGAATCATATGAATAATGGCATGTGATTAGGACTTAGAAATTTACCCAAAGTGTGTGATTTAGTGTCTACACCAACACGACGTCTTCTCCTCCCATTGAAATTATATACACGGGGCCTTCTAGAAGGTAATCTCCCATAGATAGCTTAATCTTATGGCATTTTCCTAAACTAGCTAACTTTACCTCCATTTGCAACCATGACCTGAAATTTTGGTGTTGGATAAACAAAAAATTTAAGTGTATGACCAACTTATGATTGATGAAGTTATGAGTACTTCCTGAGTCAATTAATATTTTCACCCTTTACTTCTTCACGAACCCAACAACCTTGAGTGTTTGTGGGGTGTTGATTCCTAAAATGGCATGACAAGAAATAGTTGGTTGAGATTATTCAACCTCGATCTCGAGAACCTCTTCCTATACATTAGTTGTTTCCTCCTTATCTTGTTCTTCATTAAGACCCTCAATGTAGAATAACTTCTTCTCAAGACATTTATGTCCTTTTCTCCACTTGTTATCACAATTGTAACATATGCCTTTTAATTGTTTCTTTTTAATTTTTGAGGAGTCAATTGTGTCATTTGGGGAAAAGATGGTGCTAGATTCGTGTGTTCCTTGTGATTAGTGAAGCTCCTTCATTTTAACAAGTTGAATAATGATCATGGATTCTGATATCAAACATGGATTAAGAAGGTGAACATCATGTTAGATGTTATCCTTGAGTCCACCCAAGAAGAGATCATTTAGATGATCCTTTAGAGATGTCATTCACTCATAAGGATAGATTTTGGAATTTTGGATATAATCCTTGACTAAACTTATTTGTTATAGCTTGGAAATCTAGCTAAAATAATTCTTTGTAACACTATTACTATAGTGTGTTTGGATCTCATTAGTTAACATAGACCAGTAGGTAATAGAGAGACCCTTCTTTTTATTTTTCTCACACATCCATCTATACCAAATGAATTGTTCTAGTTCTAGGTACAAGGATGTCATTACCACCTTCTATCCATTTGGGACTTGATGCAAATCAAAGAAATTATCCATTTGGTTGTTCAAGTAGTTAGATCATTCTGTTGAACTTGTGCATCTCTACTTTAGGAATAATGCTACACCATTGGTTAGAAGATCTAGTGGTGTGTGTAGAGGATCCACCCTAGTTGGTGTGGTTTGAATCAAAGTGTGCATTTCTTGAGGAACCCATGTAACTCAAATAGAAATTATCATTAGACTTCGAGGCATGAGCTTAGTTATAGTTTTATCCTTATTCAATGACTCAAATTCCATTTTCATGTCACCCTTCACTATTTTCAATCCATTGTCCAATTCTGACATCACTTCACCCTTCATTACATTCAAGTTATGACCAAACTTTGTCTGCACATTGTTCATCTAGTTGTTCACCATGTCCTCAAGTTGGGAGACTATCTCTAATGCCCATGAAGCTGAAGATTCAAAATCCACATCTTCTTTACTATGAGTTTGAACTTTCCCTTGGCCTTTAGTTGATCTCCTTATCATGATGTAGGGTTTGTGTCTTGGGATATCAAGGTTAGGGTAGAAATTTAGGGCTTGGGGTTTTCTAAGGTTATTGGCTAAATAGAGAGAAACTTAGAGAACAAACCCTAGATAATTTTTGGAAAGCTTTTCGAAAATATAAGAAACTTAGAAAAAATCCCAAAATTATAGCCTAGGTAACAAGTTTATGAAAAACCCTAAAACTGATATAACTTTTGCATAACAAGACAAAAGTCTTGAAATTTGGAGAGGATCTTACTCAACTGATTTCACAATACCAATAAAAAAATTCAAAAAAAAATTCTATCATCTTTGAGATACGATCGAACCTTCACACTTAGGTTTTGACACAACCTGTGACCGAGATCAAGCTTTGATACCACTTGTAATGAAATTACTTTAATATATTTAAATATCAACCTAATAAAACACTAAAGAACACCAAAATATAGGTAAATGATCTCAATATGTAAGTAGAATGACTTGTCCATTTTGAGGGGGAAACCTCCAAACCATACAATAAAATTCAAATGCTCAATATGATGATAATAATCTACTCTCTAACTCTTATACATACCTTATTATATTATCTAAAGCCCTAAGGATGACCCACTAAACATATGGAAGCATAAATAATTATGATATGACTTGATAAGAGATTATGTTAGCCACAAATTGACTATCTATATCCCAAAATATGAACCTGTAATGCAAGAAAATATTAGTTGTGAAAATGTGAGAAAACAAACAAACTTGTTCCCTAATCTAATATTTTCAAACAAAACCTAGATAGAGCAATGGATGGAAAGGAGGAGAGAGACAAATACCTACACTTACCTACAAGTTGCACAACTCCTTCTTTCTTTGTGTTAGATTTATTCTTGATGGTGGATTGAATGTGTTAGATTTTGGAGTCACTTGGGCAACACCTCCCCTTGATAACTTGATTAATAGTTGCTTGATGAAGGATGGATTGATTGGATTAGATGATTGAAGATTGGATGAACAAAGAGATTGTTATGGATTATGAAACACCTTCTAACTAGCTCTCATGGAGGAGGAGAGCTCAATTTATAGTTTGTGGATGGGAGAATGGAGGGTAGAGATTGATCCAAGTAGGATGAGGATCAATGGTTGGAAATTGATGAGAGGATTGGAGGATTCTAGAATGGAGAATTCTAGAATTTGAATTCAAATTCCATGGAGGGAAGAAGCTTCCATTGAATTAAAAATTCAATGGAAGGAGAAGGTTAGAGAGGCTTCTAGATTTAGAAGCCTCTAGATTTAGAGGTGTGAGGATGTGATTAAACTATGGTTAGATTAGGTTAATAAATAATGATTAGGGGTGAGGTTACATGGAAAGGCTAGGTGTAGGGATGTGTAGAGTAGGTGGGTAGGTAGATGTAGGAATATTAAATTCCTAGGAAATGTTAATGAAGAATTAGATTGGATACTATGATATAATGATGGATTAATGAGATTAATGATAAAAATGGGATATTTAGATTAATGAAAATGATTAATGATGAAATGTTGGGATATTTGATAAATGATTAAAAGGGGAAATATGATAAAATGGAATGTTAGATAAATGATAAAGGGTAAATGTGATAAAATGGATTAATAATAATAATTAATCTTGTGATTAATTATTATATGGGTATGATGATGTTATTTGTGGGACAAATTAGTCGTAACTAAGCATGTCGACATTTTAGATGTCTACAAAACCGGGGTTAAAGGCGTAGCAATATTTGGGGACAAATCAGTCTAGAAATGAAGACATCATTTGACAGGTCTCAAAAGAAGTGGTGGATGAGGATGTAATGAGAAGCAAGGTTATCACCTTTGGTGTTTTTATTCTAAGCACCACATGGATGGATCTATTAAGCATATAGAACTTTGTGATGAAGGGATGAACCAAATGATGAAAGGATTAAGACAAACACATCCTAAGAAAGTAATCTTGTATGAGGATGCATCTTCACGGCTAGAATGGGCATGCTCACCCGAGACCTCGGAAGGAAATCTTGATCCACAAAAATAAGTTGTCATGGGAATGGAAGAGTCCAATCATTATAGGTTGAATATATAAGAGGATACAAATTCGGCTACAAGGAAATTGGACTCTTGACATGACAAGATGACTATTAAAAAGGAGGTGGATTTTTCTTTGTAGAGATTTTCAACTCTCAATAAAGGTAGGAGGAAATTGATCAACATACGAAGGAAAAGGTTGAATTTGAATTTGTTCCAAATCATCTAGACCTACAAAGGGTCCTCAAAACATCTCTCTCCCAAACCAAGGTATGTAAGAATGTTATCCCCTTATCATCTCCCAAAAGTAAGAAGCGAGGCCAAAAATCCATGGGGAAAGATTCTCAAAGAATATTTAAAGAAAGTAAAAATGGGTTGTTGTCAAAATATTATGGTAGAAAATTTTTCTACCAAAAAAAAGGAGGCTTTAATTTTAAGGAGTGGTTACCTCTCTGCTCAAGCACGAATCTGTGGGTTCTTTATTACAGTTTTTAGACGGCTCAAAAAGAGATGGAATAAGATGGAATGAGGTTACAAATGACCACCGAAGATTTAGTGGAGTGTGAAGACCTTTGGGCTACAAATGGGGTAATAAGGACTTACATGAGAGGGAGTTTTTAAGGTGTTTTCTATCAAATTTGTTTTGTGAACTATGCTTTCAATGGGATTGGGTTGAGTTATTTTGAGATATAGGAATAAAGTGAACTTTGGTTTCAAGGGAAAATGATTTATCGGAGACAAGAAGGTTGGTGACTAAGAGTTGATCGAAGACATGACACGATGAGATTCACAAAGGAAGATGAATAAGAGGGTATTGTTATGGAAGATTAGTGAATTGGGGCTTACATCGCTATGGTAGATTTGTGGATAATGGATATAGATAATTCTTCAGATCTATTATAGAAGTTGAAAGGCTAATTTTAGGTACAAGATTTTGATTTTTTGAGGTTGCAGAAGACCTATTTTTTGATACTGCAAAAGCCATTTTTATTCAAAAGCTTTATTTTCTTGGCTTGTCTAGGATGTGAGAAACTTTTTAAAGTTTTTATGAAGTTTGTGCATTTTGTTACCTTTGTTGTAACATTGATATTGTAATGACTATATTTATGGTGACTAATGAAAGGGTAAAAGACCCACCAACCCAAGTTATTTATCGATAAAAATGATATTTATGGACTAAATATAAACTATAATGTTTCATTGGATCTTTTAAATGATAAGAAGTTTGTGTATTCAAGGTCCATATAATGAAGGCATTCTATATTTCCCACCGTGAATAAATTCATAGCTCTAATTTAGTGTAGCTAAATGTTTTCATAGATAACATTATTGGGGATAGAAACATGTTTAACACAATTGGGAAAACTTGATAGAGTAGTGAGTTTGATAACCTTATGTGTTAAGATAGAGTTTGGGCTTATAGATATTACAAGAATTATATTGTATGTTTTTGTACGAACTTACTTACAGTCCACTCTTCAAAGGAGAATTGGAAAGAGAATTGATTATAACATATAAGATATTTTAAAGAGTGCATTTTCTTAATATAGGCTCTTAAAGTAGGAAGATCAAGAGATAATTAAAAATTTAAATTATTTTTACAAGATTGTTCAATTTCTATCTTATAAAGACTTTGTTATGAACCATAATACATTTTTTAATATCTCTCGTATTGGACATAATTATTTTCTTTCTAGAATTTAACTATTGTATTTGTCACATATAATGGTTCGAGACTTACCTTTTCAAATGAAAAAATAAATAATATGGAGATGTATTCAACAATAAATCGAAAGATATTTAAGTGCAACTTAAAAACTAAGTTGGGATTTTCTCTTCCTAATTATTATTTTTGTCTTAGTTTGTTTTAGGTGCTAATGCTAGAGAATATTCCAAACAAAACAAACAAATTGTTGACATTTGGGACAATAAACACAAACATTGGTATCAATATATAAATTCCTCACCATCCTAATGGGAAAAACATATGCTTTTACAAATGTTTGGGCTTTAGGTAGAAGATGGACCTCAAATGATTATGAAAGGATATTGTTTTTGATGAATTTGGGCATGAAGGAAGAAATTCACCATCTTAGTTCACCAAAAGTAATATAGAAATAGGGGAAATGAAAGGATATTGTTGATGAATTTGGGCACATAGGATTATAATGTTTAGCCTTTATGTAGATGTTGGAGCTCATAGTAGGTGTTAAACACTTTGTTTTTATCACACAAACATGACATCAAATGCAAAATATGAATATATTGATACACATACATGTTAGTTTGTAGTTCTATAATTGTAATCAATATTGAGTTGTCTCATAGCTATTCCAACTACCATAACATAATACATTTAAAGATACACTCTTTCATTTGGTGTGCTTCTTACTACGGTGTTTGGATGCCCCTATATACATATAAAAACATAGCATACCCAATTGTAACATGCATGTATCTTCCTAATTGTGGCTTCTACCTCAAATCGGATGTGATCATGGCATGTTATGAAGGATTTATGTTTTGTTATGCCTCTCATGTGTATGTGGTTGTATCTTATGTTATATAGTCTTGAAAAAGGATGCAATTACACACCCATACGAGGTGTGAAAAAATATAAATCTTCCATACTATCTCCTAATCAAAAATTACTATTTCACATGATGTTATTCATAGTTGCACTATAACCCTTAACATGGTACAATTATATTTTTGTTATAGGTGTTTTGATAATGTTTTAGAGTGAGACTTGTATAAGATGATGGATTTATATTTCATTAAGGAAATAGTTGGAATATTTTAATAACTATATGTAGACAAAAAATCACGCACTTGGGTACATTTCTAGGTCCTAAAAGCATACTTGCATTCATATGATTCCTAAGTGAGAAAACTAGTAATTGACAACTATCTTTGGCATCTTTGCTTGTTTGTTTCTTCTCTTTTTGGTCGGTCTTTTACACCCTACATCCTATTCAATAGTTTACTTGTTTATCTTTCATGACTTCAAACACCAGCTCCTAACAAAGACGTCGGTGCTCACACGCCCCATTCCCTCCGGGCTCCCCCGACCTCTTTTCACTTTACTAGCTCTTTTTGGGCTTCTTTTATCTTTTAGGCATATTATTTTCTTATGGGTCTGCATTCCAATTTTCAATTACAAAATTTAACCAAGGGAATCATATAAATACAAAGTTATGTGACCAAAACAAAGGACTAAGATCTAAGCATGTATTATCATCACCTAAGGTTGCATCCAAAGGCATATAAGAGCATCAAATGCATTCATCTAGCATCCATTCAAGGGAGAAGGGAATGCATTTTTTGCATACACTTCATAGGAAGGGGAAGTTTATTTTTCCATCCACACATTTATTTACATCGGTACATCTAGCTATCGCATGCTATCAAGTGCACTTGTACAAGGGCTTCGTAAGGCACGATTCTATCACACACGCACAAGAACTACATGGAGTCTGAGATGTGTGCAATGCTCGGTCGTAATTTTACTCAATCGGGTGACCATCGGGGTCGTCGACTCCCCATATTGCATATAATTTTTCTTGATTTGATGTAGTTTGAGAGATTTTTAGGTGAACATCTCTTTGGAGGTTACATGTACATTCAACGATTAGGGTGCGATATACGGGTGACCAACAACGAGTATTAGTGACACTTGTGTGATAGCAAAAAAATAGGTTTCGACCACTGTGTAGTCATGGATACCTGTAGTAGATTCTAGTACCCGAACACCCCTAACCTAGTCTAGGCACCTTGGTCAAACCTCATCCGACAACTCCAAATTTTACGATTGCATAGTTGCAGTAACAGTATACCCTTCCTATTTATTAGTTTTCCGGTCTAGATCAATTCCAGGAGCAAGTGCAAATCAGCTAAGTCATTTACTCTCTCTCTTGCACTTAGGGTTTCATATTCATTAACTTATTTACTTGTGTCAAATATGTACTTTAGCATTTATTTATCATACATGACTCTACAACTAGGGTTTAACATTAATTTCTATTTTTGATAAATCATTTGGTGAACCCGACTTCGACCACTCTTGGATCCTCACTTCCTCCTAGTTTCATTATTGTAGGATCCTCCCCATGAATATTTCCATCTATGCCTTTTTGCAAGCTAATCTTGAATGTAAGGCTAAAATCAAATCTCTTCTAGATAATACTTACATTCCTTCTAATACTCCTCCGGATCATGTATATCAGTTATTCATAGATGTGTTTTCTCAACACCTTACTTTCCCATATGATGTAGTTTCCGTGTTTTCTGTTTATGATAGTGATCCTCCTCTTTATATTCAAGCTTGCATCTATAACATAGGAATTAGGTGAGTACTAGTTGATAATGGATCCGAGCTCAATCTTTGTAATCTCACATTTATTCAACAATTTGGCCTTTCCTCATCTCATGTTAGTCCAACATCCATTTCTATCGTAGCTATGATTCTTTTGCACGCCCATGCATGGGTACTATCACCTTACCTCTCACAATTGGGCCTAAAACTATTCCTATGGTATTCTTTGTTATCGACGCCAAACTCCAATATAATTGCTTACTTGGTAGGCCATGGCTTCATGCTATGTAGGTAATACCTTCTACATTTCATCGGTGTGTTAAATTCCTACATGATGGCTATGCATATACCATTCTTGCTAACCGTGACCCATTTAAATATTGCAAATTTGACCCACTCACTTCTCTCCCTACTCCATTTCTCTATCACAATGTCATTCATCCCCATAATCCTCCTACATACCTCAATGATGAATATCAACTCATGGAACCTCCTACCCCTACCACCGACATGCTTCATCTCTAAGGATCTATTTGTGCATTAGACATCATGTCGTCCACTTCGTATATCCAAGAACCATGTGTGTCAGCATCTCCTCCTTTTACATGCACTCTTTTCGTACATGACTCTTATTGGTCTCATATTCCATTCGATCCCACTTGTTTTAAAAGCAGATTTGCACACATGATGGCTTAGCCCGGCTTGGTTCCACACTTGATGATCTTCGCCCACCACCTCATTATCCTCATCTTTATCATGGATGTGTCTTTATTACTTACCTCTTATGGCCTCAAGGTATTTCATTTATCAGTATTCCTTGCACGTACTCCTCAATCCTATCCACTTACACTTATACAGTCTTGGCTTGACTACATTGGTGGCATTTTGAATCCTAATCACACTAGTATCACATTCCCCATGCCTTTTAGCCATGTTTCTATTTACAATGATTCATTTCTTAGCTATAATCAAAATCTCAACCACTTTGGTATGCACATGATTTTTGTAACCACCTTTCACTGATGAAGAGTACGCAATGGGCATGTACAATTTGCATCGTAATGGCTCTTTATACGATCAACCTTGTACTATTTCTTACCAAGTCTCTGATCCAGGTCCAATTGGCTATAATATGGACAATGACGATCTTTTAGACGATGTTACTTAATTCTTATATATCGTACACTTGGGGGCATCATGTTTACTTCTCTCCCCCTCATAACATCATCAGTGTCTTCCATATCTACTCTTATGCTTTGTGCTTCATACTTTCTATTTCTAAGCAATATTACACATCTTGATACAATACGTATCATCATTACCCTATGACACCTTTGTTGTGTTAAGGTTCACACTCATTGTTGAGGGCATACTACATCCACAAACCTCACACACTACACATTTCACTCTCTACGTGCTTCACAACACATCTTTCTAACATTCAATTCTCACACATCATATTACCCTATGATGAAATCTAGTCATAGGGTTTATACTCGATTCTTTGAGGGTCTAAATATGAATTGAAACTCACAATTTACATTTTACGCATCATGATCTATATTTCTAGCATCTCTTTTAAACCATTTCTCGATGACACACTCTTGTTATATGGTTCATTCTTGATTATTGAGGGTCTTGTATAAATGAACCTCATCTCATACTCATCACCATTCGCTAGGGGCACATTGGTCCTATCACATTTGATTACATACCATTCCATCTCACTCATACACACAACATATTGCATATCTTGGTCGAACTTATTCTTTTTGTTTATACTCACATGTTACACTTTGGTTACTATGTTAGTAAGATATCTAGTATGTCATTATCTTTTCTATATATACATGCATGTTCAATTTGTTGAGAATTCAAGCACTAAGAGGGGAGAGGGTGAATCAATGCCCTTAAAAATTGTAATTTTTAACTTAGCAATCAAGACTACATTCATCAAATTCATAGATCAATCAAGATATGCTACCATAAGAGAGAAAAGAAAAAAACACACAAAGACACCAAAATTTAGGTGGGAAACCCAATAAGGGAAAAACCCACACAAATCAAGAAATGTTGAGAACAAAGTTCTACACCAATTACAAGATTATGAAGCACCTACTTCATTGTGAAGCACCCACTTCAACTCATAACCAAACACCCACTTAGTTGAATTTATAAACACCTACTTGTATAGAAAGCACCCACTTTCAACTTTATTGAGTGACAACTTGACCTTTCACAAATTCATTTTGACGACCTTCTTCATATTGCATACATCAACATATGTGATCATAGTTTTAGCACTTATTTTTCTATTCATTACATACGCTTCTTTTCTCTCTGCAATAACTTTCCTTACATGCATAGTACTTTCAACAACATTTACATGCTAAAAAATGAGCTTAAATAAATAGGCACGACTCTTGAACATATAACCCTTAACCTTTCACATTCACTTACTATGTACAACAAGAAGATGGTTTGTCTTCTAGACTGTCTCTTTAGGTACTGAAATTTATATGACTTTTCATATTTCATGGCAAAGAGAATGAAAAGACCTTTCCAAAAATTCCAAGTTTGTCAAATTTGGACAGCACTGGTTGAAACATATGACCTTGCGGGTCTGGAGGAGAAGTGGGGAATTTGGGTTCCAAATCTGCATGTATAATTTACAATAATATTTATATTGCCCTTTATAACCTTTTATACCCTTTATGTTTTATTCCTTTGATAATCAAACAAATTGGGGTTTTTGGGAATCAAGGTCTTGTGGGCGGGGCCATTTACTCTTTATTTTTCCACACCCCTTACATCCGCACTATACTCCCTTTGCTTTGTGATGCAGCCCATAATGGCTTTACGAGGAACTAGACTTCCCATGGAACTCGGTTCTATGTCCCCGAGGTTCTCCCAACACCTTACCTATATGCACTATTATTTTCCCTTTGTTGTGGCTCAAACCAAAGTGCAAAGAAATCCATCCCATAAGGAACCATTCCACTTGAACCTTGTTGCTCGAGACTTTTCTTCCATCCGTAAAACACTACGGACTCCCACTCCTTCACATTGCGGACCAAACACTCCTGCGGGGAATTGACGCCCCAAGGGAACTAGTTCTATCTAGCCTTGGTTCTCTTGACTTATCTCCCATCTCGCAAAACACTTTGTTAATTCCACACTCCTTTGCATTGTAGACCAAACACTTATGTTGGGAAAAAATTCCCCCAAGGAACTAGTTTTATACGGCCTTGGTTATCTCGACTTGTCTCATGTCCGCAAAACATTTCCGACTCCCCACGAACTATCATCGAAGATTAGTATGAAAACTCGAGGCTAACATGATGGTTTGATATAAAAATTGAAGAATCCTTTAGAAAACTACCTAACAAAGATATGTTCAATATTTAGAGAGATTTCATTGGATACATTTCGAGATTTGAGTGTTTTTCTTTTCCAAACCCTAGAATGAGGGTTTCTACAACTATACATGTCCGAGAGGATCTATAAATGATTTTCTCATTCATTTGTTGATGTTTTTCAAAAATTTAATCCCAATGAGAGGGTTCCAACCATAAGATCTAATTCATTATTTAAGCTCATCTTGTGGTGTTGAAATTTACTCAAACCACCATGATGGCAATGTCATGTATATCCTTCAAGTGGTAGGAAGAGAGGTACATCTTCAAATCAGGTTTTCTTCACACACCTTATCCAAAGCACTTTGTGACCATTTGAAGATCATTATAAGCTACCTAGAACACTAATATTTCTTTCATGGAACACCCAAAACTCTTGTACCCACAAGTTTTTGTCTAAAACTATCCTTTTCTACACGATATAGTCGATCCTATAGTTACACACATGGATTTCCATGACTCTTAGAGAGTCCTTGACATGTACAAATCATCAAATTTCTTGATTTCTAACATTTTACACCTTCATATGCCTTGTACAAGGCTTCTCCATCCTTCACAATCTTGGAACAACCCTCTCATACTTACAAAACATCATATGTCATGGCCAACCTGGAAATAGACCTTTGTACTTGACCTAGTTTGACTAGTTTTCACTTTGAACACAGAGGATATGACTTGGAGAACACTAAGAAACACTCCTCACACCTCTGAAACACCTTTATGGATACGTTGGACATATTTTGCATTCATACCAAACATTACAAGCTCACTTTGAGACACACCTGAGCTCACTTGCATTTGAGATATGTATTTCAGACCGAGACACAAAACATTATAATGAAGGACCTTGAACACGAGACACCATGATGACTTCATGCTAGTGAGACCATACACCTTGACCTTATAATGCGAGACACACAAAGACACTGGTTATGACTAAACCATAATACTACAAGATAAGACATAGGAAAAAACTCATACCTGCTTAAGCCCACACTCAAGCTTGTTTGACATCAATGACAACTTTTTCAACAAACTCCCCCTTTGTCATTGATGGAAAACACCTCCTTCACCTTGTCATTCTCCCCCTTTTTCCATGAATGACAAAGACATTTTCTCAAAGACCATGCTCCCCCTATGTCCATGCATATTTTTCTCATTTCTTGGAGCTGAAACACTATGGTTAGCTCCCCCTTCTTGTATTTAATGGATCATTTTAGAACAAACCCCAATTTTATCTCAAATGTTCAAACGTTGTTCTTGGTAATGGATTTGTTAAAAGATTTGCTAGATAATCTTTGATAGGCACATATTCAAGCTTGACTTTGCACTCATTAACATGCTCTCTCAAAAAATGGTACTTGATTGGGATATGTTTGGTCTTGGAATGCATTACAAGATTCTTGGATACACTGATTGCACTAGTGTTGTCACAATAGATAGGAGTAGGTCCTTCATACTCCACTTTGTAGTCTTTCAATGTTTGCCTCATCCATAATACTTGTGTGCAACATGTAGAAGCTGCAATGTATTTTGCTTCATAGGTGGATAATGTTATTGATGATTATTTTTACTCATCCAAGATACAAGACACTCACCTAGAAAGAAGACCCCACCACTAGTACTCTTTTTGTCATCCACATTGCCTACCCAATCAACATCTGTGTATGATTTTAGACTAAAATATCTACTCCTTGGGTACCATAGACCATGAGAAAGAGTGCCCTTGAGGTATCTAAAGATTCTTTTTACAGCATTCATATGACTTTCTCTTGGATCATCCTTGATATCTTCCTACTAATCCAACTTTTGCATGATGTCAGGCCGTAGAGGCTGTGGTATAGAGAAAGCTACCTATCATAGACCTATACAACATTTGATCCACTTTTGGAGCATCATCTTCTTTGCTTAGTTTTACATCCTGTGATCATGGGAGTGCTCACTTCTTTGCAATCTTCCATATGAAATTTTTTCAACATGTCCTTGATATACTTTTCTTGTGTTATGAATATGCCATTTGCTGATTGGCTCACTTATAGCCCAAGGAAGTATGTCAATTCTCCCAACATTGACATCTCAAACTCTTGTTTCATAGCTTCTACAAAGTCTTTTTCCATGCTCTTTGCTTCTACCAAAGATAATATCATCTACATAGACTATCACTATCAACTCTTTGCCCATTCTCATTATTGACATATAGATTATTGTCAACATATCCTTTCTTGAATCCTTGTTCTATGAGGTATTTATCCATCCTTGCATACCATGTTCTAGGTGATTCTTCAAGCCATAGAGATATTTCTTTAGTTTGCACACATAATCATACTCATATGTTATATGAAGCCATATGGTTATTTATGTAAACCTCTTCTTCTAAGGTGTCATTTAGGAATGCTTGACTTCACATCCATCTGATAAACTTTGAATCCTTTGAAGCTAGCATAGGATAAGAACATTCTAATTGCCTCCATTCTTTCCACAGGTGCAAAAGTTTCTTCAAAGTCTACTCCTTCCACTTGAGTGTATCCTTTACAAACCAACCTTTGCCTTGTTTCTAGTGATGACTCCATCTTCATTCATTTTATTTCTAAAAACCACATTTGGTGTTGATAACATTTTTGTCTTTGGGTCTAGGTACTAGTTCCCAAGTTTCACACTTTTCAATTTGATCAAGTTCCTCATTCATTGCCTTGACCCAATGTTGATCTTTAAAGATTCTTCAACATTCTTGGGTTCTATCATGGATAAGAGGGTTGTATTCTCATTAGTTTTCATATTTTTCAACTTTCTTCTAGTGAGTATCATATTTTATTTCCAATAATATGATCTATAGGATGATCCTTCTTTACTTGCCTTGAAGGTGTTTTTGTATCAGGTCTCTCTTGATCTTCATCACCTTCTTCATGAGATATTTCTTCCTCTTTACCATCTTCTTGAGTTTTTATGCTAGGAAGTTTGTCTTACATCTTCTTCATCTCTCTTGGGTTGAGATTTGATCTTTAGAGGGTAGGATTCATCAACTTTGACATTAGTGATTTCAACTATCTTTTGGAGCCTCTTATTATAACACCTATATGTTGCACTCACTATTGAATATCCTAGAAATATCCCTTCATCACATCTAGAATCAAATTTTCCTAGATCATCCTCATCTCTCTTAATGTAACATTTACTTCCAAACACCCGAGATGTTTTACATTTTTTGACCTTTCTTTCCAAAGCTCATATGGTGTCTTATTGTTATTCACTCTTAATTGTGCCCTGTTTAAGATGTATACAATTGTACATATTACCTCTCTCCAATAACCATCTAAAAGTTTAGACTCATTCAACATTGTCCTAGCCATCTCTTGCATTGTTATATTCTTCCTCTCAACCACCCCATTTTGTTGAGGTGTTCTAGTTGATGAAAATTGTCTCCTTATTCCATTCTCTTCACAGAAGGCATCAAAACTCATTAGACCAAAACTCACCACCTCTATCTGATCTCAAAATTTTATCCTTGTATTATTTTCATTTTCTACTAAGGCTTTGAAGTTTTGAATCTATCTAATGCTTCTGATTTTTTCTTTTAAACATGCAACCCATGTCATTCTATTGTAATCATCAATCAACAACATAAATTACTTGTCTCCTTGTATACTTTCAACTCTAGTGGGTCCAACAAGATTAGTGTGTATCAATTCTAAAGGCCTTGATGTTGAATGTTCTTTTGATTTAAAATTCTCCTAGTTTTTTTCCATGTAGGTAAGCCTTAAAAAGTGTATCAATTTGGTTTGATTATCCTTGGCATGTTTCTAACACAACCTTTTGAGCTGATTTTCACAAGGTTATCAAAATTCAAGTGCCCAAGCCTTCTGTGCCAAAGCCAACTATAGTCTTCTTGAGTGGTGAAGAACGTTTTCTTTGTAGACTTCCTTTAGCACATACATATTATTCTTTGTTCTCTTAGCTTTTCCAATCTTTTTACCTAACTTAATTTCTCGATGTCACATACTTTGTCATGGAAAACTAATGTGTATCCTTGCTTACACATCTGGCTGACACTTAGGAGATTGTTCTTGAGACCTTCCACATATAACACATTTTTAGTGACTGATTTTCCATTATCCAAACTCAATGATCCCTTACCAACAATATTATCTAATTTTTTGTCTCCAAATCTAACAACTCTTGAGGCATTCATAGTCAGAGAGATGAACTTGTTTTTATCACCTATCATGTGACTAGAAGCCACTATCAAGATACCATATCCTTCCTTCATCTTGAACATGAAATGTTATTTGGGCTATCATGGTTTGTTCCTTCTTCTTTGTAGAATCAGACTTTATTACATAAATCTTTCCATATTTTCTCATAGGATTATGACTGCATGTCTTTGCAATATGTCCAATATTTTGACAAATGTAACAAATTACACCCTTGTTTCTTATCATATTTTGTGAATCATGATGCCTACCATATCCTTTAGAATTTTTCTTACATTTGATAGCCTTATGACCAAACATGTTGCATGAAAAATAATAACCATGAGTGGGAGTACTTGATTGCATAGGAGTGTCTGAAGGATTTTTTTCTAAAGGATTTGTTCCATTTCTTTGTGATCATTTTGATCCTTTTGTTGGTGATGTGAGGTTGTTTTGAGGTACTCTTTCCATTCTTCTGATCAGCTGCTCAACTTCCTTGTTTTCCTCTATGTATCCCAAACCTGATTTGTCTCTTGCATCTCTTTGGCTACTTAGAAGATCAACTAGATTATGTGTGCTTTTGTCAAACTTCTCAAGTAACTTCACCTTTTTGACATCTGATCTAGCTCAGTCTTTAGAATTTCCATTTCTGATTTAAGACTTAGACATTTTTCTTCTTTAGATGTGAAGGATAGTGACATCAATTCTAGCCTAGCTTTCAGTTCCTTGAGCTCATCTTCCTCCTCTCTCTCCTTCATGTTGAGTTTCCTTTCATAGATGTTGATTTGCTCCTCATATTCCTTCAATTTGAACTTTATTTTATGGTATTTCTTTCTAGATAACTGTAATTCTTCAAGAGCACTCACCAATTCAGCTTCAAGATCTACCACAACACCTTCTTCATCTGAGTCTTCAACTTCAACATGATTTTTTCCTTTAGAGTTGCATTCATGTGGTGATTTCAAGGGCCATGAACAAGGTTTCATTATAGGCTTCATCCTTCTCACTCTCAAATTGTTGATATCACTTGATTCATCTGAACTTGAGTCTCTCCTTTGAGTAAAAGTTTCTTTTCCTTTGAAAATATTTTCTTTCCTTCTTTCTTGAAGCTCTTTTTATGCTTGAAATGTTTCTTATCTTTTCCTTCATGTTCATCCTTCTCCTCTTTGTTCTTGTGAGGACAATTTGATGAAAAGTGACCTACTTGGCCACAATTGAAACATTTAAAGGGCAGTTTTCCTTTATACTTACAACCTTTTTTAAGCTTTCTTACAAACAAAGCCTCTATCTTCTCATCATCAATTTCCATATCAGATTCTTCTTTGTCTTTTCTCTTCCTTGAATTTGATTCTTTGTCAGCTTTGAAGGAAAATTCTTTCTTACTTGATTTTTCTCCCAAATTTATTAACTCATATGCACTAAAGATACCATGAATCTCATCCAAACTTAGCTTGGTTATGTCCTTGGCTTCCTCCACAAGCTGAGAATTTTGCATCATATTTAGAAGTCAGATCTTAGCACTTTCTGGACAATTACAGATTCCTCTTGTTTTTCACCTAGCCCTCTTATCATGTTTTTCACTTCATTCACTCTCTACAGATATGAAGCAATCTCTCATCCTCTTTCATTTTTAAACCTTCAAATTGTGTTCTTATAGGTCTACAATTTGGCAAGTTTTACCTTCTCATCTCCCTCATATATAGTTTGTAACTTGTCCCACATTTCCTTGGCAGTTTTGCAATGCATGACTTTCACAAACTCTATCTCAGCTAGTCCACAAAGAATAACATTCATGGCTCTTGAGTTGTTCTCATGAGATTCCTTGTCAGCTTGTTAAAGTGATAGGTGTACTAGGAATTGTATCCCTTTTCAACTGCTACCCATATATCATGTCTAAGAGATTTAAGATACACAAATCATCTTGATCCTCCAAAAGGTGTAATTTGTTCCATTAAATAGAGGTGACCTAGTCATGGAGAGGCCTTGACTACTATCCATGATTTTGCAAGAAGGATCTCCTTAAAGTGGTTAGAATTTCTCATAATGAACCTACTCTGATACTAATTGTTGATAATTCAAGCATTGAGAGGGGAGGGGTGAATCAGTTCCCTTAAAACTTGCAATTTTAACTTAGAATCAAGATTACATTCAACAAATTCATAGACCAATCAAGACATGCTACCATGAGAGAGAAAATAAAAACACACAGAGACACCATAATTTAAGTGGGAAACAAAATAAGGGAAAAAACCCACAAGATTCAAACAATGTTGAGGATAAAGTTCTCGCACCAACTACAAGATGATGAAGCACCTAATTCATTATGAAGCACCCACTTCAAGTCACAACTAAACATCCTCTCGATTAAATTTACAAGCACCTACTTGTATTGAAAGCACCCACTTTCAACTTTACTAAGTTACAACCCAACATTTCACCAATTCATTTTGATCACCGTCTTCATATTGCATACATCAACATATGTGATCTCTGTTTTAGCACTTATCCATCACTTATTTTTATTCAAGTACACACACTCCTTTTTCTCCGCACCAACTTTCCTTATGTACACAATACTTTCAACAACATTTACATGCTAAAAACAATCTTAAATAAATAGGATTGAATCTTGAACATATGACCCTTGACCTTTCACATTCACTTACTATGTACAACAAGAATATGGTTTGTCTTCTATATTGTCTCTTCGAGGTATAGATAGTTCTATGAATTTTCATATTTCATGTCAAAGAGAACAAAAAGACCTTTCCAAAAAGTCCAGGTTTGTCAAATTTGGACAACCTGGGTGAAATATATGACCATGCGGGTTTGGAGGAGACGTGGGGAACTCCGGGGTTCCAAATTTGCATGTACATTCCACAATAATGTTCATATTCCCTTTATAACATTTTATATATTTTATGTTTTATTCCTTTGATAATCGAGACAAATTGGGTTTTCAGGAACAAATCTACTATGGAACTAGGGCCATTTACTCTTTGTTCTTCTACACCCCTTACATCCCACACTATACTCCCTTTGCTTTGTGTTGTAGACTGTAATGGTTTCAGGGGAACTAGTCTTCCCGTGGGAATGGTTCCACATCCTCGAGGTTCTCTCGATGCCTACCTATCCACACTATTCTTTTCCCTTTGTTGTGGATCAAAACGAAGTGTAAAAACTTCAGCACTGTAAGGAGCCATTATGCCCGAATATTGTTCCTCCGACTTGTCTTCCATCCACAAAACACTATGGACTCCCCACTCCTTCGCATTCTTGACCAAACACTCCGTGGGGAAGGCTGAAGCCCAAGGGAACTAGTTCTATCTGGACTTGGTTCTCTTGACTTTTCTCCCATCGTAAAACACTTTCAACTCCACACTCCTTCACATTGTGAACCAAACACTCCATAGAGAACTAATGCCCCTAAGGAACTAGTTCTATCTAGACTTAGTTCTCAGACTTGTGTCTTGTCTCAGTAAATCACTTCGACTACCCACGAACTTGTCATCTAAAGATTGATATGAAAAACTCTAGCCTAGCATTATGTTTTGATATAAAACTTGAAGAATAATTTAGAAGACTACTTAACAAAGATATGTTCAAGATTTCAAGAGATTTCATTGGCTACATTTTGAGATTTGAGTGTTTTTCTTTTCCAAACCCTAGATTGAAGGTTTCTATAATTGTACATGCCCAAGAGGATTGGAAATGATTCTCATTCATTTGTTGATGTTTTTCTAAAATTTCAATCCCAACGAGACTGTTCAACCTCAGGATCGGGTTTGTTTCTTAAACTCATCTTGTGGTGTTGAAATTTACTCAAACCACCATGAATGGTAATGTCATGCATATATTTCAAGTGGTAGGGAAGAGAGGTACATCTTCAAATAAGGTTTTCTTCACACACTTGTATCAAAGCATTTCATGACCTTTTGAAGATCATTATAAGCTCACGTGCGTATGAAAATTGACATGCAACCTTCAACCGCACTCGACCCCCCGAGGTCGTGTTGGAGCAGCCGATGTTGATTGTGTGTGGCTAACTATAGGAGGATCAATGACTAAGATCTGGTAGTGTGATATCCTGGTAGATGAGTTGGCAAAGGGGAGATTTAAATTCTATGAATAGGTAGCGTAAATTCCCTATGATTTGTTTGCCTAACTTGGATCTAAATGTTGATCTAGTTTGAAGTGTCCAAATTAACTAAGCTGAAACTAACAATCTATGTTATTCTTTGAAAGGAAACTAGTCTAAACAAATCACAAAATTGAAATACTACAATCACAAACAACAATTTTCTTATATTCTAAATAATTAAAATATCTCTACACTAAAACTAAACAAACAAAATAACTCGGTGTGGTTATTCACCCTGTGTTGAGTGTATTGAAACTTAACTAACTTAAAACAAGAAATTTTCCAAATGATCTATGATGTGTAGACAACCTCCTACAAATATTCTCTCCTTCAAATCCTCAGGGATGGGAAGAAGAGGATCCGTCACCGAGGGTTACTATGAAATATTCAAACCCTCTTAAAAATTAACTAATTACTTCGTAAATGAAAGGAAATTAATTTCTACTGTTTTATATGATGTAATAATGATAAATTGCGTAATGAAGGAAATCAAACAACAAATCCAACTTGGAATTCATAGAATAGAGGTAAATCCAACTATGTAGTAATTTTCCCCTCAATTTGTCCTTTCTTTCTCTGTGTGTCCATATGAGTCTAAGGAATTGGGAATGCAAAGGCAATAACATGAGAAAGTGCTTGAGCAATGGAAACTTGAAGGTAGTTTGGTTGCAATGCAGTGGAAGAGAGATAACACAAGTGAACAGAGCTTGGCTATGCAATTTCTAGCAGGATTGTGGCAGCAATACTATGCAAGATACACAAAATTCTCAGGCCATTTGCTTGAATACAAGCATGGAATATATAGGAATTGGCTGGGATGTGCCTTCATGCACAAGGCAGCTTTGGAGTGCCAAATTATTGAGTGAAGAGGATGTTCAAACTAATTAAATCTATTTAAAAATATAGGAGGAAGGAATACCAAGCAATCAAGACTATTTTTAGGCAATTTGGTTCACAAACGTGCCCTAGAAGTCAAGTTAAGTGAAACCACGCGTGTTAAAATTACAGATGAAGGATTCTAGAAAAAGTGTGCGGGACCGCCACCTGCCTAGGTGGCCGTTTGAACCGCCGCCATGCAGGGCGGTGGTCCTAGCACTAAAGGACAAAACCTATACAAAATGAAGTGGGAAGATGGAAGAAAGTGTGGAAAAGCTAAGTAAGGATGTCTAGGCTACAAATATACACTTGCGAATGGGTTTAGGAACTCGAACACCTTTTGAAAGGACATAAATCATCATTTGTGACTTTTGTAACCGTTTTTACGATAATGTAGCACATGTAATTTTGGGTGTGTACAACTACCTAGACCATTGATATTTCCTTCATGGAACACCCAACACTCTTGTACTGTAAGTTTTGTCTAAAATTTTCTTTTTCTATACGGTATAATAAGTCCTACAGATGCACACATGGATTTTCATGACTTATGGAGAGTCCTTGGCATGTACAAATCATCAAATACCTTGATTTCTAACCTTTTGCATCTTCATATGCCTTATAAAAGGCTTTTCCATCCTTCACAATCTTGGAATAACCCTCTCATACCCGTAAAAATCATATGTCATGGCCAACCTAGAAATAGACCTTTGTAATTGACCTAGTTTTACTAGTTTTCACTTGAACACAAGGATGACTTGGATAACACTAAGAAACACTCCCACACCTTGAAACACCTTTATGGATACTTTGGAAATATTTTGTATTCATACCAAGCATTACAAGCTCACTTTGAGACACACCTTTGAGCTCACTTGCATTTGAGATATGTATTTCGAGAATGAGACATCTTTTCACTTTACTCGCTCTTTTTGGGCCTCTTTTATCTTTCAGGCATCTTATTTTCTTATGGGTCAGCCTTCTAGTAGTCAATTATGAAATTAAACCAAGTGAATCATATAAATACAAAGTTATGTCACCAAAATAAAGGACCAAGCTCTAAGCATCTATTATCATCACCTAAGGTTGCATCCAAAGGCATCTAAGAGCATCAAAGGCATTCATCTAGCATCCATTCAAGGGACTGCATTTTTTGCATACACTTCATAGGAATGGGAAAAGTTCATTTTTCCATCCACACATCTATTTACATTGGTACATCTAGATATCGCTCGATATCAAGTGCACTTACACAAGGGATTCCTAGGGCACAATTCTATCACACACACACACAAGAACTATATGGAGTCTGAGATGTAGTACAACACTCGGTCGTAATTTCACTCGATCAGTGACCGGTGTTAGTCGACTCCCCATATTGCATCTTTTTTTTTGGATTTAATGTAGTTTGAGGGTTTTGTAGGTGAACATATCTTTGTAGGTTACATGTACATTCAATGATCAAGGTGTGACATATAGGTGACCAATAATGACTATTAGCGACACTTGTGTGACACCAGAAAAATCGGGTTTTGACCATTTCCGTAGTCACGTGCGCCTAGTAGTAGACTCTTGTGCCGGATGTTCTTGACTTAGTCTAGGTGCCCTAGTCCAACCTCATCCGAAAGCTCCAAATTTTATAGTGCATAGTTGTGACGATATACCCTTCTTGTTTATATGTTTTCCAGTCCAGATCGGTTCCATGAGCAAGCACAAATACACTAAGTCCTTTAATCCCTCTCTTGCACTTAAGGTTTTATATTTATTAGCTTATTACTTGTGTCAAATATGTACTTTAGAATTTATTTATCATATGTGACTCTGATTAGGGTTTAACATAAAATTATACTTTTGATAAATCACTATATACGAGATAAATATGGTTACATTTAATATTTTTAAAGTGGTTGTGTTCATTTACAATGAAGATTAATATGCTTCAGGACTAGATGTGGTCCAAGTATAAGAAAGCGTTAACTATGTTGATAAGTGAGATTTTTTTGTAATTATGATACTTAGAATTTTGGTTGTCATAATAATTTGAGGTGGTTATATAATGTCACTATTAAATATTATCACTAACATAAATGGATGGTTAGTAATTGTTGTAGCTCAAAATTGTACCATATCTTGAGTCATGGACAACCTAGGATTTTGAGGCAACATGGGATTGTCTCAAGTTGTGGGACTTGCACTTGAGACAGACCTCTGGAGAAGGTCAGTTCCTCTACCTATTCATACGCTAACACTACTCCTAAAACTAGAAATGTGACTAACTAATCCTAATATAATCGTCCAAGGGACTAGGGTTAGAAGGAGATGCATGAAATGAGAATCCTAAGCTAAAAGGGGTGGTGATAGCACCAGAAAAAGGGGTTGATCGCTCTCCACAAGGGGAAGAAAAGGAGAAAACATGGGAGAGAGGGCAAACATGAGTGCCACAAACAAGAACCATGTAGATTCACCTTTCCCATACATTGACAACACAAAAAATGGAACTTGCAAGTAGGAAATACACACAACATCGAAAAAAATGAACAGAGAGGTAAGATACAATAAAATGAGAAAAGAGCGGCACAAATGTGCCATAAAACCCAATTTTATTGCTTGAAGATATGCATGATCATTACATTCATGACAGAAGACAAGAATACATTGCAAAGACCAAATTAGAGGTCTAAAACTCATGGGAAGTCGACCACCATTTTGGCATGGTGTTGTTATAACAAAGAGAGAAATCTATTTCAAAATGTGCGAGTTCCATATTTATAGAGAAGGAAAAGGAGAAAATAGAAGGAGAGAGAGGTGCCAACATGATGGATTAAAATTTTCAGCCACCAAGGATCAATCACCATTGATGATTGCATGAAGGTTTGGGCATATGATATGGCTTTTGACACATCTTTGTCCGATCGAGTCTGCGGAGTTGCAGTACGCCCATACTTCATTAAATGTGGGTGGTTGAACTGCCAGATTTGAACATTGTAGACTCGACCAATTTTTTTCTCCATTTTCACCCTCTTAACCTCATCCAATCCTTGATCTGATAAATCCATCATGAATATTTCCTCAATAACTTTTCATCAATACCAATTTTACCTGATTTGGAGTTGTTTTGAGGAAGATATGGCCATTTGATGTTGCATGGTCAAGTGAAAAGTTCCTAGTGGCCAATAACCTCCATTTTCATACTTCTTAACTCCACCAAAACTGATTATTATTATTTCAATTTGAATATATCAAGAGAGATTTTCAATGGTATCAATTTTTCCCGATTTGGAGCTCTAAGCGAAAGTTATGAATGTTTGAAGTTTACAAGGTTGGGTGAAAAGTGCTTAACAATGTTAGGCTCCAAAACAGCCAATGAAACATCTTAGTGGTCACCGACCTCCAAAATAGGCCAGTGAATCATCCTAGTGGCTGCTAAGCTCCAAAATCTTACTTGAAAGTGTGCCAAATGGCTAAGTCCGAATGAAGTTGCAGGTCGACGAATGTAGCCTAATAACCGCTAAGTTCTTTTATACCCTAGTGACTGTTAGGATATTTTATAGCCTCTTTTTTTGTATCCTAGTGATTCTAGGCTCGAACACCCTATAGTTAAAACATCCAGCACCGCTAGTCTCTCGAAAAATTGGCTTAGTCCAGCTTTTGATAAGTTATCCAAATCTGCTTAGGGGTGAGAAATTGGGATAGCAATAAGACACACACACAATATACAAAATGTGTGAGCATACACATGGCACACGAATGATTTGAAAAAATTCCTCAAATATAAGTAGTCTAATGGATTGTATTAATCACATGATATGTACCAAAAAGGAACATGACTCGTAGATTATAAGGTTAGCTAGGTGTGGAAAGGTAAGAGAGAGGAATTCTTTAGAAGAGGTTATGGAGCTTTTATAAAAAGAATGATGATAAGAACAAGTTTTAGTTAGATAAAAACTAACACCCAAAGCTTTGGCCTAAGGAAACTACTTTTATTTGGATTCCAAAAATAAAAATGTACTCACTAAGGATAATATGGGAAATAATTGGTTAGCCCTAATTAGTTTCCTTAAGGTAAATAAATGATGAAGAAAAACTTGGTCACCTCTTCACTCATTTTCGTTTTGTCAATCTATATGAACATTATATAGTAAAATGTAAAATTGACATATTGAATGAAAATTAAATTGTTTAATTTTTATCATAACATTTATCTTCACCCTTCATTTTAAAAGGATTAAAACATAAAAATGTGGGAGATATCCATTATGTTGATCACTTGGAAAATATAACATCGAAAAAACATGCATCTCGTGGATAAAGCTACAACGTTATGTCTCACGTGGGTGAGAATGTTGTCAAAGAGAGAAATTACAACTCTTCAAGAAACATATTACAAAATGTAAATAAATGATGATGAAAATAAGGATCATAAAATTGGGTCTATATTAAATGGTGATGGAAAAAGTTATCCAAAATGGGGAGAGAGTATGGAAAATGTGGAGGAGAAAATAAACACATTGGAAAGTACATGTGGAAACTTTTCAAGATTAATCATGTCGGGATGAGAGAAAAATCCCAACTCAAAGGTATGGAGGCATAGTTAATAATTAATAAAAAATGAATTTTACTCGTATAATATTATAAGTTCTGAGGACAACCACTAATAATAAGAGTGTATGAAAAAGAGGTCATAAAATAAGATTGGATATCAAGATAGAGATGAATATTATCACTTTATAAAATGAATACTAGAAACTTGTGAGTATATTGATTCCCAACAAGGCACAACATCACTATAATGGGGAGACTATGTAAAGAGAAACATGTATCTCATTGGGAGAGAAACAAAACGTCAATGAAGGCATAAAATGAAGAGCCATGGAAGCAAGAGACCATTGATCAAACAAAATAAAGGAAGTATTGGAATTTGTATGCATAAAACTATGTTGTGGAAGAGTGATCTGTGATGCATGGTCACGCCTATTATTTGGGATTTTTGCCGCAAAATTTTGGATGATGGTGCATAATGTTAGATCTTATTAGGACGCGGAAGAACTTTTTGTAGTGAAGATTTGTTTTTGTTGTAGAAGACTTGTTTGCTTGATCTTCATAGAGTTTGGGAAACTTTTTAAAGTTTTTGATGAAGTAAGATTAATTGGATAGAGATAATTATACCATAAATATGGATTATATTAGAAAAGTCTAGTGATTATATGGAAAATATGCATATATTACTTTTGTATTGGTTGGATTAGATGGTACAAAAGTGGATAGATGATTTCAAAACTGGTACATATGAACTTAGGCATGTGAGGCTAGTGAAAGTAACTTGAATATGTTTCTTTCATTTAAGTGAATTATATGAGTGCAGAGTGATTAATAGTTTTTCATATTTGTTTGGTGAGGGTTGGGGAAGATTTTCTGAAGGAACTATAGAAGTACAAAGATGATCTATAGAATGGGTAACTTGAAGAGGTATGAAGGGAAAATTAAGAAGGGAAACAACAGTGGGAAATGGAATTTCCAAGGGCTATGAACTTTTTATGTTATTCAAAAATAAGTGTAAGAAAGAGCTATAGAAAGAGAAATGTGGAATTATAAGGAGAGGACAAAATGCTAGTGGAGGCATAAAATGTAGAGTTACGGGAGAAAAAGACCATTGAGAAAGTATAACAAAGGATCATATATATGATGGAGGTGATAATGATGGAATATTTTGGAGGGAGGGACAAAGAGGGAGATCTAAGAGGGGTGAGAAGTTATACACGTTGAGATGTTGAATACATATTGTAAAGGAATTGGTTTGTGTTGCGAAAAACATTTTAGTTGATTTGTCTTGCACTTTGGCTGTAACCATTTGTGTTGTGGAAGAGTTATTTAGATGTATACGGTTAAAAATATTGGATGGGAATTTGTTGTTAAATTTTTTTATTAGGTTACAATGTTCAAATTCATACTTGGTTAGGCTAAGAAAAGACGTGTTTTTATTATTGAAGATTTTTTTCCCTAAAAGACTTATTTGTCTTGTCTTCCTTAGGTTTGGGAAACATTTTAGCAAGTAGTTTATGTTATCCAAAATTCACCCCTCAAGGTAATTTTGATAATCAAAAATATTGGATGGGAATTTGTTGCTAAATTTTTTTATTAGGTTACAATGTTTAAATTCATACTTGGTTAGGCTAAGAAAGACATGCTTTTTATTATGAAGATTTTTTTGCCCTAAAAGACTTATTTGTCTTGTCTTCCTTAGGTTTGGGAAACATTTTAGCAAATAGTTTATGTTATCCAAAATTCAGCCCTCAAGGTAATTTTGATAACCTGGACAAATTTTGTAGGCTTGGAGGAACATAAATGGTGAAAGGAAAAAAATTTGAATTTTGGGGTTCCTTTGGCTCTTCTCTAACTTCCCTATCCAAGGTAAAAATCTAAGAAGTTATAAAAATTGAAAAAATCTGAAAAATGGCTTTATTTGGTGTATTGTAGAAAATGCGGAAGATTTTGTCCCAGCCGCACAAGTTCAAGTGGGACATTTAGGACCCACATAGCCAAAATCACCATAGGAGAAAGGAATCGAAAAATGTGGATATTTTTGTCCTAGGTGGTTTGCGGGATAGTTGGGATGTTGAGATGCGCGGGACTCGAAAACTCGATTTGTAAAGGGTGCGGATAAATTGGAAGTTTTGTCTCTGCGCTGTGCTGTGCAGGACAGCAAGACATCGGGATGCGGGATGCGAAAAGGTGAAATCTCCATAGGAAAGTGAGATGTGGAAAATGTGGAGGTCAACGGCCCCGATGACCCAATCAATGATGGAACAATTGGAGCAGGAAGCCCGAATTAGGCGTCGATGCAGAGAAAGGAGGCTCAAGCCGTTCGAGCACGCACGGGACACGAGTTCCCCACAAAGCCAAAATGTCTCAGTAGTGAAGAGACTTGCGAGTGGTGCGCAGAGAAATTTTTCAGGACATCCGAGGACACGTGAACCCGAAGCCACCGAAATTTTCGCAATACAAAGGAAAACTCAATGCTCGACCTTCGAACTTCAAACGACCATAACTTTTGACACATAGCTCCGTTTTTCAAAAAAATTGACTTTTCAGAACGGGCACAAAGTCCTCTATGCCAAATTTTTTTAATGAGGGTAGGTATGTGAAAATAAAGGAAACATCTCCAGCTTTGATAAATGAAAAGCCTAGTCCCGTTAAATGACAGAAATGCATGCGGACTCCAAAACAACCTGTCTACACTCAAATTGCCATATCTTTTGCATTTTTCAAAAAAAATGCACAAAATTGGTACCGTTGGAATTATGGTTCCGAGCCCGATGAATTTTTTTGAGAAATCTAGAATTTGATGAGGAATCAATGGTAATTTTGCAAAAAATGTGCCCAATTTAGAACAATGATTTTAGTGGTGGTTGGGATGCATTCAATGAAGCATGGGCTAGACATTTCTCGTTGTTGCAAGTTATGGGATAGTATGAGGGCCCTTTTTGCAAGCAACATACCATCATTTCACCCCATTTATGACATCTTGCAAGTGGTGGGGAGTCAAATTTTAGGATTTTCATTTTCTCTCCCTCTCCCTCCTTTTAGATTTTTATAAATTGGAGTGCTGGGCTCATTATAAAGAGGAGATAATTTTGAGTAGCAAAACTCTATCAAAATTGTTTTGTGAAGCCAATGTGCTATAAGCCCTTGTAGTGGACTCCTTGTATGGTGATCTAGGACCTTATCTTGTAATAGATTAAATTGTGCATACCTATGAGGCAATAGATGCAAGTTTGTGGATGTATCTTCCCTGCTTTGTGTTTGTTTGCATTCTTCTTGCCCTTTCAAACTCATTGCAAATATATTGTGTCTATTTATTCTCTTGCAAGGATTCATTATCATTGTGTGTGCATGAGATATTGTTGTGAATGCATTTGTTAGATTATGGAGAACTATTATCACCCCTTCTAGTATGCACTTTGCTTCTATTTTTCACATTGGAAGACTATTCTCACACTCTCCTTTTCTGGTGTATCACCGCTTTAGTGTAGGCTTTTTTTTCATGCACTCTCTCTCCTTGGTCCCTTGGAAAGTTAGATTAGGACAAGATAGTTTTACCTACATTAGAGTATATTGTGGTAGGTAGTTTGGGAGCAAGAATCATCTTTCTCTCGGAGGTCTATCTCAAGTAGTGTTGTCACCCTCAAAATCCCCCTCATTTTTCAAGTCAAGTTTCAAAATTTTGAGTTGGTGCCTTTGAGAGATGTTTGAGCAGATTGAGAAGTCTGGAGAGATAGAAAAATTCATGCTTTGAAGAAGTTGGTGCTCATTTACAATCTCACCTTGTTAATTTAAAATCTTGCAGTCGCATGGTTTGATAAAATTTTTGTCTTCCCATCTGGATGCTTGAAAATTGTTTCTTTCATTCGAATGAAATTGTCAATCCTTCTCTTTTGGCTGTGGATCGTGTCGAGCCTTGTATTGTTTGCAGTTTCTCTTTCCATGGAGAAAAATTTGAAATTTAGGCGTAAATGGTGGAGTTTCCCCTCCTCGTATTTTTTCTATAGTCGTGAATGACGGGCATATCTTCCCTGTCAATTTTTGGCCCCAACATCCATGAGTACATGGACATCTCTAATTGGATGCGACGTGTGTGGATTATTTTACTGAACTTATCATTTTTGTTATTTTTGCAAAAGTGTCAAATTGGCTCGTGGCCCCGAAGGATCCTGATTGGTCGAATCGAGCTAAGGCGGGAAGGCGGATCGTCGGAGCACTTTGAAGATTTTGGATTTATTGCCAAAAGGAGTAAAGTTACAAAAATGAGCCGTAACTCTGTTGAAGCCATGTATTGAATATCCGTTGAAAAGTCAAAGTGGAGAGGCGGGTTGTCGAGACACTTTAGGAATTTTGGTTTTGTTTCCATAAAAGGCGTAAAGTGATAAAGTGAACCGCGACCTGCTCATGCCAAGGGATAAAGTCAAATGTTGAGCCCGCATCAAAAGTCAAAACGGGAAGGTGGGCCGTCGGAGCATTTTGGGAATTTTGGTTTTATTTCCAAAAAGAGAGTTAAAAGTTATAAAATGCTCCACGACTCGCTGGGGTCTTGAGCCCACGTTGAAAAGTCAAAATGGGGAAGCGGGTCGGCGGAGAACTTTGAGATTTTGAGCCTTGTTTCCAAAAGAAGTAAAATTATAAAGTGAGCCATGACTCGTTACCACTCAGGTAAAGCCACGTGTCAGACCTATATCAAAAGTGAAGTTGCGGGCTGCGGGGTTTGAGGGAGACTTTTGCACTTTGCATCTTTTGCGCTAAAGGTGCAATTTCAATTTCGGGCCTGGATCCATTTTGCGAAAATTACATTTTCACCATTTTTGTACGGATTCGATTCAAATATTCAAATGAGCATAACTTTCGCTCCAGTGTTTCGAAATTCAACAAATTTTATATTGTTGGAAAGATCTTGGTCTCCTCTATGCCATGGAAGCATAAAATATTGTTTTTAGTAGGATTTTATGGTTAGAAATATGGAAAACATCTTTCATGCCATTAATATGTGATCTGATTGCTTCAAACAGATCGATTTGATCCGATCTTCCATCCTTCCTTCTCCAACACACCAAACAGACATAGAGAACCGAATGGATATCTTGATTTGGGTGAAAATATGGAAAAAATATTTTGTGCCATTAATATGTGATCAAAATTCTTCAACTAGATCAAATTTGATCGATCTTCCATCCTTCCTTCTTTAGCATGCCAAAGACATGCAGAACCAGATTTGACATATTATAGGTGATTTGTAGGGGCATTGATGGTTGGTGGTTGAGCTTTTAAATTAGATTTTCTTCCTTCTCTTCTTCTCCTCTTTTCACTTCATCTATAAATGTAAGAGCTTGGCTCATTGCAAAGGTTGGACTCTGATACTTTTGAAGTGTAAATAGAATCAAAAGTAATCAATATAGAAGAATTTCCCCTTTCTCTCTATCTTCATCTATTGTCTTCTTGCTTGCCTAAAATCTGTGGATCATTTATCTTTTGTAATAAGAAACTTTGTGTTCTTATTGATATGATTTCTAGAAATTTGTGTCTATGGAATGATATCTTATGCTATGAATGAGAATGATTCTGTTTTTTGTATCACCTTTTCTTAGTACGTATAAGGTTATACTCTACTATCTATATTTCTGAAAGTACTATTATATTCTGCTCTTTCCTTTCTTCATTTCTTCCATTCATTTGTATTGATAAGCTATTTTGGTAAAAAGCATTTCAAGATGTCAGAAGTCCATCCTTAAGATGAAAGTTGTACATTTGTATATAAGCTTTGTTGCTTGCTTTCAATAAGGGAACCTCTCCCATAAAGAGGAGGGACTTGTTATCCCCTGACTATGGTTTTGTTAAAGTACCATTTTAAAACCCAACAAGTATCAAGTACCACAACTTGGAGATGGTACCCATGTTATCCACGACACTGTGAGGTCAAGCACACACACTTGTGCAAGCCTAAGGGTGTTGTGATTCGAAGATAACAATTTATGAAGTTGTGTTGTTTTGTTACCTTCATTGTAATTATGATATTGTAATGAATATCTTCGTGGTGATTAATGAAAGGGTGAGTGACCGATAACCCTATTTTGTACCATTCAAAAAAACATCACTAAAAATGGATTTTTTTTTCCAAATTTAGACATTATGTCCATCAAATTTAATTATCTTTTTTTTGTTCATGAGTTTCGAGAGGCAACCCAACAACAAATATCATTACCACTTTAGTATAGATCATTGTGTGAGACTCATATTCGTAAATTATATTACAAGATAGTAATAGCCAAAATCAAGCTTCATTGTATGTAAAAAAGGTACAATGTCAATTGAGATCGATAGAGATAAATCATATAAATAGTTTTAGCAAAAAGAAACCCTCTTTTATTGTAAAAGAAAATGTAATTCCAATTGAGATCGATAAAGACAAATAATATAAATTTGAAATAATGATGTGATAATCAATGGGTTACAGAGCAAAATATTGTTGCAATAAGACTCAAGATGACAATGCGAGTGAAAAGTTGCACTTATTACCAAAATAATAGTCTAACAAATTATTATCTTCCATGCTAAAAAATGGAATAAATAAATTGATTCAAGACCATGAAAATCCTCCAAAACCCTTGGGAGTTAAAAGATCATACTTACTATAACATGATGATAGATTATTTAATGGATATATAACATCAATGAAAAGATAATTATTCATATTGATACACATGCTAAAATCCAAAAATCAAACACAAAACCATAACTCAATAACTAACCAATTTCATGGTTCTTCATATTTTCCACATGACATTATTGATCCCTTCTTGCAAGAATATCTCCATACATGGTAGGGTATCATGTTTTGATGCAACCATCAAGATAAACATAGGAGGAAAGACTCTGTCCAATGAAAATTATAATAGTGCCAAACTAAGCTAGGTAAATCCTTATTTAATGATTAAGGATAAGTCAAATAAGAAGATTATATCCCAAAACAAAACTAGTTTTTCTTTGGAGTTCTTCAAAAAGTTATAAGTAGAAAATTGATGAAAAGATATAAGGAGGATTGATCATGTGGTAGATTCCAATGAACATCACTCTAGAAATTTATAGTGGAGTAATTAAAATGATCAATCCCCTTAACATTTAAACCTCACTCCACCTTTGTACTTTTTCATGTATATTAGATAGAATAATATATAGTGAGCCGTTTTGAGGAATCAACTAAAAAGAAGAGTTGTAAATAATTGTAATGTCATAATCTAATGTGCTCTAAAGTAATGAAGAAAACACACCACACAACCAAGACATGCTTAATTGGTATTTTAATGAAAAATTTAAAGAGTTTCCTCAATACTGATCAAACTACAGTCAAAAATCTCAACAATGTAAACATAATAATATTGTTAAAAGTTGTTTGAGATTTACGCGCAATGTAGATTAACACAGAGATAATAATCTTCAATTTTATTCATACAAGATCATATTCAATATATTTGGGACATCTTATTCATTGATAGAGGTTAGATTTTATAATAGTTTGTACTCCTTATTTCATGGATTCAAACTTCATCTTGAATCCCTATAATATCTCAACCTCATCTTCTAATATATTTCTAGCATCCCTTTATTCTCTCACACAACTTTAGCAATGTGAGTTGTTCTCACAACTCACAAGTATAATTAAACTATTACAACATTATATGAGTTGTTTATATCACAAATCATATATTACAAATACACACATAATATTAATGTTCACACTAACATATAAATTCCTAACATTCACCCCCTTAGTGTGAACATGGGGCAAAGTGGAATTGAAACCAGAATCGTATGCCACCGCATACTTTTAGGTTTGCATACTATTGTCTGAATCTTGTTGTCTGGATCTTGTTGCACATGACCACTACTATGCAAAGAATGCATCCCACATTTATCCCATGTGAACGAAACGAGGTCATTTCACTGGCCGATCATCTTCATAAAGAAGTATGACAATCAGAGGATTTCTGCAGTTAGTTGCCCTCCTATACAATTGTTTCACTATTCCACACCTTCCACGCCATATCACAAAATGTTTAGGAGATTACATTAGGAATGCTCACATTCAAAGAAAACATGCACAAATATTTTGTTCTTATTCTACATATCAAAGCAAACACACAACTGAAAAATGAAGTCACCATAGAAAAATGCGGCCCCATCGTTGGTGACTGACGAGAGGCGTTGATTGCCTCCTTCCTTCGTTACCTCCAGCCTCCATGTTTCTATTGTTAGCTCAACTGGATTTAATCATGAGGCTCAATTTATATTGATGGACGTCGGTTACCACCGAAAATGCGTCCGTACGGTAATTTGTTTTAGTTTTTTAAATTATTTACGACTCACAAAATTGGCTGACAAATAACTTGACTTACAATAAGACGTCTAACGACAATTTTAACAAAATGACGACATTACATCATGGAGACAAAATACAAGGAAAAGAAACTTAACATTTGACTTGACAATTTACAATAAATGTAAAACTAAAACTAAAAAAATATATCCTCACGAATTTCACTTTTAAAAACAATACACATAATTCATAGGAAATCGGACTTAATATAATTTTATGAAATTTTCATAAATTCTAAACCTATAACTTTTAATTATGATTAGAATTTTAATCGATAAAAATCTCTCGAAGAAAACAAAACATTCAAGTAAAACACTTTATACGACCATTGAAAATTAAAAGTAATATAATATTACTTTAGGAAAATAAAAACTTTTAAACAAAACTAACCACATTACTTTTCTCGGTTTTCCTAAAAAATAATAATGGTAAACTACCTAAACAAAGACTTCAAACTAAATAAAATGACTTTGAACTAAACATAAATATTTAAACAATGACTTCGAACTAAACAAAATGTGGATGCCATTTGTCACTCGGTGGGAGATAAGCTGAATTCAAAATGCCGTTATTACTCCTTTGTAAAGTGTCAGACTGAGTCGAGTGCAAGAGACATTCAATGAAAAATACAAAAGACCAATCTACTCACTGTCAACGCCACGCAGAGATAGACAGTGGTATATACTGTCACAGATTTGAATTTCTTCACAGATGCACACCACAAAGACTACGTACTTTTTTCACCTGATTTGTTTTCTATTTTTCTTAGAAAATATGATCTGGGTTGTTCTAAAAATTTGACAGAATTTTTAGATCATATATATCTTCAAACCCAATAAATATTAGAAAAACCCATAATGTAAAAACATAATTACGACCCGATTTGTAAATGGGTTTTCATTCACATAGGCAAACAAACACAACGCTTCCCCTCCATTACAAGCATTCTCTCAATATGAATTTATCCTACTCTGATACCATTGTTAAAAGTGGTTTGAGATTTACATGCAACAGAGATTAACATAGAGATAATAATCTTCAAATTTTATTCATACAAGATCGTATTCAATATATTTGGGACATCTTATTCATTAATAGAGGTTACATTTTATAATAGTTTGTACTCCTTATTTCATGGTCAAACTTCATCTTGAATCCCTACAATATCTCAACCTCATCTCCTAATATATTTCTAGCATCCCTTTATTCTCTCACACAACTTTAGCTACGTGAGTTGTTCTCACAACTCACTAATATAATTAAACTATTACAACATTATATGAGTTGTTTATATCACAACTCATATATTACAAATCTACACATAATACTAATGTTCACAAGTAACATATAAATTCCTAACATATATAAGAGGCATTCATAGTATTTATAGACCCCATCCAATAAACCTACCATTTTGTAGATGATTTCACATGCCTTGTTCATCCTTTCATGTTTTACATACATATATACCAAAAACTTACATCTACACATAACATCCTTGTGTAATCACTAAAATATGCACTTATTACTATTACATTACACCTCTAGTATGTTGTTATATGCATGATTTCTAAGTATGGAAACTAGGCACTGGTGACACCTCTTTGGTCCTTTTCTTGCTTTTGATTGACTTTGCTTGTGTCTTTGTTTTTTATTTTACATATTTTTGGTTGTGTCATAGGGATCCATATTCCTATCTTTGGTCCTATTTTCGATTTCTTGCTTTAAGACAATACCACCCAGACATGACATTAACACCTAGGTGTTTATGTCCTCTTTTCCTTGTTTTCTAATTTTTCGGTTTGCTTTGGCTTTGGGTATTTTCTTGTCTCCTTTTCACAACCTAGGTCAGATTTTGGTGTCACTATGTGCCAAAATTCAAACTAATAACTCACACGCACACACGCACACACGCACACACTGCAAGACGCGCGCACACACACACACACACAACCTACTAACTATTCTAAGGGCAATTGGGTTATCATTTCTATATCTACCACATATTAAAGAACAACACAAGAGACGCATTTTGAGCTACATTATTTGTTGCACAGGGGGAGGCTTTTCTAAGTTAAAAACCACACATTTGGCATTGGGACAAATTATTTGTATCCCACTATTATTTGTGCGAATAGCAATAGGGCATCCTAACTCAAGGGACACAATTTCAATCACACACCACAAGAACTACATGGAGTCTAAAATGTAGTGCAACACTCGACAACAAGATTGTATTGGGGTGATCATCGGGGTTAGTCCGAATCTCTCATATGAATTTTTATCGAGTCTAATGTGTACTTGAGCCTTATACAAGTAGCTAGGGTTTGTTTTGTAAGTACAGGTGTGATAAAGTAGAAGTGCAATGAATTTGACATGACCTACAATAAACTAAAAGTGACATAGAAAGAACCATAACCAAAGCTCTTTCATGGAAACCAATGCCCAAGGGCCTTGTCCCATTCTAGGCACTCCTATCACTTAGATCGTCACATTCCATAATCAAACACAAAGCTTAAATAGTCTTGAATACACCCGTCTAGATTAGTCTCAAGCCCAAAATCAGTTTAGACCTACGGAGGCAAGCTAAGTCATTCTACAAACCCTATTTATCACTCTTGCTTGTACTTCTTTAGCTAGATCTTGTATGTTATTTGTTATTTTATTTGCTTAACACCATCCGTACTTTAAATTTAATTTTATTAAATCACCTTGTTGTTGCTTCCTCGTAATCAAATCTAAATTAAAACAAAATTCAATTACAATACGTACAATAAGCATACTAATGTTGTTACATTAGAAAATTAAACAACTAAAAATAGATCCATTTTTTGTGCCCAATAAAATTGGGACTTTCTATATTACAATTTTTTTCAACAGATACCAAAGATCATGCATGACTCACTCTACGAAACAAGCTCGTGTAGACATAATCTAAACATAGTAATTTTTTTCTCCCAAATTCAAAACAAGAGTCTTAAGAAAGACCTACATCAATAGACTAAACAATTGATTAATTTTCCATTTCTTTTGAATCTTAATATTTCTTTAAAGCTTCCTACAATATCTTTGTGTCCATAGGTATTATAATCTTAAATGAGTTGGCATTAACAATCTTTACATGTTATATCAAAGATGAAGTCAAAAACTCTATGACACATGTCACCCATTCTTACCTTGATAATATCCATCATAAACACATGAATGTATACACTAAATTTACTAAACACGATAACCTAGGTCTCAAAACGTTGTTGCAATCCTCATCAAACTCCAAACCGCTAAGTGCACCATCTAATATGTAGATTTGGGGAATACTTATACTAGAAAATAATGAAAAAATACTTTGTTTAAACATGATTAAAATAATTTCTCAAATCTGAATTTGAGTCTTTAATTTTTGCTTCCTCTTTACTAGTAGACTTATCAGGTCATTACCATCCTTATAAGAGATTAATTTAATATTGGGGAGGAGGTCTCTTCTTGCTACATTCGTTAATGTGGCCAACTATTATTCCCAATTTGAAATTTAGAAAGAAAATTCCTAGAACTTCTTTGCACTGTTTACAATTATCAAACGCACCTTCCAACTCGTACTCAATAATTGGAACATTTCATTGAGATTTCCCTATATCATTGGTGATGTGTTAGCAAGAATTCTCAATGCCACTATTTTTGCGTTAACTCATCCCGCATCTCCTTAACAACATCTTCATGCATTTTGTTTATGGCTTTAACAATTAATATTGGGTCCACTCTTAGTGTAGAGTTGTAATATGTATTTCTCTCTCAAACCTATCCCTCTTCTTCCTTCAAACAAGGCTCATGATATTTTATGCAATCCTAATATATACGATTAACTCCAATTTTTAGTAGAAATCATTTTAAGGATGTTTTATTTCTTTTCAAACTTCAAAGAATTTTTTTGCGAAGTTGAGATAACCTTATTAGTAAGAGCAAGTTGCTTATTCACCACTCTTCATGATTCATTGAAATTATAGGATAATTCTAGGTAGAAGGGACTTGGGAAGTGGTTTTAGATGTAACATTTATTGTTGGAGGGATATGAGTAGTAATAAAGGAAAGGAATAACAAAGGGATTTGTGGTTGGGATAAGACCGATGGTCTAGGAATATGCATTGTTGGTGGGGGAGTTGGCCCTACCCAATTTATTAATGGCATGCCTTGTGGGATTTGAGAGAGTATCCCTAACAAAAACTCATCTCCAATTTCTCCAATTTATTCTTCTCTACCATGCTATTTTGTGGAATAAACTTTTACAAAGTCACTTGGGCTTTATTCCCACTACTTTCCGAGTGATACTATATAGTATATATATATATATATATATATATATAGTAGGAGGAGGCGTGGTCACGGTAGGAAGTGTGGAAGAAGTGGAATATGGAAAATGGATAGTGATAGTATTAAATTAAGTAGTTGGAAAGCGTGAGTGGATAGAAAGGTTGGATCGAGGGTGAAAACATGTGTACTAAGTTGAGAAACAACATTTACATTGAATTTTGTAAGGGTATGGGACAAAAATTCATATTAGAAACCTCAAACTTAGCTACTTGAATTAGGGAAACCTCCACTCAAGAAACAAATATACTTAGAACATCAAAAACATCAACATAAATAAGAAGAGCGTGTGTTACAAAAGAATTTGAACCCATAATAGGATTAGTAGTAATAATAATACTATGAGAAATATAAATTGTAACAAAATATACATGAGACAATCATTATTGAACCCTCAAAATAATAGAGAAACCTACAACCTCACCACCAATGGAAATTTGTGGGACAATAATTCTTGTGAATGATATGGGCATGAAGAGAGTAATTACCGTAGTATCCATGATTAGTTGGGGTTGCAATGCTTGAGTCACATAGGATCTAGAGGAACCTTGTTCAAATTTTTGGGAGGAGTGAGAGGGAACCTATATTAACTTGAAGGAGATTTTGGAATGTTTTTTAGAATAAATATTCTCAATTCTTTATCAATTTTCTCTTCTTATTCTTACTCAACCGGTTTATACAACCCCAACCTTAATGATCTAAACTTGTATCTTCCTCTCACAAACTACATTTTCAGTTAGGGGTTTAATATAAACCTTACCTTGTTTAATATATTGATTTTTAGGATATATACCAATCCTTGATTTTACTTTGATTATAATACAATGTTTTATAACCAAACCCTTAGAATCCCAAGTATGTCTAAAATGCGTCCGGCATTTAAATATGAGTTGACTCCACAATCAACTAGAGTCGGTGTTGCATGCTAAGTGTTGAAGTTAATATATCCCAAGCTAAAAGGTATTTAAAACCACACCCTCTATTGCTTATACTTGAAAATGCATGCTACTTCATGCAACATCCGATTAGTAATTTCTATTGCAAGCATTTTATTTAGGACATTTATGGGTAAAAATGGGGAGGAATTAGATAACCATTAACTTTGATTACATTTATTCATCAAAATACTAAAATTCCCCCTTTCCACACGACAACCTTCATTGATGAAATCCTTCACATCTCCACACCAAAAAAACTCTATACATAGTAGGATAAAAATGATTACAAGATCCTTAGAGGAAATTTACATGGTTGCTATCACTAAAAGTTATCTTACAAAAGCTACTAGAGCATAACCTTGTATCTCTTCCTCCTCCTATTGAGGTTGATATAAGAAAGCCTTATGTTAAATTTTTTGATTCGATGCATAATGTGACTTCTATAGCTATATTCAACACTCTACCTTGTTAAATTCTTCAAACTTCATCATGTTATACAATATTGACAAAAAAATAAAAAATGCGAGAACAAGGATCATGCAAAATAACGCACACATCAACTGAGTTACACTTGAATGATAATTGATGAATTTTCATGAGGAAACAAACATTCAACCATGAAATGTGCATGCAAGGAAAAGGTCTACTCATCTCTTTCCATGTAGATCTAAAGAAAAAGGGGTACAAATAGGGGTGTTGTGTAATCCCCAATGCATGCAATCATACCTCCTCAAGTGGAGAAGAGGAGTTACATTCCTAAAATGGAAAGTAACTCCCATATGATGCACTGACACACATGACACATATGAAAGAATATATGACGAAATATGTCATACCCCTATGACACCTAAGACCTATGACCTCACCTAAGTGAGATGACTCACCATGTGATGTGGAAAATTACACACACCAACATCCCCCTTCATCATAACTTAGGATGAGGTGAAAAGTTAGAAATGAGAAATGGGTCTCGAAACTAATCCGATGAGGCACCCATGAACAACAAGGATCTCAAGTAGTGGAGGAAAACCTAGTGGGAAAAACATCCAAAACAAGAGATGGAAAATCCTCTAAAAATCTAAGAAAGATGCCTCAAATGGGTCCTAACAACTGAGGGCTTGATGAGGTACCCATTTACAATTACAATCTCACTGGAAGAAGAAGAAGAGAAGAGAGGAAGGAGACAAGAGGAACTACGAAAGATGTGAAGCCATAGCTGAATCTGAACTCTGCAACTCTAGGAAGTCTCAAGAAGAGTGTAGATGACGTGGTCCTCTACTTGTAGACCGAACAAGATCTAACCGCATCAAATAGTGTGCCTACCCTTAGGAAGGAAAAAATGAAGTACTTGGAAGTTCACGCACTCCACAAAGGATATCGAAGGCAACATTACAAAGAACTCTAAGCTATTCCACTAAAATGTGATATAGGTCTAGCAAGTGAGTACACAAGAACCGGAGGTAATACCACAAGCATAGAAATGTCGGATTATGAGAGAGGAACATCTGTTGAAAAGATTCCCAAGTGAAGTGAAGGCAAGGTAATAACCCCCATAACATAAAGAGGATCCATAAACAAGGGTGAATTAATGATGATCTCTAAAAAATTGGAAGTGATAAGAATCCCACGAGGGGCACTCCCAACAAAGGAGATGAGGACTCCTCCAAAACACCTGTCAAAGGATGAGGAACTCCTTGTACTACATCATAATTAGGCACCTGTGCAAAGAGACAACAAAGGTCTTGTAGATAATTTTCCCAAAGAGGGGGCTCGAAAAAAATATAAGGGCGACGTCTAACAGATATGAATCATCAATACATGAAGGAGGAGGAGTGGAAAGGGCCTCACACACTAGAAGTGGAAAGGAGGTAGATGTAATGATGGTATGAGTGGTAACAAGATTGCCCGATGTTTGATGGGAAGGGAGGAGTGTTAACATTCTCTGGAAGGTGGTCGAAAGAAGTAGAGGAGTCCTTAATAGTACTCTCATCATCTAAACAATCCTTGTCATCAGGGATGGAAACAAGTGAGTCTGTGTTAGTAGAACTGTCATCACACAAGGATGAAGAGGAGATAGTTGTATTAATAGAAGCATCAATGGCAAAGATCTCGAAGGGTCTCCAAATAAGGACTAAAGATTCTCTATATGGTGTGTGGAGGATCCGAGTCTGCTACATGAAGACAAAGAGGTATGGAGACATGTAAAATCAAGTGACCAACACATGGTTGCATGTGTGAAGGTAGTCTTCAAGATGACAAGGATTAGTGGGTGCAAGAACTTGCCCTTACAGAAAGGGATAAAGGTCCTTGTGAGTAAAGTAACATTCCATAAAAGCATGCCATGATGTATAGTTATCTCTACTAAGAAGAAGAGTGGTGGAGGCTGAGAAGTAATCTTGTGAAGCTCTACTCTGGAAAGATCATCCTCCATGGTGCATCCGAAAGAAGTGCAAAATGTATGAAAAGAAGGGTGTGAGAAAACACACAAGGTTGCAAGACGTCAGACTCAACCGAGAATGCGTTTGTGTGCAATACAACACCCAAGAACAATGATAACCCCCTATTTGTGGCACTTTATAAGTAGTATGTTGATTACAATAAGGTGTGTTTGTGCGACGTGGGACAGTTGACCACTCACCTTGTAGTAGGCGATGAATCGCACAAGAGTGAAGGCCACAATAAGTCTCAATCAGAAGCAGAGGAACAACACACAACTTTGCACAAAGGGCACAATTAAGACAAGGGTATAAATAGTGTTTAGTGTGAGAGAAGGTGTCTCACATTGTAAAATAAGGGATCTCTCTTGCTCTAAGGCTATGGCAGATGCGCTCACTAGCCACAAGCGAAGAAGAGCACTAAAATAATGATGAGCCAGGAAAAGTGGTTTAAAAAATCCCAATAACCTTATAATGGAGCAAAAAGGGTACTCCTCCCTTAATGATTAATTTGTAATTAATTTCCCTTAATTAGGCTTAATCTAATTAGAAAGAAAGGGAAAAATTGACAAAAATATAAATGAGGGTGAGAAAAGTGTCATGGGGCTCAAGGGTGAGCTAACTAAGTTTAGAAACTGGCCGGTGAGATGAGTTGAGGGGAATAGAGAGTTTCATTGGGTGAGCTACATGAGTTAGGCTAGCATTACGAACTCGAATGGTGATGCGTCGAGTTGGAACCGTGACAAACATTGAGTTAGAGGGCACCGAGTGGAGATCGAGCGAACATGCCAAGTTGGATTGCTGATGTAGTCTAGTGAGTGATTGTGTGTATGACGTGAGTCTCAACGTGTCAAGAACCGATGCTCCACATGCCGATGAATTGGACATTATCATGGGAAAGCTACTCAAAGGAGGTAAGGTTGACTAGGGCCATGTGCAGAGTTGGAGCATGTGTTAAATGATTGAGCTAGTGGTGAGATTCCTAACATGCAGAGGGATGAATGACACACGAGCAGGAGGAAGTAACGACCCAATAGCTCGGTGAAATGCATGAGGGAAGCCAACGTAGGTGGATTCGATGTCCTAGGTAAAAATATAGTGACATAGAGGAAGTACATAGGGCCGACGAGTTGGTCTAGGAGCCAAATAACCTTGGGGTCAAAACATGAAGCCACAAAAGTGGGGAGCTGAATGCAACCACAAAGAGATGTCTCGAGCACATAGAAGTAGGGCACATATTGAGGAAAACAATGCAGAGCTAAGGTGAGCCAATGCCAAAAACATCGGGGTTCATGAGGAGTAAAGGGACATAATGAAGGATCCAAATGCATGGGTAGTGAATGCGGGGTCGGGGCATCGAACAACAGGTCGAGTTGGGGTCAATCCAAAGTTGAACCATCACATGTAGAGTAAGAAAAGGTCAGTGAGATCACAATAGAAAAGCGATGAGGTTAGAGCGCCTAAGGCTAAGCTGAGTTTAGGAACATGCTTGGATGTAAGGATGTAGGGGTAGAACGATGCAAAGTAAGGAATAAGTAACCCACACACAACACAAACAATGAAACACTCAAGTGGTCAACATGCGAGTCGAAGGATGTTGAAAATGGGTCAAGGAAGAGCCAAATATGTGTAGGGAGGTGAGTTGACAAAGGGATGAAGGCAAGCTACGAGAGCCAATCTCTGCTCGGTTCCCGGCTCCACGAGTGGGGGGGAAGTGGGGCGAGAAAAAGTTTATTACACCCTTTAAACTAAAAATCAACACTCTAAATTCTATTATGACCTGCACAAAGAACCTCGTAAAACACTCTAGAACAACATGAAAAGCCTGGAAACCCCAAAAATGCAAACCAAGCACAACTAGAAAACTCTAAACAAGACATGAACCCGAATAAGACCAGATCACCGCATATAATGCATAAATGAATAACTATTATTATGAAGCTTGCACACGAACCAAAAAAATTACGAACCGAGAGTAGTAAGAAACAAAAAATGAAGAGTAGTGTAGATCCAAACAATGTGCTTTGATACCATGGCAAAGAAAGAAAAAATGTGAGAACGAGGATGATGCAGGATAAGGCACACATCAATTGAGTTGCACACGAATGACAACGCGATAAAGTTCTGAAAGGAAGCAAACATTCAACCATGAAATGTGCATGCAAGGAAAAGGTCTCACTCATCTCATTCCATATAGATCTTAAGAAAAAGGTGTACAAATAGGGGTGTTGTGTAACCCCTAATGCATGTAATCATACCTCCTCAAGTGGAGAAGAGGAGTTACATTTCTGAAATGGAAAGTAACTCCCATATGACACACGCCATACACCGACGTGTATAATAGACTATATGATAGAATCTGTCATACCCCCTATGACACCTAAGACCTATGACCTAACCTAAGTGAGATGAATCATCATATGATGTGGACAATGACACACACCAAAAATATCTCATTGATACTAATGCAATTGAATTTGACTCTCCTCCTAAGCAATCTAATCCTATCAATGATAATTTTATGCTCAATATATCCAATGATTCACTACCAAATCATAACAATTTATAATCTAAAGTAACTTCAAAGGTCCATCATACTTATAGAGATTATCCTCCATTCATTACATATGATAATCCACTTTATTCTTTATCTGGTACAATTACTTCTCTATGCATATTATTACATTTGATGTTTTTGATATTATTGCTAATTATTTTTCTCATGTACTTTAGATTCTAAATGTTGTTAGTCTAAGTCATATCTATGGTATCTTGATTGATAGTGTCTCTACACACAATATGTTCATGTTAAAATTGATTGCATCCTTTGGATTTACTAAGCAACATATGTGATTTGATACTAAAATAACTTTTGGACACATTGTTCTTCCTATTACTATGGGATTTAATATTGTTATAATTTTCATGATTATTTCTCCCCTTGGTTCACATGACATGCTTCTAAGACACCCTTGGATTTAACAACTTAAATACATACCTTATATGATACATCAATTCGTTAAATTTATATACGACAATCAAGTTTTTACAATCAAGGTATCCCATACGAGACTCCTTTGCCAAGTCCTTTGCTAACAAAGCAACTATTTCTGCATCCATTCCTAGTGCTCCCACTCATTCCATGTCTAGAGGATTTTATCCTCATAAACACTTCCTTAGGCTTTATAACACAAATAACAAAGTTTTGAGCATGTCCGACAACCCCAAATTGATACCACATATCCTACTCCTATTGTGCATAATGAACATTTGAGCTTTAAATCTCTCATCCCTACACACTTGGATCCTCGCCTTCTTGACACTTTGTCATGGGGTAGCTCTTACATTTACACATTATTTTAAACATTAATCAAAATATAAAATTAGGAAATGTACATGACTTGATTTGTTAGTTATTTACTTTGTACATGTTGTTTGTCATACTAGTTTGATAGATAACATATTCTTTATACTTTTACACACGTGCATTCATGTAGTATTTGAGCTTAATGCATGACATACATGAGACTATTCAATGCTTAGATGCTAGATTTTTCCTCTCACCAGTGTCCAACCAACATTTATGGATATATCTCAAGTTGTCAAGTGTTATTGTTTAATTACATAGTTTTATTTCAAATTTTCATTATGCCCTTTTTCTATATTATGCTTTGTGTTGTTTAATCAAATTAATATGGTTAACACATGTGCTTTTGTAATTCCAACATCTCTTTCTCTATGTGCCTTTGGGTTATTATCTTATATTGTATTCACTTGTTTACTTGTATGATTATTTTGATGTATGTAACTTTTGGTCCTTTCTATGCTTATGTGTGTGACATTTTAGTTTTCCTTATTTGTGGCCTTTATTGCCTTTACTAATGCTTGTTTTCATCTATGAAACTCTTGTGTCTATTGAATACTATTTTTCACCTTTGTTATGACTAACATATGTGACATTGTTTGTGTCCTTGCTTATTTTCATGCTTCTATACTCATATACTTGTTTGCCTCGGTGTTTGTTTTCTAATATGTTTTTAAGCGTGTTTGCTTGCTAGTATGCTTTGTTTACTATATCTTTGTGTCACGGTCTCTACTATGCACTCTTTTATAGGATCATGACCTCTATGGTGGATGCCTAGACAAGCTCTCGATGTTCTCCAACACCGACTATTGCTACATCTGACATGGACACAAATCATTTCTTTTGAGCCAAATGAGTTATTTTGCACATCTCACTCACTTCAAAAGAGGGGGCATTTAATGGGGTTGTTACATGGAAATTTGTACAATCAAGCACAAAATTGAATATAAAAATTAGAAAAAATGGAACAATATATAAACACACAGGGAACAAGAACACATACAAAACAAGTTCATAATGTACACATATACAAAACTATCCAATAAGCGATAGAACTAGAAAATATTGTTGTATAGGATGGATGGTTGAATCTTGAGAACTTTTCAGTGATAGGGTCAACATTTTTTGGAGCATACAAATAGTTACAAGTTTTTGATACGAGTTAAGGACAATTGGTATAGTTCAAGCCATATTTTAATACATTTTGGTACAAAAATATGGGTATGAGTATACTTCATTCAATTTGAATTTGCACATCTTGAGAACATTTACACAAAATGATATGGGGGCATGAGCCTACTCCATATTCTATATTCAACATTACATACTTGATGATACACATGTGGCATTGCATGATGGGAGTATAAGTATAATTCGTTCTCTTTTGAATTTACGCTACGCAGTACACACTTGAACCTAGATATATTTGTAATAATTTGGTTCATGGAAGAAGAAGCTTTTGGGCAACCAAAAGCCCTGTGAAACCTTTATTCTCAATCTTTCAAGGAGGATTTTGGGGTGACTATAATGCCTTGTGATACCCATCCTTATTTAAAAGGTTCTTCGGGTGACTAGAAAGCCTTGTAACGCCCTTACTTTTTGTCTTGGATGAAGAGACACCCAATTCCCCTGTGGATTTAACATTTCAAAAAAATATTGGGAATGATCACCCCCAATCCTTTAGTGGATTTGTTCAATTCCATATTTCCCAACACACCATCAAGGAGCTTCTCCTTTGGCAAGATGAACATGTGTACTCCTTCCTTGTTTTATTACTTTTTAAGTTTACGGTGTTTTAACTTTAATTTACAATGTTACAATTACAATTCAATTTAGAGTTGAAATTTCAAATATTTACATGGATGTTGACTACACTATGTTGTAGGATTTACTATGGAGATTGTGTCAATATTCAAGTAAATCAAGCACCTCAAATAAACACAAAATGTGTTTACACACTTAGATATATTTTCCTTTAAACATGCAATTTCATTTCATACTTAAGGGGGTGAATGCAAACACCTAAAGTTGGCAATGACTATATTGATTTTATGCCTAAATCACAAGTTGCACACACATTCTAAACTTAATTACACATTATTATCCTATCACATGACTTGATTCCTTGTTCCCACCACTCAATCACTTACATTACTATTTACATCATTCTAAATTAGTGTATTCCTCCTAAACATCATTCCTAAAACTTTGTAGAATCCCAACACTTACCTATATGGAACCATCCATTTGCGAACAAACCATCTAACACTTCAAGATGAAGTTAATGGTTTCATCCTAGCCACACACCAATAAATTTATCAATATGATACATTTTTATGGGTCGTAACTTTCCTCATGGGTTATCTTTAATGGAAAATTGTACCTACCAACACCTACAAACCCCTATATAAGTCAAATCTACTCATTTAATCACTGGAACTTTCAAGAGAACCTATTGCAAATATCATTCCTAAAGTACCCCAAGCTCTTTTGAATTCCTAAAAGTAGCAACACATTCTGAAGCAACCACTACATAGGTCTGAAGTACACTCAACTATATTATAGATTTGTTGGTGTATATGACTTATCTCATTGTCACTCAACGTCTTTTCCACCTCATGTGGTTAGTCATCTCACTTAGTGGGAATAGGTAAATAGGTTTAGTTAGGGTTGTGTACACGTGTCATGCACAAGAGTTACACAAAAATCCTATAGATACTTCTCTTTTTGATCTATGAGCATGCCAGACACACCAATGTCTTTATGTACTTGATTTTCTTTATGATTCGTGCTCTTGTTCATTATGTGAAACATTCTTATCACCATTAGAAGTACAATCCTCTTCAATGTGCACAAGGTTTCATATTGATCCTCGTAGAACAATCGGTATGGTATCGAGTGGATGTTTGGTAAACGTGCACTCATTTGAATATGGTTGTTGATTACTTCATTTTTGGTTTTCATGCTTCTCGTGTAAGTTTTTGATTACTTTTTAGAATCTTGTTTACAGGTTTAACAATCTCATTTCTTGGAGTTTTTTGCTGGTTTTTGGTTTTGCATCTACAAGTTCTGGTGTTTTATAACCATATCTAAAGCAAGTTACAACTAATTTTGGAGGAACCGCTAAATCTAGAGGTTGGATCTTCATTTTTGGTTTCTTATCAGATTTTTAAATTGGAAGTGATTTTTTTTTGAAATTCTAGTTTTTATCAATATTTTTCAATTAAAAGTGTTTTTTTAGAAATCCGTGTTCGAGCCTTTTCATCCTCCTCTATTGGTTTTCTACTTGGTTTAACCCCGATTTTGTCTTTCCTTCCTCAATTCAACCGAGATCTTATAGAGCTCGGTGAGCTCCCTGTCGAGTTGGGTTTTGTGTGTTGAGTTGAGCTCTTTGGCTCATTTTGCATTATCCTTTCTGCCCTTCACCCTCTTGGTTTGAGCTTTTGTTTACTTTTTTCATGTGCATGTGTCGGGGTTGCATGTTAGTCTTTTGCATTTATCTTCAGGTTTACATTTCCCTTTACATGTTTCTTGCATTGCATTTGACTTCTTTGTTGATTGCTTACCTGCTAGTTTTGTGCATTCGAACCATTTTTCAACCCCTCTCATTGTTCGTGAGTGTTCTTTGTTTAGTTTTACATATTGAACCGAGTTTTTTTCCTTTCCATCAAGTTAGGGCTCTTGAGTTGCATGTGTTTTGGGTTATTGTTTTGCCTTGCCTCGTGTGGCTAGAAGTATCTACATTTGCATTTGGGTTTTTCTCCCACTTGCCCCTGTGTTCTTTCCTATGCCTTGGCCAAAATTTGTAGTTTTTTTTGTTTTTTTTTATTTTTTTCACAAGCTCGGAAACGAGTTTTTTTCTACCATTTTCTTTGACAACATGTTTTACCTGCATTTACTTCCCTAGTTTCGCTTCTTGGTTGCATGCCATTCTCTCGCCACACCTTACCATTGGTCACCCCTTCGTGTTGTTGCATCCTTTAACTCCATCACTCAACATCTAGGTCTATCATGCTCGCATGACTCAATCCTACCTAAAATTGCATCAAATACCAAGTCCCACATCATCCTTCCCATCCTACTCACTAAGCATTGAGTCCCTAACCCGTTCAACTTTGACAAAGTCCACCGATTCAAACTCTCCTGCTAACCTATTCAAACCCCTTTCACATTAGTGTGATTGGTTGTTTATTTAAGTGGGGTTATTTTTAGGTTAGTTTTCAAATTAAAGTGGGGCTTATTTTAATGTGGTGGGTGTATTAAGATTGGGGTTACTTTAATAAAGGGTGGGATTTGATAAAATTGGGTGGTTATTTTTATTTTGGTGGGGTTAGGTATTAAGTTAGGTTCTAGTTTTTAAACTAGGATCTACTTTATTTAAAAAGTGGCTTATTTTTATTAGGTTCTAATTTAGTTTTAGGATATTTTTAATAACCTTAAATTGGTGGATTAATTAATTAATCTTCAAAGGGATTTAATATGTTTTTTTAATTAAGCATTTAATTAAAATTTTAATCTCTTTCTATTAGATTAGTGAAATTTAATCGTCATTTAATGTTGGAGTCATTTTTAAATACTTTAAATTCTCAAAATAGACTTATTAGCATTTTAAAAGTGTGAAAACTAGCGTTATTAGATGATTTTCTCTACATCGATCATTTTTGGAGTGTGTAGCACACCTTCTAGCATTTTGTTTTCCTCCCAAAAGCATTTTCAAAGCATCCTAGAGGTCCTTGGGACTCGTCTTGAGTTTGTTTCCTACATTGTAATAGCTCTTATTATTGCATGACTAGTGAGTGTGTCCACCACATTCTTGTAGCAAGTGGGTTTCTCTTGTGACATGAGATTTTTTTCTCATAATAGGACTTGATTTTCCCCTTATCTTATTTTTAGCTTGTTGTAATTGTTTCTTGTGTCAATTTGTTGTGATCAATGAAAATTGATTATGGTCTCCTCTCTTGTGCATTATTACGCTGATTGTAAGGTGAGTGACCAACTATTTCATGACACACTCTCGCACTTTTGATTATATCCAACACACTAAATATAAAGTGCCGAAATCAAGGGGTTATAATATTGTCATGGGTGGTTGTGTTGCTTATTTTTATTTTCTGAATTCCTTATTTTTCTCTCTTTTCTATGGATGAAATTTCAATTCCTTTTCTTACGATGTTCAAATTCTTCAAATGGAGATAAAAATGGTAATGAAACTAAGGGGTAAATGGTTATTTCACATCACCATGGGAGCTGAGACTGAACCTAATGATGAGCCCAGAAAAATCTAAGTGGTTGAACTGAAGTGACAAAGCCTTAGGTATTATTTGTATGTCTATTTCTCCGACTTTCTCTTCCACATTGAGTCATCCGAAACACCCAATTATGCGTGGAAAATGTTAGATGATATGTTCAGACAACAAGATGACATGAGAGTGTATGAGTTGGAAAATTTATATACTAGGATTAAATCCTAGTGAATTTGAAAACCTACAGGCATTCTTCTCAAAGTTCATCCACACTAGATTGTTGTTAAAGGAATGTAAAGTGGAGAAGAAAGATTCCTAGTTGATCTTGTCGATTATTTCTAAGTTAGGTCCCAAATACTTTGTCTTCGTGTCAACTTTTCACACTATGAAAGTTGCTCTAGGAAGTGCTTAGAATATGCCCTCATTTGATAGTTTTTCATCCCAACTCATTCGAGAACATGAAAAAATCATTCAAATGGGGTATCTCAAGTCCAAGTCACATGCCCTTGTAGAAAGTACTAGTAAGGGAAAGAAGACTGAAAAGAAGAAAGAGAAAAAGGACCAACCTAAGAAGGAAACCAAGACCAACCAAGCCAAAACCAAACCTAACACGAATGCTTTGACTTCTGAGCCTAAAGTGAAGAAAGAAAAGTGTAAGTGTTCCTATTGCAAGAATATCTGGTCATGAAGAGCATCAATGTATGAGAAAACAAATTGATCACCTTACTCATTTACTTGAGAAAAATCATATAGGTGTTCTTGAGTCTATCAAACAAAATGATCGAAAGTTGAGTCTTCCATTGCAAAAGAGTCTAAATATAATAAGAAGAAAGGAAAGGCCCTTGTAGCTAGAGTTTTTCCTTTATTGATGTGGATTATAGATTCCGGTGCCTCACACCACATGGATTATTTGCATGTTGAGTTCTCCAACATTGAACCATGTGGCATGTCCCAAATCATGTTGGGTGATGACAATACAATGTTGGTTACCAGTAGTGGACTAAGTAGAGATGGATGGGAGATCATTTAATGAAGTGTTGAGTATTTCTAAGCTCTTTACCAATCTCCTATCGATTTACCAAATCATCCACCTTGGTGAAGGAATACGAGTGGAATTTGGTCCTAACTCGATGATTATTCATGAGCTTCACTCCGACACTATTGTGGCTAAGGGAAAGGTAGATCACCGTTAACGATTGTATATACTATCCCACTTTACTTCTGATTTCATGCCCACTACCTTGCTCAATCATGCAGATGAGGTTAGTAAGCTATGACATGAGCATTTTGGCCATTTGAATTTTTGTTACCTTGAATAGTTGAGCCAAAATGAAATGGTCAATGAGTTACCAGCGTTATATTTTTAAAGGGTCTTTGTGAAGGTTGTGCCCTCGGGAAGTACCCTAAAAAGAGTTTTGAAAAAGGAAAATCCTTGAGAGCTACTCATCTTTTGGATTTTGTTTACAGTGATGATTCACTAAAATGTGAATTTATTAAGTTAATATAGACTAGGAAAAATAGTAAATACTAGGAAATAAAAGCAGTAAATAAATATGGAAAGTGACCTAAATAACTAGGCTAATGAAAATAGAAACCCTAATGTGTAAGAAGAGTAAGGAAGTGACTTAGTTAATTCACAGGATGATCTAGACTATGTCGTAAAATAAATTGAATACTCTGGAAGCAGGAACAAACATTCGAGAAGTCTTGAAAAGGAAAGATCGAGTTGTTTAACTAGACCGAGGCACTGGAAGAGGATCAGGGTGCCTATGGGCACCCTAGTTTGGACTCGGGTGCCCTAGTATGTGTAGGAAGTCCGAAACAAGATTTATAGAGTCAAATGATGATGTGAAACCCTCACGGTCTATCGCATTTAACTTGCTGCTTTATGCCGAATGTCGCCAATGATCGGTGATGAAGAATAAATATGTAAGATCCCAAAACAAGCATCAAACCCTAAAAAAGAAAAATGCAAATGAAGGGGTCGATGTTCTTGAAGCGGCCATAATGGTGGACTTACTAATTGAGTGTTGCACTACATCTCATACCCGATGTAGTTCTATGTGTAAGTGTGTGCAATCATGCCCTAATTTGCTCTTGTGTCGGTCACCATAAATCGTGAAAGTAGTGAATAATAACTATGTGTAGAAAATGTAATAGAATGGTGAATGGAATAGAATAAAATTACCTCATATGCTTGGGTGATGAAGATGAACCAACCTTGTGCCTTGTGATGGAGCTAGATCGATACAAATGAAGCCTTTGATGGATGCAACCTTAGATGATGATAGTAGTGACTAGTGCTTGGTCCCTCATTATGGACTCATAAATTTATATTTATATGGTTCTCTTGTTCTAATTTCATAATTAACCTTGAAAAGGATGACCACCAAAAAGATAGAATATTCAAATGGATAGAAAGTTCCCAAAAAGTGGCGAGAAAGTGTAAAAAGAATTAGGGCACCTGACCGGGACCATGACGCATGTGGGCACCCAAGATCGCTCGAGCACCCGGCTTAAGGCTAGAATGATAGAAAATGCTAAAAATAGATTGGGCATGTATGCGGTGAAGGTCGGAAATGATGACAAAAACCATAATGAGGGTTAAGTAAAATGGCTAAAAGACGGGGTTAATTAGTAATTTCTTTACTCAAAAACCATATGAGTAGTAGTATGAGACCAAGATTAAATAATGTCTAAAGTGCATGATTTTGTGTCTACATTTTCCCCACTTTATGTTGGTGAGTGAAAATCTCGGTAAAGTAAAGTAGATAGAGATGCGTACTGATGTCCATTTAGAGTGATGTAGAAAGCGTTTTGAAAGACTAGACAAAGCGTTGAGTGAAAAAATGATGATGGACCATGGAAACTAAAGATGTAAAAGTGTAAAAAGTGATGAGAGTGAACCTAGGGTAGAAATGCATGTGTATATGCTGATGTGTGTGATGTACCTAAATGGTTAGTATCGTGTGTGTTGCCACAAAATGTTGTTGTTGTTGCCCCCATTTGTTGTAGTTGTTGTTGTTGATTGTTTACTTCTCATACGGTTAGACCTGCAAGGAGAAGATGATCAAGTAGTAAAATACACATGTATATATGTCAAAAAAGCATGTAAAAGACACATGTATATGTAATGAAAATATTAAAATGAAAGTATGAAAAGTGTAAAAGGAACATGTGCACTGATTCATGATGAAAGAAAAGGGTGTAGAAAGAGGATATTATGTCCTGGGTTTTTTGGGGGATCTGACACCATAGGCCAAAGAAGTGTAGGGAGGAATTCTGTTGTATCCTCCAACTTCAGAATCGCCTCCCTAAATATGTGTGAATATATCTTTGTACTCCCGATTTTTTGGGTGATCTAATGCCATTGGTGAAGTAGTGTACCGAGGAAATCTGATGTATACTCTAGCCTATAACTACTCCCCCAGAATGCTAAGGACAACCATGTCCCGCAAAATCCATTGTGTATGGGGTTTATATACTTGGTTTGAACCCACTCATTTGTATAACCCACAATGCCAAGGGCGGAAACTAAAATGAGGCGAAAAAGTGTAGAATAAATATGTAGTATGTAAAACCCCAAATGATTCCCCCTCTTTAGGGGCACATGAGACGTCATCGATAGGAGAGTTGCAGCCCCAAAAGAGGACCAACCACATAAAATTTGTAACTCTTTCCTACATGGGAAAGAGAATGTGCTTGTTGGAAACCAAGGTGCACGTAAATAAGTGGCTAGAAAACAAGTGTTAGTATGAAATAACATGCATATAGAAGGAAAATGTAGGCTATGCAAACAATGTGTAAGCTAGAAAGTAATATAGTAATGTAAACATGCAATAAGACAAATTAGACCACCAAAGTGGGTTGCAAACATGGGACACCACTCACAATGTCGTAAGACACTCAAGGCCATAATGGCCGCATACAAAAACAAGTGTGCACACCAAACAAAGGGAAAAGCCCGCATACAAGAGAAAACAATGACAAACAATAGTAAACAAATAGACAAATAGCCATGGAAGAAAATAATCCTGCAAAACAAATGCTACACATGAAGCACCCGTTAGCATGTTAGAAAGATAACCAAGTATGTCAAAAGTGTGTATAGGCAAGTAATGTAAAGTGATAAGTACAAAATGAAACAATAGCTCCTGTAGAGTACAAATGTGGATGCCCCTAATGACCATTGTAGGAGTGGTAGTAGGTGAGCATCCATCTTTGCATGTAATAGACTGTATCTCGTGATCACAACTAGAGAAAGACATGAACGTGCATGTGTGTATGGTATAGATAAATGACATATAAGAGATCTAACTAGCATGTGTAATAAGTGACCATATACAAGCAAAATTAAGCAAGAGTAAAAGCAACCAAGATATGCAACATGCCATGGATGGATGGAATGGAATGTAAGATGGATGATAGGATCCACGTGCCCCCGAGTGGATGGAGTTGTATGTAGTGAGGTTCATTTTTCCCCCTCGGTAGTCAATAATCAATCGTAAAAAAGAATACGTCATTGGGAAATAATCGAATAGTGTGTATTGTGTCTAACGCGTTGTGATGAATGTGTATATGTGTTGTGAAGATATGTGACCTAGAGATGATGTGTACATGACCCTTATAGCCAAAGTGTATATCATGACAAGTTGATCAAGTGAGTGATGATGTATCCTAAAGCATATATCACTACAAGATGAATAAAGGGAGTGGTGATGTAGCCTAAAGTGTATACCACTACAAGATGAAGAGAGGGAGTGGTGATGTAGCCTAAAGTGTATACCACTACAAGATGATGGGAATAGGTGACCATTTAGCCTATAACATATGTCACTAACCTAGGAATGTCACATGATAGATAGTCAAATGATGATAAGGTCCATTTTATTTGTAAACCCTCGGCAATCGAGTATGGACCGAGGAACTAAAGTGTGTCATAGGGTAATGGAGTGTAACACATAGAAGATGATGTAGTATGTGTGATGATAATAGATGACCATATGATGTGTAGGATGTGTGATATGCAATGTATAGGATGCAATGCAAAAATGTATAGATAGACTAATAGTGTGAAATGCATGTTATGTGATGTGCATGATGAGTAGTATGTAATGCTAGATGTAAGTGTGACACATGTATGATGAGGACGAATATGATGTGTAAAGTATGTATAATATGTAAATGCAATGGTCAAAATGATGTAGTCTAAATGTAGGATGTATGATGTGTGACATGTGATGTGTGAATAGATGTAGTGTGTAGTACCTATTGTGCAATGTGTGGGGTTCATGTGTGGTATGCCCTCAATAGTCAAGTGTGAATCGAAGCACAAGAGTGTGTCATTGGGTAATGGTCAACGTTAAAACGTGTGATGATTATGCCTTATATGAGGAGATTGATGTATGATAATGCAAAGATGAGAGAATTAATGATGCTAATATGAGGTGGGGGCGATGTGTGATATGCTATGCCCCAAAGCAATAAGAGGAAGGACATAATCATGTAATGTCATCTAAAATATTGTCACTTTACGGGTCATAGTCGAATGGATATGCATTGGTGACTTGATAATCAATAATGTCTAGTTTGTCACGTAATGAGCCATTGAGGCGTAAGTTTTACATACACATGGCATATTCCTCATCAATAAACGGAGGAAGTGGGAAACCGTGTGCATATAGTGCAAGGGGGAATAGAAAAAGTTTAAAGAGTGATCACAATATTGGAATGAGTCCCAAGGGTGAATAGTCACAAAAAATGGTATACTTTTGCCCCCTTTATCTCAAAAGGATAAAAAAGCTAAATAGCCCATAACCCGCCCAAGGAAAAAGTCATAAAACATCTGTAAGCGGGGCCCAATAGTCAAAGCCAAAGAGGGAATCGCATCGAGGAAAGGGAAAAAGATAAATGTCATCGGGGGACCCGTAGGCCCGATTTTTGTTCCAATCTGGCTGCCACGTGTCCCATATCAAAAGGGGACCCATTTTTCAAGTTGTTTTCCCACCCCTCCGTATGGACCGATACAAAACTTGAAGGGGCATATCTTTCGACTCAGGGCTCAAAATATTGAAAATATGATGCCATTGGAAAGATCTCGGCCTCACCCATGCCATGGAGGTCTGAGACTTTATTTTTGAGGAGGTTAGGTGAAGAAAAATGGAGAAAACATCTTCAGGCTTTCAATGCGGGATCTTCTCACCTCAACAACCAGATCAGATTTGATCTGTTTCACCATTTCCTCTTCCTTCAAGGTGCAAACCAAGGATTGATGTAGTAAAGATGGATTTGGGGGCAGATTTTATCAGAAGCATTAACAACAGTGGTTGAGTTTCAACCTGCTTTTCCCACTCTCTCTCTCTTCTTCTCTCTGATTGAATCTATAAAAATGGGGGCAGGATTCATTGTAAAGGGTTGGACATTCTTTGTTTTTAGGCTCCCTTTTCTTCTAGAAAAGGAATTTGTGGAATTTCAGGCCTTCCATCAAAATTCAATATATTTCTTTACCTCTCCTGGCTATTTTGTAATGTATTGTATCAATCTACAGAGCAATAAAACATGTTTGTGATCGATTTTAGATCCTTTCCTGTCTCTTTTGCTTACATCTGGTCTTTCATTATAAATCTGGTTATCTGTGTTTGATTATTGCATGTATTTGTTGGTTTGTGTCTATTGGAAAAATAAGTGTTCATCATTCCTTTGGTGCATCACCTGGTAGTTTAGTTATTTCTTATTTCTTATACTCTTTTATCCCTGTCTCCTTGGCAAGTTTTAGATTAGGTATAGAAATAGATCCTCTGCAAGTTCTCACGTATGCACCTGAATAGAGGAATAAGGAACCAACCTTTAATCTGAGAGAGCTTTCCCATTTTGCAAGGTCCCACACCTTGGGGAAAGTTCAATGTTATGTAATCACACCAAATGAGTCTGCCTTAGAAAAGCAGATCCGATAGAACTCATTTGGGGGTGTTGTGATTTCACACTAATAGTTTTGGCATGCCGGTGGGACTAAGAAGTCTCCATCTTATTACAAGTAGGGATTGATGTACACTTGTTGTGATTCTGGATTTTAAGAAGCCTTAAAATTATACATCTGGTGACTCCAAAAGAAACAAATCTACTGGTTTCAGCAGCCCAAGCTTGGGAGATTCATGAGAAAACCTAGTCTAGAGCAAGGAAAGAAGGTATATTTGAATACTTGTCTATCCCTAGGAAGAGAAAGGAGAGGAAGAAGAGTTCAGAGGTCTCCATCTCCACCAAGTAGAACCTTGTCAACACCTCCACCTGCAAGGCCTTTCTTTCAGTCTGCAAGGGTTCTTAGGCCAATCAGAATGGCACAACCAAATCCATATGTCAACTTCACCGATAGTAGTCCACTCACCTTGAATGCACAAAACCTAGTTCGATTGCAGCATTAAAGAGCATCCCATATTTCACTGGGGAAAATCAAACTTCTCCTGGTGACCATGTCCAAGATATTACAAATGTCTATACAATCCACGAGATCCATGAGATGGACATTGCAGTCAAGTTGCTCACCTCTTCATTCAAAGGGAAAGCTTCACAATGGTTCAGAGTCTTGAAGTAGGCTCTATCCAAAACTGGAACCAGCTTGTGCATGGCTCTTCACAATCAGTTTGGGGAAAAAGGTGATAACTTGTCTTTGTTGGAGCAACTAACAACAATCAAGAGAGCCCCAAATGAGCAGCTGACAGACTTCAACCTCAGATTCAAAGTGGACTGGGATAGGATTCCAACAAGTAAAGCCCACTAATGAAGGTGCCTTCTTATACTTTCTTAGGGCTTTAAATTCTGATATTTCTTTGATGATTCAGTCAATGGGGGCACTACATTACCTGCAGCCTATAGCCTCTCCATAGGGGCTGAGAACCATTTGATTCAAGCTAGAAAAATCACTCCTAGGCCATCCATGCCTCTGTACCCTGAGTTAGGAAGCCCAGATACTAGCCAAGCACCTACATTAGCTCCTATACCCACCCCAGGAGTCAAAGCTCAGTTGAAGCTTCCACTTCATCATCTAATACCTCTAAAGAGCTTCAGGAAGTGATGAAGCAACTTCAAAACTTTGGGAATGAGCTAGTGACCATCAAAAGACAACAAGCTCAGAGTTCCAGGCCATACCAGCCCTAGGCTCAATATCAAGCTAGACCCCAAGTATCAACAGAATAGGCCACCACCTCAGACTATAAACTAGAGCTAGAACCAAGGACAACCCCAAGCTGCTAGACCTTTCAGGCCGTATGATCCTAACACAACTTCAACATCAAGAGCATTGGTCCCAACACAAAACAATATGGCACAAGAATATGATTGGTGTTTTCCATGATCACCACATAACCAATCAATGTGCTTTAATGGTGCTCTAAATCAGGCCTTGATGGTGCAAACCAAGTATGGTGCCACAAGAACCTGGCCAAGAGGAAGATCAACAACAAGGGGCTCAACAAGGTGGCCCCCCAAATGAGACTATGCTTGTCAATTGGCAGGCTAAAGACCTCTGTGGGATGAATCAGTCCCTCCTCAAGGTGTGGCTGCCAACACATGGTCCAAAAGGAGAAATATTGGAGAGGGCCAACCACGAATTAGGTAACCCTCAACCTTCCATCACTCCACAAGGTCCTGGTGTTCCAAGTGCAACTCCAAACATACAGAACCAACCCAAGCCACCTTCCAAACCCAGGTAGGCACCGGTTGTAACAACCCATGTGCAAGAAAGGAATGTGTCTGGGAAGGGACAACAAAAAGATAGCTCATTCAATATTATTGAGCAAATGAAAAGGACAAGTGTGAACATTTCACTATGGGAGTCACTGGCCATTCCAGGATAGAGGGATCTATTATAGACTGCCATGCAGAATTGGTCAAATTCAAATCACCCCTAACCAACAAGAGAGAGTGCTTGCCAATGCAAGTTCAACTAGGAGAAACCATGAAGAACAACAAGGTAAGAACCTGAGACCTCCTCCCTTCTATGTCTCATTGATTATTGGAGACAAATTGGTTCACAATTGTATGATTGATTCTGGGGCCAAGTAGTTCTGTGATGCCCAAACAAATAGCTGATCAGTTGGGTCTCCAATATGAGGTCATCTCTAGAGGAGTAGTCCAATTAGATGGGACAAAGTGACTACTATGGGAATCATCAAGGATCTGAGTCTCACTCTACATGCTTGCCCTAATGTGACTATTTTGCAAAATGTGTCAATCATAGACTTGCCACCACATTTTGCTTTGTGTCTGTCTCAGGGACTTCACTGCCAAAATTGGAGGCTACCTATCTCGTTGATTGGTCACATATGCTCTTTAGGACAAGGTATGGAGTGAAGGCCACAATCAGATCTGAACCTATTGCTGATTATCATATTGAATCCTATGTGCCTAGCCCAATCAATGCCAACTACTCAACTTTTGATCAAGAGGACCTCCTAAGCACTTCTGAAGCAAATACCAAGGTGGGATGTATCCCAGACTTGACTCTTGATGATTGGGCCAAAAAAATTCATGCTTTTGACCCCTATAGGGAGATGGAAGAATCTGAGCTAGGTGTCTACTACCTACATGAAGAGAACCACCCTCTTCCTGACCTGATTAAACCAGAATGCAAGGATGACAATGAGGTATGGAAATTATTCTTTGATGGCTCAAGGAGTAGACAAGGAGCTGGAGGAGGAGCCATGATTGTGTCCCCAGAGGTATGAGATATTATTCAGCCTTTAGATTCCAAGTTTTCTTGCTCAAATAACACTGTTGAATATGAGGCTTTAGTCCAAGGTCTTCATTGGGCAAGGAAGCTAGGGATCAAGAACTTGCAAGTGTTTGGTGATAGTGAACTAGTTGCCAATCAAGTCAGAGGACTTAATGCTATCAAAAATGACCTGCTCAAGAACTACAAGAGTAGGGTATGGGATCTCATGGAGGATTTTGAGGCCTTCAGTATTGTGTCCATACCTAGGAAGGAGAATGAAGCTGCTGATAGACTTGCAAAGTGGTGGGGCAACGTTTGATGTGGTTGACAACATCAAAAGAGATAGAGAACAACCACATATCCATGTGGTTGTGAGGCCAGTAAGTGCCAGATAATAATACATGTTGGAAGGTGTTTGAGAATGATCAACAGATCATTAACTTTCTACAAGAAGAAGCTGAATTCTCAACTATAAACTAGAGAGACTAGACTAGAGCAAGCAATATGGGAATCAAGATAGTACAACTACATACAAACAAGCTTCCCAAAGGCTTAGTGACACTGGAATCCATTTTCAATCCTAATGATCAGTTCAGAAAAGAGAAGGCTAACATGCAGATCAAAGGAGAAGATTCAGAGTCAATCCCAGTTGGAGAAGACAAAACACTTCAAATTGGAAAGATGGCCACCAAGCAAGAAAGGTATGAATTCATACAACTTTGCCAAGAATTTCTGATGTGTTTTCTTGGAGTTATGAAGACCTAAGAGGGTTCAATCCAAAACTAGCACAACACACAATCGAACTAGATCCTACTTGCTCAGCCCATCAGGAAGAAGCAAGAGACCAGTCAACCCACATATTGAGCCTCTGATGAAGAAGGAGCTGAACAAGATGATAGAGGCAAGCATCATATTTCCAATCAAACACTCAAGTTGGGTTGTGAATCTGGTCCCAATTAGAAGAAAATGGAGAAATCAGGTTGTGTGTTGACTTCAGAGATTTGAACAGAGCCTCCCTCAAAGATCACTACCCACTCCCTTCAATGGAGCAGATCTTGCAAGTAGTGTCTGGGTCAGAAAGGTTCTCCCTCCTAGATGGCTACTCAGGGTACAACCAGATCATGGTGAAAGAAGATGATCAATTCAAAACAACTTTCACCACCAAATGGGGCACCTATGCCTACAAGAAAATGCCATTTGGATTATCCAATGCCAGAGCCACTTTTCAAAGGGAAATGGATATGGCATTCAAGGGGCTGATCAAAAAAATAGTGTTGATCTATCTGGATGACATTACAGTGTTTTCCAAAATGCAACAGATCATCTCTTCCATTTAAGGTAGGTGTTCCAAAGATGAGTTTTGGGGTGTCATTGAACCCCAAAAATGCATATTCTTGGCCCATGAAGGTAAAATTCTAGGCCATATTGTATCAAAGGAAGGATTGGAAATTGACCCTAGAGAGAGTTCAAGCAATAAGAGCATTGCCATTGCAAGCCACAAGAAGGCTCTTCAAAGCTTCTTGGGAAAAATCAATTTTGTCCACAGGTTTGTTCCAAACTTTACTGCCCTTATTAAGCCAATAACGTTGATGTTGAAGAAGAGCTTAACATTCAGGTGGAAAGCTGAAGGAAAAGCAAGTTTTGAGGCTATCAAAGAAGCCATATCACAAGCCCCAACTCTTGTGAACCCATATTTTTCCAAAGACTTCATATTGTATGCCTTTGGTGGCAAAGTGACACAATTTCTACAATCTTGGTGCAGCAAAACAAAGAAAGTACAGAACAACCAATTGCTTTCTTTAGTCAGAGTCTGGAAGATTATGAGGTAAGGTACTCCTTCATTGAGAAGTAGGTCCTGGTGGTAATTAGAGGATTGAAGAAGTTTAAGCATTTGGTTTCAAACAACAAAATCCAACTATTGGTCTCCCATGCGGGAGTTAAAGAATTCCTTCTCAGCAAGGACCTGAATGAAAAGCATGTAGGATGGATCACCCATGTCATGGAATATGACATTGAGATCAAGGTCACCAAGCTGGTCCATGGGAAGGGGTTGTGTGAACAACTAGCCTCAGGTCAACAAGATGAAACAGACAGTGAAAAGGAGGTTGTTCTTGTTCTACAAGAAGATCAAGAAGAAGGGAGAGATGATGTACCTGCTCCTTGTTGGACCCAAGATATGGTGCACTTCCTTCAAATAGGCATGTGTCCTCATGGGATGAGTAAAGAAAAAAGAAGGCATTTTAGGCTACAGTGCCATCCCATATGTTCTTATTGATGGTGTCTTGTTCAAGAGGGACATCAATGGCATTCTGCTGAGATGCATTAGGAGATCAGGTGGAGAGAGTGCTACAAGAATTCCATGTTGAAGCAAGTTGGAGGCCATTTTTCTCCAAGAGTAACAACACTCAAAATCATGAAAGTAGGATATTATTGGCCCAGAGTGTTTAGTGACTGCTACACATGGATCAAAAGGTGCAAGAATTGTGCATTCTTCAAGGGCAAGGAAAAGCTAGCAACACTTCCATTGCACCCAATCTCAGTCGACCAACCTTTCATGCAATGGGGATTGGACTTCATTAGAGTCATCAATCCAAACTCAAGCCAAGGTCACAAATGGATCCTGATAGTGACAAATTATTTCACCAAATGGACCGAGGCAGTGGCACTCAAGGAAGCAAATGAGTCTAGTATCCTAGATTTCTATGAAGGGATAGTGACCAGATTTGGAGTGCCAGCCACCATCATATCAGACAATGCATTAGCATTTATAGGTTCCAAGATCACAGGATGGGCCATCAAGAATGGGACTTATTTGAGTACTTCATCAAACTATTACCCTCAAGGTAATGGCCAGGCTGAGTCCACAAACAAGAACCTGCTAAAGATCATCAGAAGAACTCTTGATGAGAATTAGAGGACCTAGCACACAAAGCTCAAAATGGCCTTATGGGATGATAGAATAACCCAAGAGATCTACAAGAAGCTCTCCATTCAAGCTCTGTCTATGGGAAAGAGGCAGTGTTGCCTATATCACTTGAGTTGCCAAGCATTGGAGCTCGTGAAGCAACTAGAGATGTCTGAATTTGGACCAATGGAGGCCAGGTATGTGGAGCTGATAGAATTAGAAGAAACTAGAGAGCATGCTCTCCAAGCAATAGAGAAGAATCAAGCTTCAATCAAGAAATGCTTTGACAAGAAGACAAAAGCAAGGACCTTCCAGAAGGAGACCTGGTTTTGAAATGGGATGCAGATCGAGCAAAACCAGGAAGGCATTCCAAATTTGATGCCATCTGGAGTGGCCCCTATATGATCACAAGATGCAAAAAGTAGCAATGCTTTCCAATTGTCTACATTGGAGGGTGAAGAGTTTATAGATTCCAAGTAAATGGGATCTATCTTAAACACTGCTACTAAAAGGGGAGTTCTCACCCTGTACATATTAGTTTAGTTTTCTCTTTCCTCTAAGTGCTTATGCACATTGTCTTGTTGTAGTGTAGATTGCTTTTCTCCTAAGTGCTTTGCATGCTCTGCATGTTCCATTTGGAGCATGTATGATTTCAAATTTTGTATATAGTGTGGTGTTGTTTTGTGGCTCTTGTGTAGTCCATTCGAAAGACAGATGAAACCCAGGTTAAAACAATTTTCTACTCTCATAAACCTTCATTTTGAGATTTCTTATGAAAATTGAGAGTGTAAGCAGTCGGGCTCGTGAATCAGAGGTAGAATCAATACCAGACCATCTTTCTCGACTCCATGCCCAATGGATATGACAAGGCAATTGGTCTTTTCATCTAGCAGGTAGATACCCCTGTGAGTCACCAAATTGTTATCCATATTTCACCCCCGTGCCAAATATTGGATCGACCACGATCCCGCATAAGAGGAAACAAAGTCAAAAGGTGGATAAAAAGGCTTCAAAATTGGCTAAGTATAAAGGTGTAAGTGGAGAATGCCAAGTGTCAATATGACACTGATTCAAGGGGTGAATAGAGAAAAGGTTTCTAAATGAGTGCCAGACTGCCACGTGTCCTAGGGGAGAGTGGGGCATCGGGGGAAAATTGATTTTTGCCCCTTGCTATCTCAAAAGGATAAAAGTTACAAAATAGCCCGCAACTCCGCCCAGGGAAAAAGTCAAGCATTTGGGCCCGAGTCAAAGCCAAAGTGGGAATCGGAGGAAAGGGAAAAAGATAAATTGTGGACCCGTAGGCCCGATTTTTGTTCCAATCTGGCTGCCACGTGTCCCATATCAAAAGGGGACCCATTTTTCAAGTTGTTTTCCCACCCTCCTATATGGACCCGATACAAACTTTGAAGGGGCATATCTTTTGACTCAGGGCTTGAAATATTGAAAATATGATGTCGTTGGAAAGATCTCGGCCTCACCCATGCCATGGAGGTTTGAAACTTTATTTTTGAGGAGGTTAGGTGAAGAAAAATGGAGAAAACATCTTTGGGGATTTCAATGTGGGATCTTCTCGCCTCAACAACAGATCAGATTTGATCTATTTCACCATTTCCTCTTCCTTCAAGTGCAAACCAAGGATTGATGCAATAAAGATGGATTTGGGGGAGATTTTTATAGAAGCATTAATAGTAGTGGTTGAGTTTTGACCTACTTTTCCCACTTCTCTCTCTCTCTCTTCTTTCTCTCTGATCGAATCTATAAAAATGGGGGCAGGATTCATTGTAAAGGGTTGGACATTCCTTGTTTTATAGGCTCCCTTTTTCTTCTAGCAAAGGAATTTGTGGAATTTTAGGCCTTCCATCAAAGTTGCAATATATTTCTTGCCTCCTGGCTATTTTGTAATGTATTGTATCAATCTACAGAGCAATAAAACACGTTTGTGATCGATTTTAGATCCTTTCTGTCTCTTTTGCTTGCATCTGGTCTTTCGTTATAAATCTGGTTATCTGTGTTTGATTATTGCATGTATTTTGTTGGTTTGTGTCTATTGGCAAAATAAGTGTTCATCATTCCTTTGGTGCATCACCTGGTAGTTTAGTTATTTCTTATTTCTTAAGGATATGCAAGCCCATTTTATCCCACACATGATATGCAAAGGGTGATTTTCAAAAGTATGAAGATCGGTGGGAGGATTAGACTTGAATGCTAGTATGTTGAGAAAAATCAACAAATGTTTGATAGATTGAGTCGGGATGCATGTCAAAGACAAATGCGTAAGCGAGAATTACATAGTAGTTGAAGATGTTAAATTCTATGTCTTAGATTAGGATTTGTAAGAAAATAATCATTAAATGAGAAACTCATGATGACAAAACCCTAAGGTGATAAGATTTAAGCTTGAAAAGCCTATGAGCATAAAGATCGAACCAGTCGGGCAGGGTTCACTAAAATGATTAACTAAAAATGGGGATTAATGGTAGTTAATCTAAACTAGGAAAATAAATAAATAAAAAGTAAATAAAAGCAATAAATAAATATGGAAAGTGACCCAAACAACTAGGCTAATGAAAATAGAAACCCTAATGTGTAAGAAGAGTAAGGAAGTGACTTAGTTGGTTTGCGCAGGATGATCCTGATCGTGTCGTAAAATAAATTGAATACTTTGTAAGCAAGAACGAACATGCGAAGTCTCAAAAAGGACAGATCAGATCTGTTTAACTAGACCTGGGCACTTGGGAGAGGATCAAGGTGCATGTGGGTGCCCTAGTCTGAATTCTAGGTGCCCTGGTATGTGCAGGAATTCCGTAGAAACTAGATTTGCAAAGTCGGATGATGATGTAAAACCCTCACTATCTTTCATGTGTAACTTATTGTCAGTGTGTGCCGAATGTCACCAATGATCAGTGATGAAGAATAAACCTGTAAGACCCCAAAACAAGCATCAAACCCTAAAAAAGAAAAATGCAAATGAAGGGGTCAGATTGTCCTCAATGACCATAATGGTGGACTTACTAACTGAGCATCACACTACATCTTAGACCGATGTAGTTCTATGTGCAAGTGTGTGCAATCATGCCCTAGGTGCTTTTGTGACAGTCACACTTTGTGAACATAGAGAGCAATAACTATGTGTATAAAATGAAATAGAATGGTTGATGCAATAGAATAAACTTCCCTCGTATGCTTGTGTGATGCAGATGAACTAGCCTTGTGCCTTGTGATGGAGCTAGATGGATACAAATGAAGCCTTTGATGGATGTAACCTTAGATGATGATAATAGTGACTAGTGCTTGGTCCCTCATTATGGACTCATAACTTTGTATTTATATGGTTCTCTTGTTCTATTTTCGTAATTAACCTGAAGAGGTGACCACAAAAAGATAGAATGTTCAAATAGATAGAAAGTTCCTAAAAAGTGGCAGGAAAGTGTAAAAAGGATAAGGACACTCCAACTAGGACTAGGGCTCTGTGGGCACCCTAGTATTGGCTCAGTGCCCAAATCAAGGATAGAACGATAGAAAATGCTAAAAATAGACCTGGGCATATATACGGTGAAGGTTGGAAAAGATGACAAAAACAAAGTAAAATGGCCAAAAGACGAGGGTTAATTTTTACTTTCTTTACTCAAAAACCATATGAATAATAGTATGAGACTGGGACTAAATAATTTATAAAGTGCATGATTTTGTGTCTACAAGTGACATCTTTGGCCCTTTCTCATCTCTTTCATTTCTGGAGATCTTTATATACTAACCTTCATTGATGAATTTTCACGTTACACTTGGGTGTATTTTCTTAAGCTTGAGTCAAGTTTTGATCACTTTGAGGACTTTAAGGCTCTTACTGAGAAACAAGCAGTAACGGTCTATCAAGGTACTTTAAACTTAAAAATGGAGGTGAGTATTTGTGAAATAGGTTTGAGGATTTCTATACTTCTAAAGCGATTGCTTTCCAACGTATAGTTTCTTACAACCCTTCACAAAATGGAGTTGCGGAAAGAAAGAACCAAATGCTTAAGGATATGGCCACTTGTATGGTTCACTTGAAGTCCCTTCCTCCACAATATTGGGCCAAAGTAGTGAATTATGCTTGTTACATTCAGAATCATGTTCCACACAAGGTAGTAAGAGGGATGACACCTTTTGAAGCTTGGTTTAGACACAAGCTTGATGTTGAGCATTTTAAGTCTTTGGATCCATGACTATGGCTCGATTCCCAAAAATAAATCCAAACATTTTTATCTTTGTCATGTATCCTAATGGTGTGAAGGGATATAGATTGTTTAATCCTATTGCTCATGAGATTTATATCGAGAGAATTGTTAAATTTGATGAGTCTTCTTCAAATTCTACTTCTTTACCTTATGAGGTTCTTATGCTTTTGATTATGATTCGACTCTTCAGATGATGTTGTTGAAAATTATCCTCCTCCTTTGATCCTCATGCGCCTCTCGACCCTCATGCTTCGTAGTCTTCCGATTATGATGATAGTGTTGATTAGAACCTTGGTCCTTCTCACTCGTGTGATGAATATTCGACTTTGAGCTTAATCCCCTAGTCCTCGTTGGGCTAGGAAAAATTACAGTGAGTTACGGAGAGTGGATGGGAGATCCTTCCGAAAAGAGTTATACTCACTCACGGTTTGTTAGAACTCACTCCTTCCCTTCGCCCGATCCTCGGTATTTTGGTGGCTTATGGTATTCCTGATTGGGATTATGCGATGGATGAGGAGTATTCCTCACTCATGAAGAACGATACTTGGGATCTCACCCCTCTTCCGAAAGGAAGAAAAATTGTTCGGTGTAAGTGGGTGTTCGAAAAAAGTATGGTGCTGATGGAGATGTCAATAAGTTTAAAGTGTGACTAGTAGCTAAGGGTTTCTCCCATGTAGTTGGGGTTGATTACTTGAAAATCTTTGCTCTGGTTATGATTATGAATTATATTCAATTAACCCTCATTATCATTGTGGAAAACAAATGGGAACTCTAATAGATGGATGTTAAAAGTGCCTTCCTTCATGGGGACCTAGAGGAAGAGATCTACATGGAACAACCTTTGGGTTATGTCTATGATCCCTCCCTCGTTTGTAAGTTAAATAAGTCTCTATGGTCTTAAACAAGCCCCTTGAGCTTGGTATGCCAAGATGGACTCCTTTCTACTTACATCAGGGTTCACTCAGTGTCAATTTGACCCAAATGTTTACATTTTGTGGAAAGATGACTCCATACTCATCCTTGTTTTGTATGTTGATGACTTTTTGATCACGGGAAATTCTTCCTCTATCATCGATTCTGTGAAGATTTCCTTATCCAACAAGTTTTCTATGTTTGACTTAGGATTGCTTCATTACTTTCTTGGGATTCAAATTTCACAATCTGACTTGGGAATTATAATTTCATAGCCTAAGTACTCCTTGATTTGTTTTCTCTATTTCATAAGTCTTATTCTAATATTTCTACTATTCCTTTTCTTTTTAGGGTTAAGTTAGTTTCGATTGCTCTAATCCCTTGGTTGATGGTATTATTTATCGACAGTTGGTGGGGAGATTGATTTACCTTACTCACACACATCCAAATCTATCGTATATTATTGGGATCGTGTCCAGATTCATGTAGGAGCCACATGAGTTACATTGGAAAGTAGCAAAGTAGATCCTTCACTACGTTTGTGGCACTTACACAGATGACATCCACTATCTAGGAGGAGTAGATATTGACTTAGTTGGATATAATAACTCTAATTGGGCTGTGATCTAGTTCATCGTAAATCTACTCCAAGCTACAAATTTTCTCTTGGTTTGGGTCCTATTAGTTGGTCTAGCAAGAAGTAAAATGTAATTGATATATCTTCTACATAGGCGAGAATATAGAGGAGCAATTAAAGCTGCCATAAAATTCGGTATTCATTATCGGTGGCCTAGTATCATCTACTATGGCAACATGAGCACTATCTCCATTTTCTAAAATCAAGTTCAACATTAGTGGATGAAGCACATTGAGATACATATTCACTTCATTCAGGAGCTAATTCATGATGACATGATTGACTCACAAGACTTATCAAACTTCCGATAAGGTTGTAGATATTTTCACCAAGCCCTTCACTGAGGAGAAATATATTCACTTGAGGTCTTTTCTTAGAGTGAGGTTTGTTGTAGCCACCCATTTTCTTCGGGCTTTCTAGACCTCTTCTCCTATTGTTATTTTCTAGGAGATGTTGTTTGTACATGGGTACCTTATCAAGTCTAGTTTTTATACCCCCATTGACACATCTTTCTTAGGTTGTTTAGGGGAGTCTTATCTCTTCTAAGTGGATGTTTTCCCTTAGGTTTTTTCCTCCATTACTTGAGATCCTTATTGTACATGGGTACCTCATCATGCCTAGTTGTCGGGACCAATTTTCTCCTCTTCTTTTTCTAGAGAGATATTGTTTGTACATGGGTACCTTATTATGCATTTAATTGTCAAGCCCCATTGTTACATCTTTCTTATTTCTCTAGGGGAGTTCTCTTTTATTTCTTATTTTCACAAGCTTTACCTCGTCTTCAATAAAGGGTGGGTGTTGGTGTATATGATTTGTCTCGTCATCACTCAATGTCTTGTCCACCTCATGTGGTTAGTCATCTCACTTAGTGAGAATAGGTCAATAGGGTTAGTTAGGGTTGTGTACACATGTCATGCACATGAGCTACACAACACGCCTATATGTACCTTATATTTTTGATCTATGAGCATGTCAGACACACCAGTGTCTTTTTGTACTTGATTTTCCTTGTGATTCATGCTCTTGTTGATTATGTGAAGTGTTCTTATCACCATTGGAAGTGAAACCCTCTTCAATGTGTACGAGGTTCTGTATTGATCCTCGTAGAACAAACCAATAAGATTCACATCTTATAGGCTAGAGACCATCTAAACCAATTCAAATTAAGCATGCTAAAAATTGTTGTATTATCAAGTGGTAAAATTACCAAAGCTAATTTCATCCATATAGATATCACATGTTAGGTGGACAACTATGTGTGGTTTGATGTTGTTTACACCCTAAAAACAATAAACAAGTGTTATGATATGAGTTATGTTATGTGATTAAATCCCCAAAGATTTAAAATCATTAAAGACTTATTGGATTGTTAAAGACAAGTTTGATTTGTGACAAAGTCATTGTAATAAGCTATTTGATTAATGTGGGAATGAATATCCCAAGAATTTGATTAAAGATGCTTAATTAAAGTGAAAAGGTGTGGAAACCATTGTGTTGGTTTGTAACCACCTATGATGTATTATAAAAAGGGATGTAAAAGAGAGTATAGAACATGAGGAAAATTTAGTGTGATTATGAGAGAGAAATAATTATAAAAGAGTCTTAAGGAATTTGTGAATTTAGTCTATGGAAGTAATTCCAAGGCTGATCAAGTTATAGGAAGGCGGTGGGCAAGAGAGAGGGGCACCAACGCTGTCCTAACTGGGTACAAAGTACAACCTCGGATGGTTCCTATCTAGGGTAAGGTGAAAATACACTGGACGTATAAAATTTCCTCTCACAGTGTGGTAATAGTCTAGTGTCTATTAACTTGGGGGTGCATTAGAATTTTGTCTTAGAATTCCTGATCGTTGTCTCAGATAAGTTATCTCTCTGTAAACTATGTAATCCCTGTTAAAAGTTAATGGAAATAAGTTAAATCTTCATTTATTGTGATAAATGTGGATGTGAACGTATCGAGTTGATTGTATTATGCATATTGATGAATATTGTTTAATACAACATAGAGGATTACCGAAACTATATATATGTAAATTTATTAATATTTTATAAAAAGTAACAAAGAATCGGAATTGATATATGCAATTGAATATAGTTGATACATTTGCAGAATTTAGACATGTATAACTTTTAATTTTTCTTAAACATAATGCGAGAATAAGAATGGTTGTATGTAATACAATGCGAGTTAGTAGCATTGTAGAATTTGTTATGCTATTTTTTAGGTAGGAAAAGTTTTATTTCAAGTTTTTTCCTTTAGGTGTAAGAATGCTATAAGTAGAATATTCTAAATAAATTGATCGACATTAACCATAGTGTCCAAAATATATCTATTAATGCAAGTACACGACAATAGAATGATGCAACATTAACACAAAACACAAAAATGGATGAATACTTAGTTGAATTAAGAGGTAAAAATTGATATGGTGTGTTGATTGGATAAAGATATTAGTAAGAATGTGGAAATTATTCTTTCCTAAGACTGAAATTGGGAAACACTCCTATATTTAACTTCATAGACAATACTCGGGTGTTGTATGATATGGTCCTACTTAGTACATTTTCAAACTTGTGTATGGTGTGATTTTATAACTTCGAGTGTCTATCGGTGGACTATAAATGAGCTTCAATATCTATCATTAGGGCTCATACAAATGTGATACCATGTGTAATGACCTATGCATAGTAGAAAACCCTAGATACTTTGCAACAAACTTCATATAATGATTATATAACAAAATGAGAAATCCATGTGTAGTGAGGTTGGAATGACCTTGGTGCTCAACCCCCTTTAAACAACACGGGCACTAAATTTCATCCCTTCAAGTGGGACCAAAGTGTATCTATCCTAGTGTATGTGCAATAATGTTTACAAATCTAAGCCAATCCCATATAATGACCTTATGTCTCTTAACACAACGAGTAGTGTGTGTATATATATATATATATATATATATATATGTACATACACACACACATACATATATATATAGAATAAATATGTGCCTAATGTGAAAATGATATAGTGTGATGTGCTTCATATGTTAAACTGATTCACTTTGTCTGTAAGACCATTAACGATGCTTAGTGTGAATTTCTCTTGCTAAGACATAGCTTTAGGACCTTTGGAATCTTAGTAATGGAGGAAGCTAGACACTTAAGCCCAATTTAAGTGATTCGAGACCTATTTGGTGGTTACTCTAAAGGATGTGTAATTAGTTTATGAATATTTAGGAGAGATTTGAGTGCTTATGGAGAGTAATTTGTAATGTATTCTATTTAGAGTTCTAGGTGAGTTCTTAAGTTAATTAGACTTCCTTATATATGTTTTGTAGGTTAGGTACCACATCAAGGAAGACCTAGGGAGATTAAATGAACCAAAAAGATATTCAAATTAAGAAAAAGTCATTGGAAGAGATAGGATAGGACTTCATAGGTTGGCCCAAATTGTCATATGACCTAGTCTCACACTATAAAGTTTTATACAAGCAATCAATGCCATTAGAGTAATATTTTGAGAAAGGTGCATGGGAGTAAACTACGCTTTGGATAAAATAATTTACATGAGTGAATGCCAAATCAATGTATAAATATTAACAAGTTATGTAGAAAATATAAATATGTGTCAATTAGGCTTAGTATGCGAGCACAACTCATATTATAAGAACAAAGCCAAACTTGTCATTGTAAAAAATTCAAGTGTTTATAGAGGGCTATTTAGAGCATTGCCAATATATGGGGTGTTAAATTTTCTCTTCAACCCAACTATTTGTGCTTAAGGTTTGAAGATATTTCACCATTTATCGGGTTTCACACATGTGATACACTTAGGATTTTACAACCAAACACATCAAAATTACTTGCAAGGGCACATGAATTTTAAGAATGCCATCTCATCGTCGTAAAAAACCATTCATCGGAGCACATGACCATTCGATAGTTCCATATAGGTTTGATTATTTTGTCCCTACTTAGTTTACACACCTAGTTTCAAATATGAAGCACTTGCAAATCATTTCTAGCTTTTACATTCATACAACACTACCAAATAAAATTTTTGAGTTTGAAATATGATAAGTGCACTCTCTTTCTTGTATTTTCATGTTTATAGAAATAAGTTCGATATTCTATCTCGCTTAGCTTGTAATAGTATATTCTAATTTGCATATTTATATTTTATTAATACTATGAATATAATTTCTTCTTAACCCTTATTCCTTTGAATAAATAACAACACATTGAGCCAACACTTATTTATTTATTTAGGGTTAAAATCATATACATAGTCTTGTGTGTGTGTATGAATTTGTGTGTTAAAAATTCATACTCAATGTATACACATATGCATATACTATTCTATTTTGTTTGAAAAACCTCAAGGATGGCCAAATGTAGTGCTCGAATAGTTACATTGTGTCTGTGTGCAAATGGTTCACTAGGTCGACCCCATAATTTTTAAATTAATTATATACATTTTTTCTAAGAGGGTGGCCCAAGCGTTACCCCCACCACCATTTTTATCTAAAGTGACATGGCAAGTGGGTTAGTCACACCACCACATTAACCCTATCATTTGTTTCTATTTATATAGAATGGGGCGATAAAGGCGCCACACACTTACATATACATTTTCATTTACAAATTTTGGATGCGGGGTTGATCGACCCCCACTATAATGTTTTTATTTTTAATTTTTATCAAGAAGTTTTGGGGCATTGCCCCCTTTTTATTTCTAAATCTTATGTGGTGGGGCTGCTAGCCTACCCTCTCTACTATTATTATTTTGTCACACACACACGTGTGTGTGTGTGTGTGTGTGTGTGTGTGTGTGTGTGTGTGTGTGTGTGTGTGTATATAATACACACATATATGTATGTGTGTATATATATGTACATGTGTATGTATATGTGTGTGTACATATACATACACATGTACATACATATACACACATATACACATATATATATATATATATATATATATATATATATATATATATATGTGTGTGTGTGTGTGTATGTATGTATATATGTATGTATGTATCGATATATATGTATGTATATATATATATATATCTCTGTGTGTATACATACATACATACATACATACATACATACATACATATATATATATATATATATATATATATACATGTATGTATGTATGTATGTATGTATGTATGTATGTACAAACATATATATATATATATATATATATATATATATATTTGTGTGTGTGTACATACATACATACATAAAACATACATACATACATATATATATATATATATATATATATATATATATATCATAATTACGAAAATTCTCTCCTTTGATTAAAAATTAATTATATTTGAATGAAATTATATCTATTAAACAAGAACCACTACCATTTTTATTTTAACATTATATTAAAAATAAGTATAAGATCAAAATAACAATTTAGCTCTATTTTGTTGATAGATACAAAGGGGAAAGAGTGAGTGAGAGGGAGAGATGAACAAGTAACACCTTTATTTTTATACAAAATAAAAATGGAGAGGTAACTTGCTTGACTTCATAACTTGATAAGTGATTTACAAATTTAAACCAAAGAGAAAAACATTTTTTTGTTAAAAACTAATGCACATATATATGGAATGATTTCAACTTAACTAAGTTTCTCATTTAACAAATATATAATAGGATAAAGTAATAAAATACAAGAATATTTACTTACATTTGATTAACCAAAACAAAACTTCCCTTTGCATGCATTCACATATATTGCTTCCAACCAAACTTTCACTTTAGTTACAAAAACCAGTTCTTGCTGACACTCCCAAGATGGAGCCTTAACAATATAAGTTTTACAATGATTGCACAATGTATACAACACTTTCTTCAAAATATAAACATATATCCACTCCAAGCATGTTATCTAGTTCACTAACTAAGGCCAAAAGGAAGACACGAGTGACACTCACCTCTCAATCATATAATGTGGAGATGATCACATCCATATTGACCCACAAGCCCCCAATTCTAAAGTGATTCACACATTAAAAAACAAGGAAACATGGATTTAAAAAGAGATTACAAAACCATCACAACTCGTTTCCAAAACATGGAATCACTCAAATGCTTAGAAAAGGTGTAAGATAAGAAACAATCAACTCTAAAGTTTAAACAATCCACACAAATAACCCATTTTATGACTTGCAAAAGGAGGAATACCTATATAAGAGTCTAAATACATTCTTTCCAAAACCAATAGAATCCGCATCCATGTTGACCATATAATATCTAAGGGTGCTACTAATTATTTCATTGGTGTCCCTACATCTATTCCTTTATTAAGGAAATGGAATACCCATTAGGATTATCAAATACAATACATAGAAAATTTATTTGTAAGCACTTATCCCTGTAGACCCAAAATCTATACACTTGGGTACATATCTAGATCCTAAAGCATACTAATGTATACATGATTCCTAAGCAAGAAAAATAGTGTTTAACAACTTCTTTTCGCTTTGATTGGTTAAAATAGTGTTTAACAACTTCTTTTGGCCTTTTGATTGGTCTATCTCTTATAATTTATTGGTTTTACACACCTCACAACTATGTCGGAACTTGATTGATTTATCTTTTGATGACCTTGTGCACTATGCGCTTGGGATTAGGATGTATACCCAGGCACTCCTATCCTTCCCGGGCACTCGACCCTTCTTTGTCTTCTTCTTACCCTTTTGGGTCCTTTTTGCTTCTTGATCACATTTTTACACTTTGGGTCGACCTTCCAAATTGTTAATTACAAAATTCAAACATGTGAATCATATATAAACACACACACACTTAGTTATTGCTCTCAAATAAGGGCCAAGCACAATAAAAATTATCTATCATCACCTAAGCTTGCACAAAATCTCAAAGACACAAGAGCGCTACAAGGCATACATCTAACACAATCATACAAGGGACAAGGGTTGCATTGATCTGCATACACAACATATGAGGGGAGTTAATTCTATTCCATCACACATTCTCGCATACTTGGAACAATTTAGATCTAGCATGCTATCATCGTGTAACTTGCACAAGGGAAACCTAGGGCACCAAGTACACACACAAGAAAAAAAGAACTATATAGAGTCCGAGATATAGTGCAATGCTCTGGGTTGTAAGTTCACTCTTTAGGTGACCGCTAGGGTTAGTCTTGAAAAGAGTTTGCAAGAATCGAATGGAACGAGGCACCACGAAGTAGTTGCACTCCAACAAAATCGTGAGAGCTCCAATGATAGCAAGGAAAAAATGATTAGTAATGGAAGAACTTGCTCAGCGTAAACAAAGCTTCAGATAGAGGAAAGACAATGGAGTGTCTTGGCATGCTCATAAATGAATAGAAAAGGGGTACATATAGGGTGATGAGTAACCCTAAGTGCATGACATATATGAAACCCTAAACCTAACCCATGTGAGATGACCCTCCAACATGAGAGGAGGACACATAGGATAACTCACACTAACACCCCCTTCATCAAGCTAGGTAACTGGTGTGATGAGTTAGATGGAAAAGGAAGACACTCCTAAACAGCCTAAGAAAGATGTACCAATGGGGCCCTAGCAACTAAAGGCCCGATAAGGTGCCCATATACAAACACAATCTTCCTAGAAGAAGAAGGAGAAAAGAAGGACTAAATAACCCTAAGAAGATGGGCAAACTGTAGAAGACCTCACCCCAAGAAGAGACCGTAAGTGAAGAAACTTCATCTCAGTGAAAGGCTTAGTGAATAAGTCTGCAATCTAATCAGCTATCTGAATGTACTGAATGTCGATGATACCATCATGAATAAGCTCCCGTATGAAGTGCATATGGATCTCAATGTGCTTCGTCACGATGCTGAACTAGATTTGCAAATAGAGATAGTGCTCATGTTATCATAGTAGATAATGGTTGGCCACCGAAAGTGGATGCCGGACTTTGTCGAGAATACCCCGTAGCCAAATAGCTTCGTGGCGGCGTTGACTACTCCTCCGTATTCTACCTCTGTAGATGATATTGCAATTGCATTCTACTTCTTGCTAGACCAACTTATAGGAACCGAACCAAGAGAGAAACTATAGCCAGAATTAGATTTCCGATGATCTAAGTCACCGGCCCAAACAGAATCTGTGAACCCAATCAAGTCAATATCAACCCCTCTATGATAGTGTATGCCATCAGCATAAGTGCCACAAACATAATGAAGGATCCATTTAGCTACTTTCTAGTGCAGCTCATGTGGCTCCAACATGAATCTGGACACGATCCCAACAACATAGGAAAATCCGGTCGAGTGTGAGTCAAGTAGATCAAGCTCCCAACTAACTGTCGGTAAAGAGTACCATCAACCAAGGGAGTAGAGCAATCTGAAACCAACTTAACCCCGAAAAGAAAAGGAGTAGGAGAAGACTTGCAATCGGACATCTAAAACCGAGCTAGCAAATCAAGAGCATACTTAGGTTGCAAAATCAAGATTCCCGAGTCAGATTGTGAAATCTGGATCCCAAGGAAGTAATGAAGCAAACCTAAGTCAGTCATGGAAAACTTGTTGGCTAAGGTGATCTTCACAGAATCAATAATAGAGGAAGAGCTACCTGTGATCAACAAGTCATCAACATAGAGAACAAGAATGAGTATGGAGTCATCTTGCCGTAGAATATAAACATTTGGATCAGAGTGACACCTAGTAAACCCTGATGTAAGTAAGAAGGATTCCATCTTGGCATACCAAGCCCGAGGGGCTTGTTTAAGGCCATAAAGAGACTTCTTTAACTTACAAACGAGGGAGGAATCTTGGACATAACCTGAGGTTGTTCCATATAGATCTCTTCCTCTAGGTCACCATGAAGGAAGGCACTCTTAACGTCCATTTGATGGACTTTCCATCCGCTTCATTTATGCGGTAATGGCTAGCGTCAATTGAATAGAAGTCATCTTCGCAACCGAAGTAAAGGTTTCTCGTATAATCAACCCTAGCCTATCCGGGAGAAACCCTTAGCTACTAATCACACTTTAAAGTTTTTGACGCCTCCATCTACTCCATACTTTGTTTGGATCACCCACTTACATCGAATGATATTTCTTCCTTTCATAAGAGTGGTGAGATCCCAAGTATCGTTCTTCATGAGAGAGGAATACTCCTCATCCATGGCAGAATCCCACTTAGGAATACTAGAAGCCTCCTAGAAAGACTATGGATTAGAAGCGTGAGGCAAAGAAAGAGTGGGGTCCAACGAAATCTGAGCAAGTATGTCTCATATCCGAAGTATCTCCAACTAAATCTCTAACACTTTGCAAAGTTTTCCTAGCCCAAAGGGGACCAGGAGGATCAGGCTTAGAGTCAGAAGATTCTTCACTTGAGTGAGAAGGGACATAGTTCTCGTCATCACTACTATCAGAATTAGTAGGCTTAAAGATCTGATGGTCAAGAGGATCCGGAAGAGGAGCACACTCAACAGTATCATCATCTGATGAGTCGAATCCGAATGTGGGAGTCAAGAACCTCTATAGGTGGAGAAGTAGAAGTCGAAGAAGACTCATTGAACTTAACACTTCTCTCAATATATAGCTCATGAGAAGTAGAATTCATCAATCGATATCCCTTCACACCATCAGATACCCTACAAATATACAAGGCTTGGATTGTGGTTCCAAGGCCTTGCATTTCTTCTTGGGAATCCGAGCCATAGCCTTGATCCGAAGACTCGAAAGTGCTCAACATCAAGCTTGCGTGATCCAAACCAAAGCTTCAAAGGGTGTCATCCCTCTTCATCGCCTTGTGTGGAACATGGTTCAATGTAATTTACACAATTC